>JAMPIV010014447.1:0-414428 GCA_024509875.1 Oreohelix idahoensis | reverse complement strand
GAAGGTTTTATGTTTGCCATTAACATCAACGATGTAGTCGACATCGGATATTCTTGAGATGATCCTGAAAGGACCTCTCCAGGTAATTAAAAGACGATTGTTATGCGCAGGGAGTAATACAAAAGCTTCATCACCAGGTATGAGCTGGCGAAGACGTCTATATTTGTTTGCAGATAGACGAGCTTTTTCTTTGGCATGTTCGGATGATGCAGTAGCTAGTCTACAAGCATCTATGATTTTCTTTCTAAGAGAGATCACATACTCATAAGAGGATTGAGTTTCCTCTTCAATATTCTCATCCACCAATAAGTCGTGGATTAACGACATCGGACCGCGTGGTTGCATGCCAAAAACAAGCTGGAACGGAGAAAACCCCGTTGCTTGATTTTGTACCTCGCGATACGCAAAGAGACAAGCGGGTAGGACCCGATCCCAGTCTTGGGGATGGTCTTGAGTCATCTTACCCAACAACTGCTTGAGTGTCCTATTGAGACGCTCAATTAACCCATTTGACATCGGATGATAAATAGAACTAAGAGATCTGTCTATACCTAATGTCTTCATAACTTGAGACATGGATTCAGAAATGAACTGAACCCCATGATCCGACAAGATTTTCCGTGGAAAACCAATGCGTGAGAAGATTAACATCAATGCCTCTGCTACACTGGCAGATGAAGTGTTCTTGAGAGGGATGGCCTCAGGCCAACGAGTGCACATATCAATGCACGTAAGAATATGCGTATGCCCTCTAGCAGATGGAAGCATTGGACCAATAATGTCAATGGCCATTTTATCAAATGGTCTACTCGGGATGTCCGCAGCTTGAATAGGAGCCGCATGAAATGGACCCCGTACCTTAACTTCTTGACATATCAAACAGGACCGACAATAGAGAGTAACATCTCTATGGACGCCTGGCCAGTAGAATGCCGAAAGCACTCTGGATTTGGTACGCGAAAAACCCATATGGCCCGCACATTGCGAGTCATGAGCATGTCGTAATATACGAGATCTCATACAGGATGGGACAAGAATCTGAGAACATAAGGATAAATCCTTTTCCCGTATTACTCTAACCAAAATCCCATTTTTAAGTATAAAGTCATGTCTAGATTTTGCAAGTTTGTTGCTTGTATTCTTTTTTTTTTTTTTTTTTTTTTTCGTACGCCCGCTAATACTCGAGGCGAAATCTCAGGTTATTACTAATGTCTAACCTGACATTGATTTTACGTGAGTATCCCTTTTTTTCTTGTACAGAGACAGGTGTCCCTCGCCATTCAGGCAAATACTCTCCGATTTCGGAGGTACCCATTGCAGCTGGGTCGGCTCAGGAGCCGCCAATCCCTGGTCGACGACACTTCTTCAAATGTCCTCGCCAGGTCTCGAGTTAATCCAGTCCAATTCCCGGTCGACGAAAAATCATCAAATGCCGTCGCCCGGGTTTGATCCTGAATCACCCGGTCGCCAGAGCGGTGTTGTAACCACTACGCTAGCGCGGCTCCCCGATTCTTTTTTTTTTTTTGTTAACATACTGAAAGAATTTTTTTAATGAATTATCATTCTTTTGCAATGTTGCAAACAACTCCCGTGAAATAGGAGCATCATCATCACAAGTGGTATGAACTGTAGGTTCAATAGGTGTATCATGCGACATATTAGTAGCTTGCGCTCTAGTCACTACTGCATTTGCAGTTTGAATATGTCGCTTTTCCCATTCAGCTATTTGCTGTGGTGTACACTCTTTAATACCATGTATGCGACCCAGTATTACATCACAAATTGGGTTAGGCAGAAGACATGCTTGGATCTTTCCTGTAAAGAAAGGTGTGTTAAGATCAATAATAGCAGTGGGAAATGTTTCAATAGTGCCACCAAATGTTACACATTTGACAACCCGGCCCGTGGCACAACTTGGGTTGATCAGCGAAGTCCGGACACCGATTGTTGTGCAACCTGAGTCAAATAGGAGAGAGCATGAAATATTATTGACAAATCCCTTGTGAAACTTAAGAGAGCCCTGTCCCTGGTGTACTGACGCAGCAGTGGCTGTACAGACTGCAGGCAGGCTAGGCAAGGTATGTCCGCAACGCAGCGTCGTGATCGCCTTAGGCTGGAAAAGAGTCGAGCATTCTGGACAGTCTTTCACCTGGGAACAATCTAGAGAACAAGACATAGCATTGTGAGTTTCAGCTACTCCACCCTGTTCAATGTTAGCCTGTGTATCATTAAAAGCAACATTAGAATGTCTACCTGTATTATTCGACGATCTATCTCGTCGGCGCAATCGATTGTGATTTTTGTCATTAAAATTGCCATAATTGTTGTTTCTGCTAGAGTTAAAATTTGGATTAGTCCGATAATTTGTAGAATGATCGTTATGATGTTGGTTAAATGGTTTATTTCCAAAAAATTGTCTGTTTTGCGGACCCTGAGACCTTGATCTCCAGTTTTGTTTATTATAATGTCCTTGATTATTTTTAAAATAATTGTTACCAAAATCTCGCGATCTGTGAGTTTGGTTCCAAGAAACATTAAATGGAGCAGATTGTTGAAATTGCTTCCCTTTGTAAAAGTTATCATTGTTGAAATTATGATTATTTCCCTTATTGACATACCTATCAGCACTAAAAGAACGATTGCGTGAAAAATTGTTTTGTTGTGCTGCAAAAGCCACAGGCAATTCACTCTTAATCTGCGCGTTACTTAGATCCATGTTTGGGTGAGGAGTGCAAAAATTTTTTGCATGTTCTTCTAAATTTTTCATAGATAAAGGTTTCCGTTCGTGTAAAAATGCGAGAAATGTAGGGTTTACCGACGAAAGTACCTTATCGCGCATCAGTAAATCAAAGAGACCTTCATACGACTTTTCAATTTTGGATAATTCGATCCATCTTTCTAATGTTAGTCGTATCTGTGACAGAAAATCACTAAAATTTCTGCCAGATTGAGGTAGTAATGTGTGAAATCTCAAACGATATTCGTTTTCTGTCATTTGGAATTTTTGCAGAAGTGCTGCTCTAAGAGCATTGTAGTCATTTTTCTCACCAATGCTGGTGGTATGATAAACTGCTAATGCATCTCCTGTAAGTAATCTGGATAAATATGTACAGTATAGAGCTTTATCCACGTTATAAGACCCACAAGTGGCCTCAAACCTATCCAGGAAGAATATTACGTCATCAGACGGGGGATTAAATTTTGGTAATTTAAGGTGAATTTCCTTAAAATGATCCTGTCTGGATGAAGTGTGGCTTTCAAAAGTTCTCTGAGAATTAGCTTCCTGAGTTAACCTAATTCTCTCATATTCTGACTCTGCTAATTTCAGTTCATGCTGTCGTTTTTTTTTCATTCTCTTCCATCTCAAGCTGAAGTCGTAATGTATTTTGTTCAGCTATTAATCTTCTTTCTTCCATTTCCTTCTGTTTATTTTGCATTTCCTTTTCTTTAACTTCCATTTCTTTTCTAAGTCTTTCTTCAGCCTCCTTTTGTTTCTGTTCTGCCTCTCGCAGAAATCGTTTCTCTTCTAATTCAGCGGCTAATCTCATTTTTTTCTCATCTTCCTCAGCAGTTAATCTCATTTTTTTCTCATTCTCCTCAGCCTCAATCCGTTTCTGATCTGCCTCAAATTTCAAATTTTCCAAACGTAAAGTTTCTAACCTTCTCTGATCAGCTTCTATTTCTTGAGCTTTCTTATATTCTGACATAGCGAATTGTCTTACCTCTTCAGCAGGTATTTGCAAAGCTTTTGCTTGCTTAATGAAATAGTCTAAGGTAGCCATTATTCAAGATTATTATGTAATAATACTATTTAAAAGTGTTACTACAACTAGTGTTCTTCGTTCCTGTTCTAGAACGGTAAAATCAATTTATATAATAGGCAATAATATTAATAATTAATAATGTAATTTATAATATGTAATGGTGTGAAAGCAGTAATGTGACAGACAATAGTACAATAATGACACGACAAGATATCCAAAACAAACGAAGACGTTCGCAGAAATCCAATTAAAATAAAATGAGAAACTAAAATGGAATGTCGTAAAGAATTACGATGATAACTGCGATTAAATAATGCACAAGACAATTGACAACACAGTGTAAAAAAACATAGGTTTTGTAAAAAACTAAACGACAGGAAAGGTGAGATGGACGCGAAATACAAACAAAATTCATCATAAAACCAAGGTACAAGTAAAAATAGCTACCAAAAACAACAAGTAAACGTGACACTACAGCTAAAACAGACAGGTGTCACAGACCACCAGACACAGTGGACCTAGAATCCTTCTACGCTCACGCGTAGGAACATTCCACTGCGGGAAGTCTGCAAAATAATGTCCTACAGAACGTCTGACGAAGAGCCCGAATTGACTTCGAGATGGATCTCGTTCGTCAGATCTACCTCCCAACCTCCCGCGAAGAATACACAACATATAACACATAACACGGAAAATATATAAGTGGACATAATCAATTAAGGCACAGCTAATAGTAATAAAGTGTATAACGGATACAAGTTATACTTAGCTCGCGTGCAGGTAAAATCAAAGTGCCTTGTCCCCGTGTATGTACGTTAGAGGATGCAATACTTCGCTCTGCGTATATCAAACTAGCTCGCACGCAATAATGATGAAGAGATGATCTCCAAGTAATCAGTCACTGTGAAACTTGACGTGGAGGTTGATTGAAGACCTTGAGCATTTGAGTTGATTACGATTCATGTTGACAACAAGTTCCAACTTGACGATGATGTCGCCTTGAAAGTACACATTCTATTTTCAAACGATCAATTGGATGGGTACGTTCCTGAAATTACTTCCAGACCGCACTGGCCTACCAGTTATTGTTGGGGTCGTTTTCATAGTGATGAATTGAAACGTGAATGGTTACAACGGAATAAATGTCAACAATGTTTTTTTCAAACGAAACCCAACAAGTATCTTGAATTAGGTGAACTGGTCAAGTATTGGCAGCACACAAGTCGTTGGTAACTTTACATAGATTTTATTCACCAGGACACGAAGTGGACAAGACGGACATCGTCACAGGCGCAAAGATCACACGACAACATATTAATTATTGCTGCTAAAGTTCCTGAAGATTCTCTTCTAGTAAAGACCTCTGTCCATAGACTAAGGATTACAAAACTGTTACCGTATAATATCCTTCCTAGTCACGACCGTTGACCTTCTTTCAAGGACGTCTATCATGGTAACGTATACATACTCTGGGATGAAATCTTCCATATTACATTTGTTAAAATTCCCAGACGTTCATCCTACATAGCGTTGTACATCATATAATTTCACACAAAGTCATATACGATAATCCTATCAGTTAAAGGGCTTTCAGTTGGCTAACCTCTCTTTACATCCGTGCCACGACTTTGGCATTGAAGCATGTACGGCATTTAAAACATGTGCATAAGGTAAACAATATAACTTCTTCTACTCGTAGGAATTCTCCGTCTACGATCCAAATCTTAAAGGCAAGCGACTCTGTAGATCCATTCTAGGAATGATAAAATTCCCGCTAGATTAGTAGTAGAGCGGCCTTTTTATGCAGCATTAAAATAAGAAGTGGGCGATAACTTACGTGACATAACTGCGATTGGCTTCGACCTGAAGACCAATACAAATCACAATAATAAATGGCTTCCTTCAACATGCCATTGGATACACAATATAAAATTACAATCATGGACACAAGCCAGTTCCATGTTTCCACTTCAAAACATGACGTCACCAACTACTCAACTAGGTTACACGTGCGTCCAAAGCAACTCACACAGCATTGTGCACGTCAGTGCGTGAATCAATCGAACGCACAAATAATATAACTACATAAAACTGGTGCGTACATTTGGTAGGACCGACGACTACCCCCTTAGGTAATAAATGTACGTAACAGGCATATACAAATTAAGTTTTGAATTACTTCTTCTTCTTCTTCTTGCGATCGCATCTTTGATGATTACACCGTCAGACGAGTTCTCATGATGAATTCGACTGTTGTTTGAAGTTCCTCTTTAACTCCATATAGCTTTGAGTTTAGTGTTGAGTCATTGGGCCAGTATATCTTTCTTAACTGGTCATACAGAGGACAGTCCTGTAGAACATGCTCAGCAGTTTGTTCGTTTAATCCACATGTGCACAGTGGTGAAGCAGACAATCGTAGCTTGTGCATGTGTTTATTCAGTTTGTTATGCCCTGTCCTGAGTCGAAAAATAGTTGTCTGTCCCTGCCGGTCGAGAGTGTGATAGTCGTCTTTGGGTTGGTTCTGTTCTCTTCTGATAGTCTGGATAGCTCTCTTTTTCTCAAAGTATGTGACTTCATTATCTTCTTGTTCACATTCTCCTCCCTTTTTTGCAAGTTTATCTGCCTTTTCATTTCCGGGTACACCACAATGAGATGGTACCCACTGAAGTATGGTTCTCTCTTTGGCAGCTACCTTGTTTAGTTCATTTCTCAGATGCGGGAGTTTACCACCCTTGAGAGCTTGCAGGACAGACAGTGCATCTGTGAGGATGACTACCTGGTGGCAGTCAGAGTTGGTGTTATAAATCATATCTGCAGCTTGCTCTAGAGCTTGAACCTCAGCTGTATAGTTGGAACAGAATTTACCAGTGGGAATGTGCCTAGTCTCATAGTGGTTGTCAGGATATGAGATAAAGATACCGGCACCTCCATTCCTAACAGCATTAGTTGCTGATCCATCTGTATAGGCATGTATCCATGATTGATCGGGATAGCTTTCTTGGATCATACTCAATGTAGCAGTTCGTTTTTGCAGATCATTATACTCACATCCACTTGTGAGACCACTGACTGTTGTATTAATTTGGAGGGCACTGCTGGCCTGCTCCCATGGTACAGGGTATAGGGTGGGCTTCAGTGGTGTTGTCTTCATGGATAGGTCTTCTTGATGCTGTCTTATAAGTCTTTTCCCCCGATGCACAAAGCTGCTACGCTTTAGACGTCCCAATGCCAGATCATCTAGTCTTGCCTTCATTGGGTGCATTGGCATACTGTTGTACTTTTCCATCTGGATCATGGTTTTTTGTGTCTCTTCTATGGGACAATGTCTGTAATCCAGCAACCTTCTGCATCTCTGTTATTGGTGTAGTTTTCATGGCTCCTGTAATGAGCCTGAGAGCTTGATTTTGCACCTTGTCCAAAGACTGCAGATGTGAGTTAGCAGCTGATGACCATGCTGCTGAGCTAAACNCTAAGTGTGGTCTTATTACTCCATTATAAATCTTCTTTAGATTTCGTTCATTTGCTCCCCAGTTGGTACCTGCTAATTTTCTGAGTATGCCTAGTCGTCTTCGGGCCTTTCCCTCTGCATTTTCAATATGCTTATTCCATGTAAGCCTTTGGACAGTTTGAATTACTGTAATGCATACTTGTCTATACAATACATACTTACAATTATATTATAAAAAGCAACAACTTAGATGTAAAGCGATTTAGTGAACAGTTTACCTGACAAAACAAAATATAAGTAATAGTATGTTGTGAAGTAATTTAATGTAGCACCTTAATTTATCAAATCACAATTACATCTTCATAAATGTCAAAATATTGGACCAAATCAAGAGTTTCTCATATCTTGATCACAGAGAAATAGATGATTGCAGATGCAAAACAGAAATGAAGCATGTAATAGGCAGGGAAAAGCGACATTTAGCAATATAAGACCGATGCTAACATCTGAACAAATAATTTACATTTTCAAATTGAAAATCATCAAAAGCTATATATATATATATATATATATATATATATATATATATATATATATATATATATATATATATATATATATATATATATATATATATATATATATATATATATATATATATATATATATATATATATACAGTACTTTGCAAAAAAAATGGCAGTCATATTGCTCAGCTAAATAAGCTGAAATCTAATTAAATATGCATGTTCTGCCCCAAATTTGCACTCCACGTAAGTGAGCAAACACTTCCAAAAATAAAATAAAAATTAGCGTAGATTAACGTCCCTTGATATAAGAGCAGACGACAATTTCTAATGCTAGTGGCAGAAAATGGATACAAAGTCAAAGTCTATGTTAATTTCACAGCTTTGGAATGAAGGAAATCAAACATGTTCCAACATTTCTAAAACCTTGAACATTCCTGAGCGGACTGTCTACAGAGTTGTGAGTAAATTAAAAGCAGGTAATGGAATCGAGCGAAAAGAAGGTAGTGGGAGGCCAAGAATTTTGGTCACAAAGGACCATCGGTGTCTCGCCCAAATCGTTCGGGCTGGGCCAATGAAGAGTGTAGAAAACATACGGCAGCGCATGATCGAGTTGGGAAGCCCAGAGGTATCTAATGCTATTGTCAACCGGGAGCTACACAGGATGAATTACACAAAAAAGCGGGTAATTTTGTCACCATTGCTCACAGAGACTCACAAACAGATGCGCTTGAACTGGTGCCACGAACACCAAAATTTGTCATGGGACAATGTGATTTTTTCAGATGAATGTTCTCTTTGGTCTTATCCTGCTCAAATAAATATTTGGACGAAAGGCTCTGTAACGCCTGTGTACCAGCGACCGAAACATACCTAGAAATTCCATCTTTGGGGAGGGGTGTCAGCAAGAGGTGCCACCCCACTGTGTATTTTCACAGGAATTCTCACGAAAGAAAGGTACATCGACATACTAGAGGGACACCTTCTGCCATTTATGCAGGTCATGTACCCCGATGGGTGCACATTTCAACATGACAATGACCCAAATCATACAGCTCATACCCCCAAAGCATGGCTGCAAGAGAAGAATGTGATAGTGCTGAAGTGGCCCAGCAACAGTCCCGATCAAAACCCAATTAAAAACGTTTGGGCACTACTCAAGAATCATTTAAAAAAGAGTGGACTCAGAGACGTTGAACAATTGAAGAAGGAAGCTGAAAAATACTGGGACAGTCTGACTCTCAATTACCTACAAACATTTGTGGGAAGTATGCCTCGCCGCATCCAGGCTTGCCTTGCTGGAGAAGGCAACATTATATTGTACTGAAACCACTGTTAATAGATAGGGGAGATACCAATCTTCCTCTGGACATACAGTTTTTATTATTATTTGCTTCTATGAGTGTGCTGCGTTGCGAAAATATGACTGCCATTTTTTTTTGCAAAGTACTGTATATATATATATATATATATATATATATATATATATATATATATAAAATATATATATATATATATATATATATATATATATATATATATATATATATATATATATATATATTCTTCATTATTGTGTGGTGTAGAAACATAGACAGCAAACTATGAGAAGAAAGAACTGACGCCTCTCCGATGTGGATATATATATATAGAAGAATGTCATTCTACTCATGTAAGAAGTTAACAAAGAAGTCCTTTTTTTTTTTTAACGCTTGCTACTACTCGAGGCAAAATCTCAGGTTATTTTTAATGTCTAACCTGACATTGATTTTTACGTGAGTATCCTATTTTCTTGTACAGAGACAAGTGTCCCTCGCCATTCAGGCAGATACTCGCCGTTTTCGGAGGTACCCATTGGAGCTGGGTCGGCTCAGGAGCCGCCAGTCCCTGGTCGACGACACTCTTTCAAATGTCCTCGCCAGGTCTCGAGTTAATCCAGTCCAAATCCCGGTCGACGAAAAATCCTCAAATGCCGTCGCCCGGGTTTGATCCTGAATCACCCGGTCGCCAGAGCGGTGTTGTAACCACTACGCTAGCGCGGCTCAAAGAAGTCCTAAAAATGTAGATATCAAGACATTGACAGATCTCGTTATACAGTACAAGGGTCCACCATCAAGACAAGAGACAGATAAAGTTGGAGATCCATTTCAGCCAACATTCGATGCGCAGATGAAGTTGTGAATTATTGTAATACACAATTGTTCTTCCAAGACATAATGACTATTTACCACATAAAAGGGCCAGGTGTACAAATTTCCCTCACAAAAATATTCCTACATAAAAAAAGGAAGCAATAGTATATTATGAAGCATTTTAATTTAGCATTTGCATTTATCAAACCCACAAGAATGTTTCACAAATATACAAAGTATATTGTCAGTTAATTTCATGTAAAGTTGTCTTTACAAAACATAATAACTCAATGCAAAAGACACAAATATCACATGTCAAACAATTAACTGTACAGTTTTCCACACAAAAGAAACAATAAACAATTGTATGCTTTGAAGCAATCACGTTTAGCACTTGTATTTCTGTATCCGTAATTGATGTTTAACAGATACAAATAGGTGAACTTGAATATTATTTAAATGCTCCATTTCGTGCTGTCTTGTGTATTTCACTCAAATGGCTGGCAAGTATACGTATGAAAAGAAACACAACGCAGTGTAATCGATGTTCGAGCGGTTCCACAGACAAACGTTAAGCATGTCGTAAGAGGAAAGTAATATGACTTTGTGCTTGGAGCAACATCATCTTGTAAAAATAAATTGCTACAAGAAACCGGCGCGGCAACAGCAGATGAATGCTTGCATTGAAGTTGATAAAAACATAAAGCAAATAAAACTAAAGTTGACAATACAATTTACATCAGCCACGAGGAGTGTGGAAAGGTTGTGTTGTCTAGCAAGTACTTCTCTGGCACAATGCTGATTGATTTGGTTGCACAGAAAAAAAATGTTAGCATGTCATAAGTAGAAACTAATAAGAGTTTGTGCTTGAAGCTAGCAACATCATTTTGTACAAATAAATTGCTACAAAATACTGGCGCTGCAGTAGCACATGAATGCTTGCATGCACTATTCCTGCAAAGAGGCCAGCTTCAGTGGGTTCACCATGCTCGATGATGAGGTCTAAGGACAATTGTTTGCCTTTTGTCACATTAGTATGCTCCCATTACAGAGTATAATTTTGAGACAGGCAAAGAAGAAAGGAACTGAAAGGGTCTTCATTTCTACATGAACTTCGCCACATAAATTCGTCAATATATGAGGCAAACAATACCCTGCTCGTTCCAAACTGTCGTTTAAATTTCCTTTTTGCACGCATCCACATGTTTTCAATAGTCTGTGTGTGCACTCTGGGGTCTTGAGGGTTCACAAAATTGTGCGCATGCACCACCACGGAATGCAAATAAACTCCACCATTTAACATAGCTATGTTATTGTATGACCCAAATCCGTCTGATACAATATGACTTCCTGGTACAATGTATCGTTCTATAAGACCTTCTAGCGTTCCTGATGTGCGGTCAGGAACTTCAAACAGGATACATTTCTTTGACACCCTCTCAATACCACCAAACACCCAGTGGCCCTCGTACCACCGACCTCTGTGATATTTTCTGTGGAAGAATTTGGATTCATCAATTTCCACTACTATGGGTTCACCACTATCTGAGATACCCCCAATCTCAGGTGGTCTTTGTGCTAGCCACTTTCCACATTCCTCTCGACAAAAATTGCACCAGTCCACTATATTCTGTTTGCTCACATTCACTTCCTGCGATATCCGTTTGCTGGGGGTATCAAATGCCCACAAATATATAATTAGCACTATCTGTTGCAATTTGAGATGACTCCTGGCAAAAAATGAGTCACTCTGGACACTGAAAGATGTATTGCATCGCCTGCACCTCCAGCATTTTCCATCAATGCCTCTCGCATAGTTACTCAGAACTGCAAATCTTGATTAAAAAGTCGATATGGATATCGTACGAATGTTTGCTTAAATCGTACGAATGTTTGCTTAAAGTCGATGTACAAAGTAAACGAAAAGTTACAATAGGACATCGGTGGGGCTAAGGGTGAACATTACCGGAGAATTTATCACAATACTACAGAACTCCGCAGACATTCATTTACAAAAATAATCTAGCATGATTCTGAAATGTGTCAGATTAAATTCAAGCTCCTGATAATGGAAAGCATTTTGCAGTTACCCTAACATCTACTGGTGCTCCTACAGTATAACAATCAGAATACCATAATTTTAAATAAAACAACGAGTTCAAAATGGGTTATCCCCAGACCCACGGGCACTTTCTTTCGTCTACCATTAACAGTGCACGTGCATACAAAATCTGATACTACGCTTATTTAATTATGCAGAAACTCACCAAACGTACAGTGACTGAAAACGTGTACTGCTAGATTTTGCCGGTTGTTAACGGAAACAGTCCCACTTTCATGTTTCGGAGACGTCGGCAAAACAAACCGCATTGTCGTAATCTCCTGCATGTCGTAACGTTTCGAATTGTGCGTTTGTTGCATGATTGAGCCTTTAAGAATACGTTAAGATGTTGTAATACATTTGTGAAATATTTTTTAAATACAAATGATATCATTTCATTTTTTCTACCAATTTATGCCGTTAAGAGAAGGAGCAGTTTTCGCTTTTTAAAGCTATATGTGTTCTTTTGGCCAGCGTTATGCTATTATGTGAGAGCGTATGAACGGACCACATAACAGAAATCCCGAAAAAAACATAGTGTATCATCATCATCATTTGGCCATCTATATATATATATATATATATATATATATATATATATATATTATATATATATATATATATATATATATATATATATATCATGTGACGTATTCTTTCCAGAACGTTGTCTCCATTACAGCTGCTCTGAACGCATCACGATTCTGGGCAAGTCGACCTGCACCAGCCAAAGACAAGTTCAGACTCTCTGTGATGTCCTGGGTCCACCGTCGTCTAGGTCGACCCCTTCCCCTTTTTCCAGGGACCATGCCTTCCATCACTGTATATATATATATATATATATATATATATATATATATATATATATATATATATATATATATATATATATATATAGGGCTGGATTTAGATATGGTGAGGCCCTAAGCCAGTGTTTCTCAACGGGGGCGGTACCACCCCCTGGGGGGCGTTTTCAAATTTCTAGGGGCGTTCTGATGGGTGGCAACGATTGGGGGTTGCTACTTCCATTCAAGGGGGGGGGGGGGGGGGGGGGGGGTTGTGTACATTTTTACATGAATCAATATGAAACAAATACAAAAGATATGCCCCTTCGCAAAGCTTGTAACACGATAGTTTTTATTTGCCCTGCGTCCCATGGAGTGTTTTAAGGATTCCAAACGCAAAATTTTAGTACCTGGGATGTTACCATTGTCAGGAGACAGCAGTCGGAGATTTATGTCCCTTCAACACTCGAAACATTTGTTAGCCTCTCGACACACCAAAGCTAACATTCTCTCTCCACTCTCGACACATATTTTCTTCTTGAAACACATTCCCGTCAAACATTGATTAGCCCGTGAACACATAACAGCCCCTTCCCTACTCTGTCTGTAAATACCTTCTCGCAACAGGGACGTTGTGAGCAGCTGTGGCTTAGTTTTAATGCATCTTTGGATGTTTCGAGTGTAGAGAATTAAACTCAGTCAGTGTTGAGGCTTGACGAGGTGTAGATGTATGCAGTGATATTATACTAAAATTTTCAATATGTCAGCAGTAAAGAGAAAGTGTCGACAACATTCAATTGAATATTTGAAATTCGGTTTTGTACCTTAGGCCGTAAATGAACAATTACCAATGTGTTTGCTGTGCCAGCAAGTGTTTTCTAACGAAGCAATGAAACCGTCACGGCTTAACGAGCATTTTTACCAAGAAACACTCAGATAAAGTTGGCACATATATTTCTTACTTCCAGGATTTAAAACAAAAGTTTGAAAGCCACAACACTGTCCATAATATGTTTAAGAATAGGTAAATATGAAGCCTAACAAATAAAATTAATAAAGAGAAGAGCAATGGTAAAATGACAGTGCTGTCACAAAGAATGTACTCGAAATCCCCCTTGTTTTCTGCTTCGTCTGCAAATTGTAACGCTTTCACGTTGATAGTAAAAGCTTACTGTATTATACCCGCTTTCTTCAATGAAACGTGTGCTGTATTTCTTGGAAAAACATTGAGACGTACTGCGTAATGACCTAAATTAATCCTAACATTAATTATATTACGTTACCAAAACGAACGAACAGATGGACAAAAGGATAGCGAGAAGGGAGAGGCAGAAAGCCGAACACTAAACACGCTTCGCGCGATACGCAAATGCTGCCATCACGCGTGTAAGTCTACATGCACTAATTTTTTTTCAGACGGACAGTGATAAAATACACTACCCTTTCCCAGAGTTAGGTTTATAAATCATAACAGACTCTTATTAGAAAAGATAACATTAGATGGGTTTACGGTTGAAAACATAACAGTACCCAGACAGCACATCTTCGAAACAGGAGGTAGAAGAAATTGCATATTTTGAACGCAGCCACGTAGCTCCTTTAAATTAGTATTTTTGGGTTCCTTAGGGCTTGCTGACAAATAATTTGTAAAACGTTACGCAAATAGTCCAGGAATTAATAAATTATACCCAAAATAAAATATTGGGGGTGCCTGACAGCATAAAATCATTTCTGCTCATAAGATTTTTTTTTAACGTGTTTGAAAAAAATTTACGTTACAGAAATAGCCTACCATGTAAACTCCAAATTGATTGGAGCGCAACAAATGAAAGCCTAACCACGATTGGTCGGGCTATAAATACTATCTTGGTTGTTAGGGGAGACGGGAAAAGATAACATTTTTTCAAACACTTGTCGAAACGTGGCTCATTGGCCAGTCTCGCTGATATACACACTTGGGAGCGTTAGTTCGAGACCACTAATTCAAATAAGCTTGATAAAGCAACAGTGCGTTGAAGCCAGCTCACATTTTTGCTAATATAAAAGCCTGGAACATAGGCAGAACGGAATTTGTGCCAGTTTGTGCCAGAATTCATTGCTAATCAACGTATCTGTGTTTATTTCCATGAATTGTGGGACAGTGGTCTTGATGGTACTGAGCAGCACCTGGTCAGAGATTTGCTGAATCCAGAGTCGGACAGCATACTCCTTGGTCTTTTTAGCTATCAGTGAGGTGTCTCCTGAGCCCAGAGGAGAATTCGAGCAGAGGAGTCCTTTCCTGCCGCCATCACGCCAGATAAGCGAATTGGCCAGCTGAGCTCAACATTATGTCCCCTCATCTTGAAATAACTTTATAAAAATTAACATTCAGAGGGGAATTTACTTGTCTTAAAATCAGGAACTGTGAACATCTCCAATACTAGTCCCTAAAGACAAACTATTGAAGTCATGATGACAAATACCAACAGAGCTTGAACAAAACAAAACCAGTATTACCTCATTTTACTACTACACAACTGACACACATAGAACATTTGTAATAATATATGTCACTACAATATTCATATTAAATACATTCTGTACATAACTTGTAATTTAAATTGATTGTGATTCCTGGTTCCCTTGTAGTTGAATCAGGACACATATTCATTCATGCCAGTAATGAATACATATTGTTATTTGAAAAGTTATCAGTGACTTCTTTAAGATATTCTCATAGAGTGTTATATGTATGTGAGTGTCACAGTGTTGTCAAGAGTAGTGGATTAAATTAAATTGTTTATCTGTCTGTTGTTGTGACTTACACTTCACCATACACATACCCTAGACACATAACGTAGCATCACACTATTCCAGAATAATTCTGACTGAGATATATAGATATGTGGTAGCAAGTAAGGTTATCTATAATACACTACTCTTAATAGATATAGATACCTTCACAGCTGATCTCAGTCAGTACACTAAGTCCCCTATAAATATTTATAACATCCCACTTCACCACATATATTGGGGTCTCGCTCTTGGGATTTTGAATCTTTAACTATTAAAAATATTGGGGGTAATTCACTTCAGGGAATATAAGAATTAAAAGGTATCCTTGGGTGGAATTAAATAAGGTTGAGCTCACGGTGCCTGTGTTGTCCATTAGAGATTGAATTGTTGGTTAGACATTGTATAAATTTACCTGATAGACAATGGCGGACCTGGCCAAATTTCGATCTGCTGCTGTTCAGACTGCAAAAGAGTTAGGATTAGATGGGCAAGTTATGGTTGCCTATGTCACTACGGAATGTGACAAATTTATTGAACGCGAAGAAAGAAGGTTTGAAGCCGAAAGAAAGTTAGAGGCTGAAAGGGAAATTAAGAAGTTACAATTTGAAGCTGAGGCTGAGACTAAGAGGTTGCAAGCTGAGGCTGAGACTAAGAGGTTGCAGATTGAGGCTGACAAAGAGGCTAAGAAATTGGAAGCAGAAAGAGAAGACAAAAGATTAGCTGCAGAAAGGGAAGAGAAGAAATTAGCTGCAGAAAGGGAAGAGAAGAAATTAGCTGCAGAAAGGGAAGAGAAGAAATTAGTTGCAGAAAGAGAAGAGAAGAGATTAGCTGCAGAGAGGGAAGCAGAAAAGGAGGAGAAAAGATTACAAAGGGAACATGAGTTACGACTAAGGGAGTTTGAGTTTCAAGGCCATGCTCCTGAAAATGGTGCCAGTCCCTTTGCCTCTGATGCTACGGTTACTCAAGGAGCCTCAACCTCAGCTATGAATTTTCATTTAGATCATTTTGTTGAGAAAGACGATGATATTGAGAGCTATATAAATAGGTATGAACTATTAGCTACCACGTATGGGTTAGAGAGAGAAAGGTGGAGCTTAAAGTTATCTCAGGGACTTCGTGGGGCAGCTTATGAAGTTTTTGCAAAAATGAGCAGAGGTGATCAGGAAAATTATGACATGCTAAAGCAGGCTCTTTTGTTAAGGTATGAAAAGAATGCAGAGTTATACAGGAAAAAATTTAGGAATGCTAAACTACTGTCAGGTGAAACCTATCACCAGTTCTCTGCACGAATAGAGACATACTTGGAGAAATGGACTTCTCTGGGGAAAACCCAAGATCTTAAGGAAATGGTCCTTATAGAGCAACTAAGAGAGTCCATGGCTCCAGACCTGAGAAAGTTTCTCATGGAACAAGGTGCAGAGAGGCTGGGTGAGTTGCTAAATGTTGCTGAAAGGTATCAAGCAGCTCAAGCAGAGGTAACAGGTAATAAAAAGAAACAGGTGGATAACTTTAGGGCACCACAGAACTTTAATAAATTTGATCCTAGGGATCAAAATAAAGGTAAGCACCAATTTGATAGGCCACGGTATGAAAATAAAAATAAATTCCCACAATTCGATGAAAGGAAATATGATGAAAGAAAATCTTTCAACCAAGGAAAAAGGTGGTGTAAAAATTGTCAGATGGACAATCATGACACTGACCGTTGCAGAAGGAAACCTGTGTATATGGCAACCCTTCAGGTCAGGTCGACCTCAAGACAGGAGGAGGATATTATGTTAGATACCACTCCAGAAGAGATGAGGAAGGCACAGGCTGGGGATAAAACACTCAAGCCTTGTTTCAGAAAATTGTCAACTTGTCATACAACTCCAGGCAAGGGAGATTTTTACATGAAAAACAAGTTGATGTATAGGAAGACTGGAGCTAGATCCAATGGTCACGGACAGCTGGTTCTTCCAAAAAGATATAGGACAGAATTAATAAGGAGCCTACATGTGAAACCAGATGGGGACCATGAGAAGATAGGTACCATCATTCAAAAGGTGGCTCACAATTATTATTGGCCCAAAGCAAGATGGGACATTGAGAATTTTGTAGAAAGGTGTAGCATAGCACATGAGGGAACACCCACAAGTGGGAACATGGATCAGGACCTGGACACGCCACGGGGCAAAATTAGGCCTGATAATAAAAAGAAAAATAGATTTGATAAAGTGGACCAAATGGAATGGGAAGCCCCTTTTCACGGACAAGCTTCACTTAACTGTTTTACAATGGCCACTATGCGGAGAGTGCAAAAAGATGTCTTACCCCAGGATAAGCCGAAAATCCCTCAATCGGACTTAAACAAACTGGAGGAAGAGGATGTAGAGAGGAAATCTCTCATCAAGAATTTTAAGTGGGGAGAAAGCCCCAAAAGAAAAATTGGTAGCGGTCGTTTTGTGAATGATAATTCTGGGAGGAAAAATCATCACTATAAAGCTTCGAGTGGAAGAGACCATACCGGTGCATGGACAAATAGGTCCACACAATTAAAGGTCCATATGTAGCTTTGTTAAGAACGTGGACTGATGAAAAGGCAGAGGAAAACATTACATCTTCATACCAATATGTGAATGAGCTGACCACTCGGTTAAAAACTGGCTGGAAACTTGCCAATGAAAATTTGAAACAAGCCAGGAAGAAACATGCTGCCTATTATAACAGGAAGGCGAAAGACAGAAATTTGGCTGTGGGAGAGAAAGTACTGCTTCTTTTGCCCGGGAGTCAGAATAAGTTACAAATTGGATGGCAGGGTCCATATACAGTTCTAGAGAAGGTGTCTAGAACAAATTATAAGATAGATAAGAAGGGGAAAGAAAAAATCTATCATGTGAATCTCCTGAAGAAATATTTGGAAAGAGAACATCAGGAAGAGACACACTTGTTGACCTTGTCCATCGCCATGGAGATGAAAAAGGAACCACTTTCATCATTTGAATATCCATTACACCCCTGTGAGACAGCAGCACAGGTGAAAATCAGTACACATTTAACGAAAACTCAGAAAGAGAGAGTGCAACAGGTTCTAAATAATCATGCAGAGGTGTTAACAGACCGACCAGGGCATACAAACCTATTGGAATATGATATGAAACTAATAGACTCCACACCTGTCTGTATGAAACCATATTCGATTCCGTTTGCTAAGGAAAAAGCTTTGAAGGAAGAGATAGACTATCTATTGAAGGAAGGAATTATTTCGCACAGTGAGTCTTCGTATAGTTCCGGTGTTGTACTCTTAAGGAAGCCCTCTGGAGAACATAGACTCTGTATAGATTACAGGAGACTGAATGCTATTACAGAAGGACAGGTGGATCCATTGCCGGATACAAATCAGCTGTTTGCCAGACTAAATAAAGCTAAATATTTCTCAAAAGTGGATCTGAGTAAAGGATACTATCAGATTCCAGTAAAGCCTGAGGTTAGACCATACCTAGCTTTTAGTACCTCAGAAGGACACTATGAGTTTAATAGATTGCCATTTGGATTGAAGAATGCGCCTAGTGTCTTCTCTAGAATGATGAGAAAATTATTGGATCCTCTGAATAATCCCTGTATAACAAATTTTATGGATGATATCCTTATAGCAACAGAAACATTTGAGGAACACATTGACTCTCTGAACATGCTGTTTGATCGACTTAGGGAGGCAAATTTAACAGCCCGACCAACCAAATGTTGCGTTGGATGTAAAGAATTGGAATTTTTGGGACACACAGTTTATCAGGGAAACATGACCCCTGACCCAAAGAATTTAGAAAAACTACAGAAAGCCCCGAGACCACAAACCAAGAAGGACGTGAGATCCTTTGTCTCATTATGTGGTTTCTACCAGAAGTATATCAAAAACTTTAATTCCATATGTGCACCTTTTACTGAATTGACACGTAAAGGACTTCCAGATCGCATTACATGGACACCACAATGTGAAATGACTTACCAAGAATTGAAGGAAAAGCTCACAAGTAAACCCATTTTGAAATTACCTGACTTAAGTCAAGAATTCATAGTAAGGACGGATGCAAGTAATATTGGGTTAGGTGCAACTTTACTACAGAAATCAGATGCATTGGATGGGGAATTAAGCCCAGTGGCATATGCTAGCAGAAAGTTGAATAAAGCTGAAATCAACTACTCAACTAGCGAAAAAGAATGTCTTGCAGTAATATGGGCAATAAAGAAATTCAATATTTATCTATATGGGAAGGCATTTAAGTTGCAAACTGACCACAAACCTTTATCGTTTTTAGCACAGGCTAAGCATGAGAACTCTAGGTTACTCCGATGGTCTTTGCTTCTGGCTCCATATAATTTTAGCATTGAATATATATCTGGAAAAACCAATCTGGGAGCGGATTTTTTAAGCCGCCATCCGTGTGATGAGAATCACCGTAAACCCCAGAAATAATAATAAATTTCTCTATGTGTATATAGAATAAAGGACTGACATATAATGTCTGTTTTAAGAGGGGAGGTGTCATGAAATATTCTAATCCACATATATAAATTATTAGGTAAATATGAAGCCTAACAAATAAAATTAATAAAGAGAAGAGCAATGGTAAAATGACAGTGCTGTCACAAAGAATGTACTCGAAATCCCCCTTGTTTTCTGCTTCGTCTGCAAATTGTAACGCTTTCACGTTGATAGTAAAAGCTTACTGTATTATTACCCGCTTTCTTCAATGAAACGTGTGCTGTATTTCTTGGAAAAACATTGAGACGTACTGCGTAATGACCTAAATTAATCCTAACATTAATTATACTGCGTTACCAAAACGAACGAACAGATGGACAAAAGGATAAAAAGAGAAGGGAGAGGCAGAAAGCCGAACACTAAACCCGCTTCGCGCGATACACAATTACTGCCATCACGCGTGTAAGTCTACATACACTAATTTTTTTTCAGACGGACAGTGATAAAATACACTACCCTTTCCCAGAGTTAGGTTTATAAATCATAACAAACTCTTATTAGAAAAGATAACATTAGATGGGTTTACGTTTGAAAACATAACAGTACCCAGACAGCACATCTTCGAAACAGGAGGTAGAAGAAATTGCATATTTTGAACGCAGCCACTTAGCTCTTTTAAATTTGTATATTTGGGTTCCTTAGGGCTTGCTGACAAATAATATGTAAAACGTTACGCAAATAGTCCAGGAATTAATAAATTATACCCAAAATAAAATATTGGGGGTGCCTGACAGCATGAAATCATTTCTGCTCATAAAATTTTTTTTAACGTGTTTGAAAAAAATTTACGTTACAGAAATAGCCTACCATGTAAACTCCAAATTGATTGGAGCGCAACAAATGAAAGCCTAACCACGATTGGTCGGGCTATAAATACTATCTTGGTTGTTAGGGGAGACGGGAAAAGATAACATTTTTTCAAACACTTGTCGAAACGGGGCTCATTGGCCAGTCTCGCTGATATACACACTTGGGAGCGTTAGTTCGAGACCACTAATTCAAATAAGCTTGATAAAGCGACCGTGCGTTGAAGCCAGCTCACATTTTTGCTAAAATAAAAGCCTGGAACATAGGCAGAACGGAATTTGTGCCAGTTTGTGCCAGAATTCATTGCTAATCAACGTATCTGTGTTTATTTCCATGAAATTGTGGGACAGTGGTCTTGATGGTAGTGAGCAGCACCTGGTCAGAGATTTGCTGAATCCAGTGTCGGACAGCATACTCCTTGGTCTTTTTAGCTATCAGTGAGGTGTCTCCTGAGCCCAGAGGAGAATTCGAGCAGAGGAGTCCTTTCCTGCCGCCATCACGCCAGATAAGCGAATTGGCCAGCTGAGCTCAACATTATGTCCCCTCATCTTGAAATAACTTTATAAAAATTAACATTCAGAGGGGAATTTACTTGTCTTAAAATCAGGAACTGTGAACATCTCCAATACTAGTCCCTAAAGACAAACTATTGAAGTCATGATGACAAATACCAACAGAGCTTGAACAAAACAAAACCAGTATTACCTCATTTTACTACTACACAACTGACTCACATAGAACATTTGTAATAATATATGTCACTACAATATTCATATTAAATACATTCTGTACATAACTTGTAATTTAAATTGATTGTGATTCCTGGTTCCCTTGTAGTTGAATCAGGACACATATTCATTCATGCCAGTAATGAATACATATTGTTATTTGAAAGTTTAGTGACTTCTTTAAGATATTCTCATAGAGTGTTATATGTATGTGAGTGTCACAGTGTTGTCAAGAGTAGTGGATTAAATTAAATTGTTTATCCGTCTCTTGTTGTGACTTACACTTCATCATACACATACCCTAGACACATAACGTAGTCATCACACTATTCCAGAATAATTCTGACTGAGATATATAGATATGTGGTAGCAAGTAAGGTTATCTATAATATACTACTCTTAATAGATATAGATACCTTCACAGCTGATCTCAGTCAGTACACTAAGTCCCTTATAAATATCTATAACATCCCACTTCACCACAGCAATGATACTGTTTCAAAAAGAATAGATGAGATGGCAAGCGATGTTGAAAATCAGCTGTGTACTGATTTGCAGTCTACTGAATTTTTACTACAATTGGATGAAAGCGTCGTGCGCGATAACGAAGCTTTGCTGCTCGCATATGTGAGACACATAAAGAATGAAAATATCATAGAGGATTTGTATTTGCAAAACTACTGACAGCAGATACAAAGGGGTTATCAATCTTTGAAACCCTTGAAACATTTGTGTTGGGAAAAAAAATTCCTTTTTCCAATGTCATCGCATGTGCGACAGACGGAGCACCAGCTATGGTTGGTCGTCATCGTTGGTTTCTGGCCTACTTAAAAAATGTGGCACCAGGTGTTTTAACAATTCATTGTGTTATTCATCGACAACATTTAGTCGCCAAGCATCTTATGACAGACTCCACAAATCATTGAACTGTGTTATCAGTGTTATTAACAAAATTAAGGTGCATTCGGTGAACGATATATTATTTCGTAAACTTTGTTTTGATAATGGTGAAGAGTTTGAACGTCTTCTCCTACACACGGAAGTACGATGGCTGTCCAAAGGTAACGGTTTAAAAAGATTATGGGCATTATTTGATACTGTTGTAGAGTTTTTGGATTCAATCAAAGAAGAATTTAGCATCGAAAGAGAAGTATTGCGAAAAGATGTGGCATATTTTTCAGATATATTTGAAAAGTTAAACGAGGTTCTTCTTAAGCTACAAGGAAATCAGATCAAACTGATTAAAGTGAAAGGAATTATCATGGGGTTCATCAACAAAATGACATTATATAAAAATAATCTTAGCCGCCGAGAACTTTCTAATTTTCCATGTTTACTGCAGTTAGGTGGGGACAGGCTTAAAGATTCAGATTTAGTGGTTTATTGCACTCATTTGGACGCTATTAAAATATTATGAGCATAAGATTTAAAGACTTGCAAGAGCTAATAATACCGGATTGGGTGATTAATCCGTTTGAATCAGACGTGGAACAAGTTAGTCAACATTTACAAGAAAAATTAATTAAGCTACAAAATGACTTCGAGGCAAAAGCACGATTCAGTCACACACATTACGAAAAATTTTGAATCCGGCAGAGGCTTGTGTATCCCGTTCTTTGGCGTGAAACTAAATTGCTAGTTACAGCATTCCCAACGTCGTATTTGGTGGAGAAGGGGTTCAGTGCAGTAGTGTTGCTACTACAAAAGCAACGAAATCGACTGCAGATTTGTAGCAGAAGAGATTTGAGACTTCTTTTAACAAACTTAATAATAATAAATAATAAATTCTTTAAGCGCCAAACACGGCGCATAAGGCAGAAACCAGTGCTCTCCAGGTTGTTCGTTGTGATGCCACTCCTCTTAGCTCTTGCACATTATTTAGGCCCAACGTTCTTCCTTCTCTTATTATTGTTCTTCTGAGTGTTTCTTTTGGTCTTCCTTTTTTCCGCTTACCCTCAGGAACCCAAGTGAGCGCCTGTAGTGGTATTCTGTTGTTTTGCATTCGTAGGACATGACCGATATATGACCATCGTCTTTTCCTTATATAGTCGGAGACATATTTCTGCCTAGAGTCTTCTCTTATTTGTCGATTAGTCTTGAATTCTTTCCAACTGATGTTCATGAGTTTTCTAAGACATTTGTTCTCGAATGTATTCAGCTTGTTCTCCAATGATTTTGTTATTTTCCAACTCTCACAGCCGTATGTTAACACTGAGATAACATTTGAATTAAACAGACGAAGCTTGGTATGTATATTCAATGATCGTAATTTCCAAATGTTAGATAATCTATTGAAGGCGCTAGCTGCCAAAGCAATTCTAGTAGAACCAAATATTACAAAACTGGCTGAGTCACACCAAGCGCAAGGATCTAATTAAGCTTCATTAGTAAGTGAATTTTTATATAATTATATCATTATTATCAACTAATATTTTTTTCATGATTAAAGTGGTTACATAAGGAGAGGCTTAAATATTAATATTTGAAGATATATATGCAGTCATTTAGGCGCTATTAAAATGATATGATTATGATAGTTATAGAGTTGTTAGAACTAATTTTATATCATTTGCTCCACCAATTTGTAATTCAAAGATAATGAACTTGTGGTGTATACAATTCCGTACTTAAACTCATATTTAATATAACTATGCTTTTATAAATGTGCTTTCTCTTTTTCTTTATATTATAAGAAAAGATAACTCATTAACTGCATTGCTTCTTTAAAAGTATGGTGGAATATATGTATATGTGTGCGTGTGTGTGTGTGTGTTTGTGTATACACGATAAAGAGCAGGGGGGTGTTAAAAGAGTGGGGGGCTTTTTAAAATATTTGTTGTCAAAAGGGGGCGTTGCTACTATCAGGGTTGAGAAACACTGCCCTAAGCTATATGAAGCTGTGGAGGTCCTTTTTGGCAATTGGTAAGAGAATAAGACCGTGCAACAACTGAACTGGCAAGAGAGACGCAAACAGCCGTGGACGCTTTCAGACGGAGGCCTTAAGCTGGAGCTTATTTATCATTTGGGACCCCAAGATGCAGCAATAGTGAATGCAGTCAGCGACTCATAGCTTGACTGCCTGCGTCAGGACCAGCGAACCAGAGCTGGTCAAGACCGTGCTCCACCTCCACGTGGTGGTCCTGGAAACAGTCTGCAGCAGTGCAGGCTGGCTGAGCGAGCATGGATCGAAATGGGAAGGCAAACCCGGTCCTTAAAAAATGCCGTGCAGAAGTCGGATGTGTCGACCGAAAGGTGCAGATATCACAGCTTAGGCGCAAACAGACACAACGCAACCACCGTCCTTTTCAGGACGAACGAAGAAGAAGAAGAATTTATCATTTGATGATTCTCAGTTAGAATTTGTGTTAGTTGTTCAGATGTTAGTATTTGTCTTGGGTTGCTGAATGTCGCTTTGGCCATCCCTGTTCTCTTCTTGATTTATGTTTCGCATCTGCCGTCTTCTGTTACTATATGACCAAGTGTAGCGAAAGGTTTTTATGAGTGTAGTCTCAGTAGTGGAGCAGAAATAGTATTCTGTCTTGAAAAGAGTGAAGTCCCAGTGTTGGAGAAGAACACTGTATCACAGGATAGTCACGGCTGTGAAGGTTATTGCTTCAGAAAATATTCAGAGTAAAGTCAGACCCTAAGTTGCCACCTTCGCTATGTAACTAACTATGATAAACAATTCAATAAAACTCAAACTTCAACAATATAAAATTAATAAGTCAGCTGAGTACAATTACTGAATTTATTATTTACATCTATCTTTTCTTCTTCTGAAATTGTGAATGGTGGATGATTGAATTCAATGAATAAAATATATTACCAAATTTTAATAATGGTTAATCAAAATACATAATTGCCGCCGTAAGTACTTGGTCGGTCGGTCAATCACATGTTTGCACACCGTCATTTGCGCACTTTTGTCTATTTTCAAGGGAGTGCATTAACTTTCAACCAGAGCTAAGGGGGTGCAACTGTGGTTGAAAGTTAGACAATACTTGTATTGTTTCCCCTTATATGTACTCTCGCGGAAATAGAAAAAAACAGTGCGCAAATGAAGGTGTGCATGAACAGTTTGATTATGGAAAGAAGCCAACAACACGATTGATAAACAGTACATGAACGAGTTTCGTCAAACTTCAAACGTTGTTCTCAGAGGCAGTAAGTCGACCAAGGCTTCTCAGAGGCGGTAAGTCGACCAGGGCAAGATTTTAAAAGATGCACGAACAATTACGAGACATGCTGTCATAAAATAAATGTTAGTTATTTAGTCAATTTACGGTCCATTAGACCATCATCACTGCTCTACATGTCATTTAGGTTGGGTTACTCATGTCTTCATATTTAATACATCTATATAATTTTCACTACAAATATTTAAAGACGGTGGTCTGCAACGAAATTACCACAATAGTGATAGTATCGTCTGTAATACATGTAGCAGAAACAACACACTATAATTAACAACCTGCCAATTTTGGCGGGTTGTTGCTAGTTTATATTCTAATTATCCAACTAAGAAAGTCCTTTCTTGAATCTTCCAATTAAGCTGAAAAAAGTTCATCAAATGTTCTTTTCACACTAGTCTCTTGGCTATGCTAATAAACAACTGTTTATCATCATCACACTAATCACTGTCCTTGACTGTTCACACTGGTTGCAAGAATTTGGTTATATTTATTACTCATCTTGAAAGTCTTATGACTGTCTTCGCTGGAATTT
Organism: Oreohelix idahoensis; assembly: GCA_024509875.1. NCBI lineage: Eukaryota > Metazoa > Mollusca > Gastropoda > Stylommatophora > Oreohelicidae > Oreohelix > Oreohelix idahoensis. The sequence continues at coordinate 388,114 of JAMPIV010014447.1, read as the reverse complement.
CACAGCTATATCAGTGTACGTCTTCCTCTAGACCACTAACTATTGATGGGGACTAGGGCTGAAATCCTGATATCAATAGCAGAGGCTCCTGTGTTGTTTCAGGTAGCACGTAATTCTAGACTGGATTCTAGACCTCTGATTTATGATGACATGTGGATAGCCTTTGGTTATGAAGCACACAAGCCTTTGTGTTCACGAAATGAGTGTGTTCAGATGTTTGCATGTATATGAATGATACATGGATCAGTCAGATTAGCCATAGCGAGACAAGACAGGTGTCTATCTGCAGAATATTTTTTGAAAATAATATAATACATGAGGTATACTACATTTTAATGATTTTATACATAAATATGATGCTACCTTCGCCTTTCACATTATGGAGTGCCAGGTCCAATTTCCAAATATAATATTGTAATTTGACTACTCCAAATGACAATCCTGATAATCACTGGTGGTAGGCATCGAATTCCTTTTACAGATTCACAACTTAAGTTCAGTTCAGTCCTCTGGTCTGATCCTGACACAATTTTATTAAAATAAAGCTGCAATAAAACAAATTAATTAATCATAAATCTACATACCCTCTTAGGATATATATATATATATATATATATATATATATATATATATATATATATATATATATATATATATATATATATATATATAAAGCACAGAAAAGACTTGGTTTGGTGGGGATAGCGCTGCCCGGCAAAAGATGGTAAGGGTTTCAGCCTTGACTAGCTTCTCTCTATCCTCCTGTCATATGCTGTGCATATGTATTTTATTTTCTTTTTATAGGCCAAGCGCGAGCGCATTGGAGGCCAAGGTTTGGTAGCTTAGTCTCAGCCCGTGTCTTTAGCAGTTTCGAGTGAGAGCGTGAGGGCTGTGTTTCCAACATCTTCTTCGTGTATCTAAACCTGGTTATCCATGACTTTTTTTTATTTATCTCCTTCCATTCCCCAGACTTTCTGCTTTCTTTCTATATGTAGTTTTTTATAATTAGTTCTGATTTCAATTTTAAACCAATTTTTAAAAATGATCAGCACAGCAGCGTTCGTTAAATTGACACCTTCACTTGCACATTTCTCCAAAAGTAATCCACTATTCCTTAGGCATGCATAGAGTTGGAGTTATCCTTCGAAAAATTAAATAACTACCATCACTTTCTGACACTGCATTAGCTTATACGATACATAAATCCATCGTAGAATTTACACATTTCATCATCCTAGTACACGCCATAACAATATCGATCGGCAGCAGCGAGCTCACGTATTTTGATTGGCTGGTACACTTCCCCTTCTTCTATTAAAATAACAAAGCAGCGTGTGTACAATTTCGCTTCACCAAGATATGAGAAACTCTTGACATGTTCCAGGATTTTCCCATTTATTCATATCTTTAACGTTGACTTTTCGTCAACTTAGCAAATTATCATAGTTTTCGTTTTCTCTGTGTTAATGTCCAACCCATATTCATGACTTATTGTTTACTTATGTAACTGCGTTAGTGTATGATCGAACAGCATTTCATAAGCTTAAAAATAATATAATAATTTAATAAATTTAGAACACCGAGATTTCGTTCTCAAGAGTAGGGCAGTGTAGCTGTCAAAGTGAAAGTGATGGATGGCAGTTTTGTGTCGTGAGCCGTCCGCACTACCGTGAAAAATAGCGGACGCAGTGGTTCTCAAAATGTAGGAGACAGCGTCTAATTTTAAAAGATGGTTTTAAGTACAAAGAATTTAATTTGAAACATCGATACAGAACACCAGTACGTGGGAATTGGCTTACGTGAAGATTCTGAGCTGGTACATGTAGCTAAAATCCGATTAAATGTGACATCTGTCAACTAATCACACAGAGCATGAGAATTAAACGTCCGAGGCAAGCACATAAATACCCGTGCTCGCACTGTAAGATTCAGAGACGCAGACATACAGATAAAGCGGAGACATTATGTAGAAGTAGACAGTAGAAATTTAGATTAGAGAGCAGGGAGATTTAGAACTTTGAGTTAGAATGCAGAAGTGAATATTTTGTAGGTCCGCACTGCGTCAAGCAATTGCGTGACAGAACTTTTAGAAAAAAAAAAAAAAACATCAGCAGATGTATGTTTAGTTGTAGGAGATACAGTGAACAGTTTATTTAATAAGGAAGAAAGTAGGAGAGAGGATTCTCAAGTTGAAGGGTTTGAAGGGACTCTATAGTTTCCGCATTACTCTGCGGATTGCAGATTACATGAAAAATACAGAGACTGTGATACTCATATGACAGTTAAATGCTCAGATGCATAAACAAACATCTGAGTTACAAAGTAAAACATTAACAAATAATAAGGAAAAAAGGGAATAATACTACAGGGTGTATGCTCTGTCTGGGGCATTGTTTTCATACAATACCGGTATAAAGGATAACGTAATACATTGTAATGCTAACTTAACGTATGAACATCCAGTTATTATTTCTCACAGTCTAATAGTTGCAAAACTGAAACTAAAGGTCAGCCTCACCCCCAGTTGACACGGAGATCAGGAACTGTCAATCAAAATAATTTGACAAAGCAGCATTGGTATTTAGTTAGCATTAAGTGCAGGTCATTTTGTATTGATTGTTGAAAACTTGAGTGACAAGTTTTTAAGTTTTATACTATGGTTTTCAAACTGGTGAAGGTCATTCTAGAATTGACAGCCCAAATGAAACAAAAACAAAACAATGTATTTGGAAAGTGACTTTGTTGAATTTATGAGACGTAACTATAAACAGAGGACATGTCGTGGATGTAACTATAAACAGTGGACATGAAAACGACAATTATGACAATAACACCAAAAATCAAAGTAATATAATTTGGACGGACAGCTTATTTTATTGATAAGAGAAAGGAATGAAATGAAATAGAGATAAGCTGTATTTAAAAAAGTTAGTTGCTTATCCTTTACAGGACGTGGCAATCAACCCCAGCTTTTATTGGCTGTTTGTGATTTTTTCTAGGCAATTTTTTCAATCAGTAGTTTGCCATTGCTTTCTGAACGGTACGGCGCTTATACCATTGTTAAAAATCCACACAAAGCGATCTGCTACCAAACCGCCTGCAGCAGGTTCGAACCTGGTATATCTGGATTATGAAACTGCGTTCATTTCCATTAGGCCACAGACGCCGACAAGCTGTATTTAGACAAATGAATTCGATGTTAATCTTGAGCAATGAACACCTATGCGTGGGAAAGGGACATTGTATATGAATGATTGATAGTTTGGTATTTGTTTTTTAGGAGAATATACGTAGAAGTATATTACTGGTGTATAATTGGGGCGTGAGAAAGAGTTATTAGATTTAAAAGATAAATACTGAGATCAGCATTTCATACGGAGTTCAGGTTAACAAATTATGAAATTATGACATTTTCCCACGGAACGATAGAGAAAAACAAGTACCAAGGACAAATTGACAGTATAAATACTAGAATTAGTGCAGTCAGAGGAGAGCTCGGAATCCACCATGTAGAAGTAGACAGCAGACAGAAGTGCTGACTTGTAGCTAGAACCAGCTGTTAGTACCCGGCGTTGCCCGTAATTTCTAGTAACAATTTATAAAACTTACGTACTCTGGAGCAGAAACGTCCAGCACTACCTACAGCAGCCTTGGTGATATTAGTCAGCATATTGTGATAACTAACTATTAAGTTCTAACTAGTAGTGACCACGTGAGATAGGAGAAAGTAACCTTTCATTTCGTCCAGAGACTTTATAAAGGTGTTCTTTCGTTTCTACTATTGACTTTATAAAGATTCAACCAATCTCAGTGTGATGCTAGGCTACTCACTACTTATGAGAATATTATAGCAAGCCTGCTTCTAACCATTTTAGAAACAGGGCCATTACCACTTTCGACTTACAGAGCCATTTTTTTTACCAGATGAGAATTGTAGCAAAGAACAATAAAGTTAACTACAGATCTATTATCAAGAAGCTAGCTCAGTGATTCTTAACAGCTATTAGAACTACTTGATGACGTTACCAAATAGGCAACTTAAGACTTGATATAACAGACCGACGATGTAGCATGTATTCCAGCCTCTAGGGAGACAACTAAGAACACGATATAATTTTTTGGAGATGAAATTTGGTGTTCAATGTCGAACCAACTAAGGGTTCTGGGATCTCTCTCACATAAACCTTCTGCATCTGTAGTTGATATATTTGCAAGAGCATTTTGTGTGATGTCCAGAAGTGTGTTGTCTAATTAACATTGTATATGTAATGGTGGTGGTGATGACAATCAACATACTGTAATGAACAGCGGGGCTAGTCAGAGAACCTGGTAATTGAGGTTTTCACTCTCCTCCACAAAGTGGTGGGAATTTACATCTGAGGCGTATAGCCTTTCGTTCCACTGCCACAAGAACAACTGAACTATTTAGTAGACGAACTTTAGTCTAGAGAATAAACGATTTATATGGTCACTGGATTGCCACACTCACGTTGAAGAGTACGACGAGATGTTAGGATTATTGTTTCATTCGGGAGCCGCGCTAGCGTAGTGGTTACAACACCGCTCTGGCGACCGGGTGATTCAGGATCAAACCCGGGCGACGGCATTTGAGGATTTTTCGTCGACCGGGATTTGAACTGGATTAACTCGAGACCCGGCGAGGACATTTGAAGGAGTGTCGTCGACCAGGGACTGGCGGCTCCTGAGCCGACCCAGCTCTAATGGGTACCTCAGAAAACGGCGAGTATCTGCCTGAATGGCGAGGGACACTTGTCTCTGTACAAGAAAATAGGATACTCACGTAAAAATCAATGTCAGGTTAGACATTAAAAATAACCTGAGATTTCGCCTCGAGTATTAGCGGGCGTACGAAAAAAAAAAAATTGTTTCATTCCGCAGATGCAGAATAGTGATTCCGCAAGCGGTTCTCAAACTATAGATTATGAAAAATATGATACACTTGTAGCTTTACTCTGCGGATAAAGTGAAGACATAAAATAAGTGATGGAATGTTTTTTTTTTTTTTCGTACGCCCGCTAATACTCGAGGCGAAATCTCAGGTTATTATTAATGTCTAACCTGACATTGATTTTACGTGAGTATCCCTTTTCTTGTACAGAGACAGGTGTCCCTCGCCATTCAGGCAGATACTCGCCGATTTCGGAGGTACCCATTAGAGCTGGGTCGGCTCAGGAGCCGCCAATCCCTGGTCGACGACACTTCTTCAAATGTCCTCGCCAGGTCTCGAGTTAATCCAGTCCAATTCCCGGTCGACGAAAAATCATCAAATGCCGTCGCCCGGGTTTGATCCTGAATCACCCGGTCGCCAGAGCGGTGTTGTAACCACTACGCTAGCGCGGCTCCTAGATGGAATGTGAAAGCAGACTAGGGAGGTAGGAGAGAGGTTGATCATATACAGCAGCGATTTTCAACCCTTTTTCATCTCACGGCACACGGAGCAAGGTGTTAAAATTTTGAAGGCACTGTTAAAGAAGATTTTTATGCATGTTACATATTGGCCTCACTTAGGACTGTTAGCAGTTTAAAGTTACGCGGTAACATTTCTATCTGAGTCAGTATGGTATGTTTTTGCACTATTAGTATTTATAATTGAACAAGGTTACTAACCTATGATGACGTAGTGAGAGGTTGCGCTAATTGATTACAACGGTCGATCTTGGCCTTTCGTTTTTATGGATCCGTCTAGTAGGACGTCTACAAGACGCCACCAGGCGTAATGGCCACTGACTGCTTTGACGGTCGGCGGCTAAGGATCAAAGAAGAAGTAGGACGTGAAGATATTTCGCTCCAGTATTAATTGGAGTTATTGGATTATTCTACGATGGTACCTCTTAAATTGAGACTATATATTTTACGACATGCTCATGACTCACATTGCGCGGGTCATAACCTTTACCCACCCTACCGAACAACAGCTGACTGAAGACTGACACTGTTGGCTTGACTGGTGAAAAGTGGGGTGGTTAAAGTACATTGCAGAGTTGTTTGGGGATCTGGAACATGGGGGGGGGCGGAAGTTTTTGTGGCCTAATGGATATGAACGCAGTTTCATAATCCAGATATACCAGGTTCGAAACCTGCTGCGGGCGGTTTGGTAGCAAATCGCTTTGTGTGGATTTTTAACAATGGTATAAGCGCCGTACCGTTCAGAAAGCAATGGCAAACTACTGAACGTAAAAATTGCCTAGAAAAATCACAAAAACAGCCAATAAAAGCTGGGGTTGATTGCCACGTCCTGTAAAGGATAAGCAACTAACTTTTATTATTGTTTTAATTCCTATAGGGGTAATATCGGAATGAAGTTCGCAGAACGCTCAGCAGTGAATGTGTGTGTATAATGTGTATTTTCGTACCATTTAGAGTTAGGGTTAACCCTAACCCTTCAAGCACATCCCTTGACATGTGCTTAGCTTCCATCTTGTTTCTATCTACTGTTCTTTAGCCTGTATAACACGTATAGTCCGTTCGGAAATTCGTTCCCACAGAAAGCGTCAATTTTCTCCAAAACTGTTTGTTGTATGGACATGAATTTTTGCATGCATTCTTAGATTTTCCATGCAGTTATTAATATATTTTTTGCCCTTACAAAACTCATGTCATGTTCGAATTTTCTTCTTTACGTTATAAAAAACTCTTACTGTTGTCTAGGTTAATTTTTAGTAGTTTTACAGCAAAGTTACAAGATCCGTTCAAAAATATTGTTTTTTTTGTTTGAATTAGTTACTCGCGACTGTGTACAATAGGTGCGCACTCGTGCGGACATGTAGTCACTACACTAATTCAAACAAAAACAAATATTTTTGAACGGATCTTGTAACTTTCCTGTAAAACTCAGAAAAATTAAACCAGACAACGATAAGAGTTTTCTATATAACGTAAAGAAGAAAATTCGAACATGACATGAGTTCTGTAAGGACAAAAAATATATTAATAACTGCATGGAAAATCTAAGACTGCATGCAAAAATTCATGTCCATATAACAAACAGTTTTGGAGAAAATTGACGCTTTCTGTGGGCACGAATTTCCGAACGGACTATAGTACATATTTATTTTGTTATTGTTTTATATTCTCGAGTGTTTTTAGCTTCTTTCTTTCTGCCATTGTATTCAAGATCTCGTGTGTCAATCAAATTTGATCTTTCTTAATCTTTTTTATGGTTGGTAAACTGTTATTTGCAGATTGTTTGCTTATGTTGAGACATTCTCATTTTGTGCTAACTTTTTCTTCTGTATTGCTCCATGCTTTCTATCAAAAGATGTTCGTACATATTTTTCTTCTTCTTATTGGATCCTTAGCCCCTGACTGACAAGCATCTTGGCCTCCACAGTTTGCCAGGTTATCTTTGGTCGGCCTCTCTTTTGCCACCGTCGTTCAAGGGTCCAGAGCACAGCAGTTCTTGTGATGGTGTCAGGGTTTCTTCTGAGGACATGGCCTACGCAGTTCCAGCATCTCTTTTGGCTGCACTGTGTAAGTTACAGTGTAAGCAGTTCCTGGTTGGAGATGACATTTTTCACGATGATAAAATATTTATGTTTTATATCTGGTTGTTTCAATGCTAATATTTACACACTGAACGACAATGGACAATACTATCTACTGGGCACAGAGACTACGCTTCATCAGGTACTCTCAAAGAAAATCATTAACCAACATCAAATGATAGTGAACAGTTTTTATTCAAGAGAAATACTGTAAAGGTAACATAAACAGGAAAGGATCCAGTTACATGCCCAATGAGGCATATTGGGAATATGGTGTTAGGCCCATATTTTCTCGACCTTCGGCACACTAGGGGTGATGTGGTCAGCATCACGTCGGCCGCCTTAACCTTCCCAGAGTTGCTCTGGTACCCAATTGGGGCTGGGTCGACCCAGAAGCTGTTTGCGGCCTTAAAAAATCCCTCATCTGGGGATTGAACCATGGACCACTGAGCTAGGAAGCCAGTGCACTAACCACTATGCTACCGCAGCTCCTGTAACATATATACACCAAGCAAATTGCCTTATGTAGAAGATGCAACACTTATAAATGTGCTCACACCACTACGGAAAGATCATTTCTGCTTGAACGACAAAACATTTGTTTTAGTTTTGATTTTCTAATATAACCATTTCACTATAGTGCCAGATCAATATATATAACCACAACTAGCCATTTAAGTGTAAGTAATCTGTATTATTTTAACAGAGGATTATCAAATTCTATGTCTGTCAGAGCAGGAATTATTTACAATACTATTAACTTTACATATTATAATGTCATTGCAAAATAACAGGCTTCAAAAGTGTCCAGAGGAAAACTTCTCATTCAACATTTGGAAAGCAATGAAACTGAAAAAAAAAAAAAAAAAAAACTAAAAGACAACAGGAGTTGCATACACTCAACCTCAACAACATGAAAATCCTTTTTCCTTTTATTAATGAACAAATAATGTAATGTGTTTTCACAAATAATAAATATTTTGAAATAATATTTTAAACAAATAAAACATTACAATGCATTTCAGATTCAAAGCAAATACAGCCATATTAGTTCACCCAGGAACTATGAGGCACTGTTAAAATAAATTTTCTGTGACGTGACATTAAGACATCCAACATCAATACTTGTCAGCACTGTTTTAAGATATTTTTAGACACTCACCAAAGACCACTGTAGACATGATACATATTTTAACAATTTCATAACCAAATGAAAAATTTGAAGACAAATTCTAATGCCACGTTGTAAAGTGTTAAACAATTTAGGAAAAATTATGACATCACCAAACCAATTCTCAGTTAAAGAAAGCATAACAACACAAAAGACATCCAACAAAGAAATTTAGAAACAATAAGCTCTGAAGAAAGAAAAACATATGAAAATGTATAATACATGTTGCTGAACATAACCTGAACTTCATATGATCACACAGCCAACTAATGTAAAGGCCATTTAACCACTTCATGAATTTGCAAGTCAACCCAATTTTAAAGGAAAAGGACAAAAAAAAATTTGTCTGTATATACAGGGTGTTTATAAAGTCACTGTGCAGTGAATTTGAAAAATATTTTAGAAATTACATCACGAATGATGCAAATTTACGAATGATGCAAATTTACGTCATGGTATTCTGTGTTCCAATGCTGTGTTCCACAATCCCGTGTGCAGCATTACACAACAAGCCCCAACTGAAAACCACATTTCTGGTGACGTAGTCTCGCCCGGGCGTAAATTTCACTGCACAGCGACTTTATAAACACCCTGTATATATATATATATTTATACACTAGTGAGCAATGTTAAGTCTAATAATTTGTAATGGCCCAAGCGCACAAAAGTTTCAAGTTATGATTTCTTCCCCAGTAAGCACAGTTTGTGCACACCGAGTTAAGTGTGTGTATTTTTCAATGAAGGACCATGTTAGTTTTGTTATTATATTTGTTTGAATTTAATTTTGTGTGTGCAGTTCTATTTCTTACATGTGCCGATTTTACAACCTGGGCTAGTGATCAAACATTTATAACTGCACTGTAAATGTGACTGAAATTCTTTGTTTTTGTTCTAGGTCTTTCTGCTGAAGTGGCTTGTCATACACATTTAATAGGTCATTACTGTCATAATTAATTCCCTTTCCTCTCCCCAACGAGCAAAGGCTTTCAAAAACTTCATGCTAAATCCTCCGGTCCTTTGCCATCCATTTATAAGTCTTTCCATGTCCTCTTTATCCCTTTTATTGCTGTCTCCAGTTCCCTTCTCCATGTGTTTTTTAAATCTCCTTCTACCTCTATCATCCTGAGAATAAGAACTAAGACAATTTATCAGTTTCTCAGGCACAATGCTCTGGGGTTCCTATCTTTAACTTACTGACCAGTAGGTATCTCAGTCTGTTGTGGCCTGTGCAGAGTATGGCGGTTATTACCAGTTCATTTCTGCTCAGATGGTGATTGGCACTTCTTCTACAGTGGCCTAGATGTTCTGTTCACCATTTTGTTTCTGTATCTGTTCTTGGTAAGTCTATTAGTCTCTTCATATGTCACATCTGTATTTGTCAGAGATATTTTTCACCTTCCTGTGCCAGTCATGAACAAGCAGATTTTTGACAAAACAGATCCTGTACAGATCAGATAGCCGCATTGAGAATAATAGTGGAACAAAGTCTAGAATGGAACTCACCTCTTTACATTGGATTTGTGGACTATGAAAAGGAATTTGACAATGTAGACAGAATCACTTTGAAAATTGATGATGCATTATGGAGTTCCCCCGTAAGATTATTAACTTAATAAAGAAGACTTATGAAGACATGACATGCACAGTTCTTCAAGAAGGACAACTTACAGAACCGTTTGGGATAAGAACTGGAGTGCGACAGGGATGCATCTCCATTTCGTTTGTTACTAGCAATAGACTGAGCTATGAAAACATCGATGACACACAACAGAAATGTAATCCAGTGGAATCTGACTAAAAAAGCTAGATGATCTAGATTTTGCTGATGACTTGGCTCTTCTGTCCCATAACCATAATCAGATGCAAGGCTCATTGAAAATGCTCTATAAGAGGTCACAGCTATGGGGGTCTGAAAATACACAGGGAAAAGACAAAGATGATTGATAATAAATGCAGGAAATGATAACATGGTTGAACTTGATGAAACACCACTAAAAGATGTACAATCATACACTATCTAGGCAGCGATAAAGTCAAAGAAGGACAAAGATATCAAAATAAGAATTAAAAAAGCAAGAGGAGCTTTCATTGCATTGGGGAAATATGTGGAGATCAACAGAAATCGAGTCCAACACAAAAATAAGAATCTTCAACTCAAATGTCGTCAGTCCTATTGTATGGCGGCTCTAAAACATGGAGAACAACAAAAACAACAACCAAAAAGCTACAGACTTTCATAAATGGGTGCTTACATGGAAAAGAAGGATTAAAATAGTATGACAAGGTTATCAATGTGGAACTGATGACAAGAACCAGACAAGTGCCAGTGAAGCAAGATATGAAAAGAAGACAATGGCGATGGATAGCATTACACGGCAGTCCTTGTTCTGGAACCCCCAGGGCAAGACAGGCAGAAGTAGACCAAGAAGCACACTGAGATGAGAGCTAGAGACAGAGGTGAAAATGATGAGAACGTGGAAAGATCTTGAGATGATGGCACGTGACAGGAGGAATTAGCATGTGTTTGTTGAGGTCCTATGCTCTTTGGGGGGCTGAGGGTAATGAATCTGACCATCTATTGACATCTTCCTTTCCAGGGATAATGCAGTGATATGACACTGACAGCATTAAAATTCTTTTGGACATTTAAGTCTCTGTTAGGATGAGCACAGGACAGGAAGACTTGGCATGTGTTTGTTGAAGGCCTATGCTCCTCGGGGAGCTAAAGGGTATTGATTGATTGAAATCTCTGTTCCTATGATGCCAGAGTGCTGTCATTACTCACAGTTAACCTATGAGAAACATCACTTGTCATTCAGTGCCTTCTTCTGTTATTATGGCAGATTGAGAGAGTGGTTAGAGCTCTGACTGTTTGCAGCAAAGTTATAAAGTTCGAAACAGTGGTATAAATTTTATGGTTAGGGTTTTTCTTTGCACTTTGATCTAGTTAATTTATGTCTAAATCCTGGGATTACTTGATATTAGACAGTATTAACACTTCACTGGGAAACATATAGAGACTTTGGTATTCACAGGTAGAAAAATACCAGCAATTTAGGATTGTGCCCAGAGAGGTATCATCCTTCTATCAACATTATATTCATCTATAATGACAATGTTGAGCACAAGGCAGCAACAAACCACCCACATTCCTTAACTTGTCAGGGATTACAACATTACCATGGCATACTTGATCATGCTCTTTCAAGCTACTCAATTGTGTGTGTGTGAGAGAGAGAAAGAGTAAAAACAAGCACTATTGCTAATCTGTCTTTCATTTTGTTCATTTCCTTCACTTTTTCCCAGGAAACAGGAAAGAAGAAAACTGAATGATAGATGGTTAAGAATGCAGAACAAACTTCAACAAAGCTGATAATTCAACCAAGTATTAGTACAAAGCCTCTTCAGCCATTTTCCATGTTTAATTCCAAGACAAACAAGAAGCCCTACACTATAAGAATATGTGTAATTTGCTCATGAAAAAATAATAAAACCCTCTGCGGCACAGAAAATGCTCTGCGATACAGAAAACGCTCTGCGGTACAGAAAACACCAGGAATTTTTCTAAGTCCACAGTACGTTGAGTTTTTCATTGTACCGATGAAAGGGTTGTGACTGACAAGCAACAAGCGTTATTATAAGAGGTGTTAGGCACAGAATTTCAGTTGCTAGCGCGCAGTGGCTAGTCTCGTCGGCTTCGCGCAGGTGTGTCCATGTCTGTCCCTAGTTGTGTGCGATGGAACGAACTTAGTAATTTGTCTTCTCTTTGTTACTTTCACAATTGCCTCCACAGCTGGCGAAGTTGTGGATTTTAAAGTTGCTACCAAAGTGAAATGGGTTCATTTTCGATACAAGACAACAGGAGGCTGAGACACTTGGGAGTCATTACCCAAGTGGGCCCGCCCCCCTTAGATTGTAAAGGAGTATACTGGGCCGAAACACTTGTCAAATGGGGGGACTACTTCTGATGATCAGATTGCCTCCTGTTGTATCGCTCTGTAAAGAGTTTCCTATCATACATCTGAAAAATGGTCTACACAAAGCTGAGCTATTACTGCAAGTACATCAATGAGCCTGCGTAGCAGAGCCTAAAGCAAAACAAAATAATGTTAAATGAATTTTTATACTCTTCAGTTTTTTCTTGAATTTAAGAGGGCCCTGTTTATTTTGAAACAAAATCAATTGATTTTATATATATATATATATATATATATATATATTACTGCCAAGTTAACTCAGGACAAATTCAGTCAGCCCTAGAGAATATATTATTTTTCTTGATAATTTCTTCTTCATATTTCTTATAGGTCTGCTTTGATGCATAATGAAATAAAATGATTTGTATTTTTAAAAATTGATGCTCAGTTATCTCTGGCAAACTTTTAGAAGAATTTCTTTCTCTGCAAACTTAATGACAATAAAGATATCAATTACCGGTAACAATTATTTTTTTAATGTTTACATTTTTTAAGTATGTAGCTCAGTAGTAAACATAAATACCGCTGCATACACTTACTGATGCAACTCATAAACTTTGATAACACTTTCCAGATAATTAATCACATAAAGTTGACCGTCTGAAGTCAGGTGAATCCCAGATGGGCGCCGGATTGGAGATGAGAGTTTCATCATAGCCAGCACTTCACCATCATTAGTAAAAACCTAGTGAAACGATGTTGTACAATATAAAATAATAAACTAAAAAAAAATTGTTTACAGGTGTGACAATTCATTCATAACTCTCCAGTCCCAAAGGAGCAAAGGCCTTCAACAAACACATGCCAAGTCCTCCTGTCACGTGCCATCTTCTTAAGTTCTTTCCACGTTCTCCTCATCATTTTCACCTCTGTTTCCAGCTCTTCTCCATGTGCTTCTTGGTCTACCTCTGCCTCTCTTGCCTTGGGGGTTCCAGAACAAGGACTGCCGTGTAATGCTATCAACAGGTTTCCTCAGTGTGTGTCCTATCCATCGCCATTGTCTTCTTCTCATCTCTTGTTCCACTGGCACTTGTCTGGTTCTTGTCATCAGTTCCACGTTGGTAACCTTGTCATACCATTTTAATCCTTCTATTCTACGCAAGTACCCATTTATGAAAGTCTGTAGCTTTTTGGTTGTCGTCTTTGTTGTTCTCCATGTCTCAGAGCGATACAATAGTTCACATTTGAGTTGAAGATTCTTATTTTCGTATTGGATCAGATTTCTCTTGATCTCCATATATTTCCCAATGCAATGAAAGCTACTCTTGCTTTTTGTGTTCTTATTTTGATATCACTGTCTGTCCCTCCAACTTTGTCTATATTGCTGCCAAGATATGTGTACGATTCTACATCTTGTATTGGTGCTTCTTCTAGTTCAACCCTGTTACATTACCTGCATTTATTCTCATTATCTTTTCCCTGTGTATTTTCAGACCCAATTGCTGTGACCTCTCATCGAGTGTTTTCAATTTGTCCTGCATCTGATTACGGTTATGGGACAGAAGAGCCAAGTCATGAGCAAAATCCAGATCATCCAACTGCTTAGTCAGAGTCCACTGGATTCCATTTCTGTTGTGTGTTGTCGATGTTCTCATAACCCAGTCTATTGCTAGTAAGAAAAGAAATGGAGACAAAAGGCATCCCTGTCGTACTCCCGTTCTTATTCCAAATGGTTCTGTAAGCTGTTCTTCATGAAGAACTCTTCATGTCATGTTTTCATATGTTTTCTTTATTACATTAATGATCGTCAGGGGAACTTCATAACGCCTCATCAATTTCCAAAGTGATTCTCTGTCTACACTGTCAAATGCCTTTTCGTAGTCCACATATCCGATGTATAGTGGTGAATTCCATTCCAAACTTTGTTCAACTATTATTCTCAAAGTGGCTATCTGGTCTGTACAGGATCTGTTTTGTCGAAAACCTGCTTGTTCATCTCTCAGTTTTTTTGTCTATGGACTCTTTTAATCTCTCGAGGATAATCCTATTTAATATTTTTCCTGGCACTGATAGTAACATTATTCCTCTATAATTTGTGCACTCTTGTAAATTTCCCTTCTTAGGCAACTTAATCAGATATCCTTCCTTCCATTCTGCTGGTATCTCTTCCTTTTCCCAGACTTTACCAAGTAATTTATATAACATCTCTGTAGCCGTGTCAATATCTGCTTTGATGGCCTCTGCTGGAATGCCATCAGGTCCAGACACTTTTCCATCTCTTAGAAGCGTTATGGCTTTCTTTATTTCTTCCTTCGTTGGTCTTTCACCATTAATTTGTAGCTCTTCTTCTGCTGGCTGGATGTCAGGGGGTTTTCATGGAGCTGGTCTATTGAGAAGGTCCTCAAAATATTCTGTCCACCTCTTCATTTGCTCTTGTATATTGCTGAGCAGTTTTCCATTCTTGTCTTTTATGAGGCAACTTGTTTGCTTGTATTTCCCTATTAGCTTCTTTGTGCTGTTATACAGTTCTCTCATATTTCCTTTGGCTGCAGCATCTTCTGCCTCTCGCCAACTCCTCAATATACTTCCTCTTATCTCTTTTGATACTTCTTTTTACTTCTTTGTTTGCTTCTGTGTACACTTCTTGAGCCTTGGCTTTGGGACTTCTGGTTTTGCTTGTGTTTAAATCTGCTCTCTTGTTTTTTCAGTTTTTTATCTTATTGATGGTTTCTGTTGTTATCCATGCTCTTTGTTGTCATTCCCTTTCCCCAGTATTTCTTCACGTCTCATTTCATACCGTTTTGATTTGCTGCCAATAGTCTTCTGTATTCTCTACATCTTCCAGCTGTTGGAGCACTTGTAATTTGTTGGATATTGTGATCGCAAATTTGTCTCTTGTTTCTTGATTTCTTAGATGTCCTACATTAAATTGTTGTCTATAATTTTGCATTGTTGCATATCTCTTGAGTTTCATTTTTACTTTGGCTATCAGAAGGTGGTGATCTGATGCCACATCTGCTCCTCTATATACCTTTACATCCTGCAATGATGATCTAAACTTGTTTACGCATATATGATCAATCTGATTTTCTGTTCTATGGTCTGGGGATATCCATGTTGCTTTGTGTATTCTCTATGTGGAAACATGCTTCCTCCTATAGCCAGTTGATTTGAAGCACAGAAGTTTGAGAATAGTTCCCCATTTTCATTTATTATTCCTAGCCCAAGTTTCCCCATGACTTCTTCAAAGCCGGTGTTGACTGTGCCTATCTTTGCATCCATGTCACCCATCAAAATTGTGATGTCTCTTCTTTTTACTTTTTCCATAATTTCCTGCAGTCTAGTATAAAATGCTTCTTTCACAGACTCTTCTTTGTCATTAGTTGGTGCATAACATTGGATGACATTTACATTTATTTTCTTTTTAGCTGTTTTAAAAGTAGCTGTTATTATTCTGGGTACAATGGCTTCCCATTCAATGAGTGCTTTCTGTGCTTCTTTAGATAACATAAGAGCTACCCCTTCACTGTGGTGTGATGCTCCCAGCCCAATCAAAAAATGTTTGACATCCAAGGCAGCATTTTGACAATGCTGGCTGTATTCGTGCACTCGAAATGACTGCTGTTTGCAAACTTCAAGATGTAACATACATGATGACTCTGAAATAGGTTATGTTACACGTTACAGGAAATGTGGCTGTGATAACTACCAGCCCGAATCTGGAAGAATCCTCACATGTGAGGCATATGATTTTGACGGTATTTGCCTCCCCTGCTCCACAGTAGTGGCCCAACAAAGGCCAAACTTACGAGTATAAAAATGAAGGTCTTCAAAGGTATCAATTTTTGCTCAAGATTACTCTTGGCAGAGATATAAATAGAAGAACGATGCTTCTACTTAAGGGAGCTTCACAGGATTTTAAAGAAAAGCAAGCATAAAAATTGAGATCATCTTCTCATGCAAATGAATGTCCATGTGGAACTGGAATCCAGCCCCCCAAACCCATTCTTCAACTCATTATGACCCATGACGCCTGACCTGGCCAGGGGGTGCTGAGCTCAAGCAGAAGCTATGGGGCTGCCATGCTGACCTGGAAAGACTGTGGACTTCGTCCTGGCGACAGGCCTGCAGATTTAGCAAGACCAAAAACTGAACGCAGAAGAAGAGATCATCTAAGCTGTCATGAACTTATTATTGTCCCAGCCCTTCTATGAGGAAATACTGACATATTTTTTTAGCCTCCAGCTAAAGGTGATTCAGTAAAACTTTAATCTAATAGCTCTATCTGGTTATGTATTTAGAACAATATGAGTCATACAGGTGCAGACATACACTTCACTCAAAAGTGATTAAACCAACTACAGCTTTACAGTTACAGATAAACAGGTTTAATAATCACTTACAGTTTAACAACATAAAATAAATAAAGTTTTCTATAAAAAAGAAGCGATGATATTTATCTTCATCGGATGATTTAAACTGTGGTGAGAATTATGGAAAATTGTGAAATGTTCTTTGGTTGCGCCGTAATGGTACATAACTTCTGGTGTGGGGTCAGTTGGCGTCTGCTTCAGCCACTGTTGGTTCCCCCAGGTGTCTTGGACTGTACTTCTCTACAATAGTCAAGTCCTGTGGCTGCAGCACGTCTCATGCATTAAGGATGAGTTTAACTACAAGGGTTGTCAAGCGTCTTCAAAACCCGTCTGATGTTGGTGTCTGGCGTCAACTGCTGGAAACTTGTACCAGAACCTGAAAGGAGAGATGTCTCTGCTAAATACTGGGTCTCCTGACAGAGTCATTAGGCGACCTCCACTTCCATCCACCACTTCATCTTTCCCAGAAATTTTACCCTTTCTGAGTGTTAATTTTAACCCCAGTGAATTGAATGAAATTGCTTTTGGACAGCGGAAATCGACAACTGAAATATATATATATATATATATATATATATATATATATATATATATATATATATATATATATATATATATATATATATATATATATACGAGGGGCGGTCGAAAAGTTTTGCACTTTAGTATGAAGGAGTCAAGGCACGTACCTAGAAATTGGTGTGAACTTTAGTCCTTCTCTATGTATTCACCCCTCAAGGCAATGCACTTTTCCCATCTCTTCTTCACCTTCCTGATTGTAGAACACCCCCATCTGGGCCCGGAACCACATCTCCAGTTCAGTAATCAAGTCCTGGTCGTTAGAAAAACGACGTCCACGAAGCGGATTCTTCATGTTTGGAAACAGGAAGAAGTCACTCGGTGCCAAGTCCGGTGATTATGGTGGATGGGGCATGATTTCATACCCGCACTGCTGGGCAAGGACGATGGAGCCATGAGCTGGCCCATTTTGTCCATGACACCGCTTCATACACATCTGAACCAGTTTTCCGCCAATTTCTCTTTCACACAGCACCCCGCGCGCCCCATGTACGCGCGGGAAATGTAAACCAATAGTGTGTCTTTACAATGATACACAGCAATCCTGCCTGTCTTAATGCTTTCTTAGTAAAGTGCAAAACTTTTCGACCGCCCCTCGTACACACACACACATATGAAAGTTACTAAAGTGCTCGTACAATAAATATGTACACCATGATATCATCATCCACACCCTGCTCTCTATGGAGCCTGGGGCCACCTCTGCTGTTGATTCTCTTCTGTAAGTAACTTCTCAATCTTAACCATTTTCTTTCTCTGCACCGTTAACTCTTCTAATCTCTCCCTATCATCCTTTTCTTTAATTGTTCTCCTCTGTGGTTCCAATTTTATTAATCTCTTCTTTTGCACCTCTTCTATCTGTGGCTGAAGTAGGGCCACCTGAGCCTGAAGCCCCTCAACTTTAACAGCTTGTTGCTTCAACTCATTAATCTTCTCGGAAGATACATTATTCTTTTCTTTCAGTTGGTGACTGAGAATATCGTTCTCATCCAACACATCATGAAGCATATCTATATACTTCTTCTCACTTACATTGCTATCAATCTTTAACTTCTCATACATTTCTCTCTTATTTTCAATCTCCTGCTTGAGATTACTAATCTCGCCATTCTTATATCCTATCTGAACTTCTAAGTTTTTAACTTTACTGCATTCAGAGTCTAATGCTGTTTTCACACTAGAAAGCTCCAAGTTTGATTTATGCAAATCACTTGTGAGTTTAGCCACTGTTTCTTGGGCTCTATTCTTTTCAGCAATATCCTGCAAAAAATTTTCTCTTTCCTGAAGAGCACTGTGTTTGATTACTTTTATTCGCTCCTTCTCTTCTAATTCCTTTTTCTGATCATCCTGCATGTCATTGCGGATTATGTTGTGTAAAACCTCATGCACAAAATTGTGTCTAGCCTCAGTATAATTGTACACCATCGGACGTAGGCATTCTAACAACTTCGCCAAATCTCTAGCCATGATCATTTCAGGATTTGAATGAGGGTTATTATCAGTAAAAAACTTTATGGCTGCTACTGCATTAAACAAAAAACCATCCAGCACGTATCTATCAAGTGCTGGGCCTTTTAATCCCTCACCATATTCAGCTTCATTAGCTAAATACTCTAGCATAGGCCTCATGTCCTCTGGGTCATCATCAAAATCCATGGTGATTCAAACACTGAGTGTACAAAATTTATAAACCACTTATAATTCTAATAAGATTATGTTACATAGCCCTCAATCAATTATGCATCAAATCTCACAATAATACGCTATCAACATGAAATACTCAATAGAATAAATAATGACAATTGGAAGGCTTGACAACATCACACAGAGACACAGTTTTCACACAAAAAATCACTTATCTTGTAAGTAGAAAACAGTCTTGTTCTTTCTCTGTTACCACTGATGAGCATCAGACAACACACCATAAGCACACTCCCTTGTTGAAAGGCGCTGGCATAAGCACTGGACTCGTCGTCAACTGTCACCTCTGGTACTTGACTCGTCAACTATCACCTCTGGTAATTGACACAGCATGCAATAGGAAACTTGACTGCTGCAAATATGTCATAGGAAGCATGTATACATTAGACACATCACCGTGTCACCGATCACGAGCGACACCAAACTGTCTGTAAGCAATGCAGGTGTCAATAAGGCTTGAAATGTTTTAACGATGATTCATTTAGGCTGGAAATAAGTATCCTTGTCATAGATGAATGTCATAATCATCTGTTCCTAACTTATATTAGTCCACTCATTGCTACTGTCTTATGAATACTAGTCCATAGGCATAGAGGACGACATAACACAGTTAAAGCTGAACTTGGTTCTCAATCGAAGCCCCACCCACACATGGCTAACTACTGTCACAGATGAGAGAACTTGTTAGTGCATACGCCACACACAGGGCACACTAATAAACAGGTCAAGGTCTGGTAGAAACAATATTGGCACGTGAAATCATGGACCTTAAGCCAGAAAAGTTGGCATACTACTGACAATGCTGTTCATTAACAAATAACTGTTAGTTTATATCAGTTTGCCAGCTGATATTCCTGAGTCTATTTTATATGTATGTATACGCCCACACAGAGCTATAATAAATGAATAGGTGAACGTTACGTTCTGAATATTATGCCTGAACACAGCATCCTTGTGATCTTATCCTTTCAATGCAAATGTTGCGGGTGTCAAATCCAACTTTACTGAAAACCACCACTGATAAAGTAAAGCTGTTATTTAATGCTGATAAAGTATATGCTTGCCACCACTGATAATACCATAATGTTGATACCAGTGGTAAATGCGTAAATGGGTTCTCCTTATATAGGCCACACCCACCCAGGGCTATTTGTAAATATGTCACTACTGTTACTATGCCTAGAATGTTCAAAGTAGGTGTGTACTGGGGCATTCATCCATCACAGTGACACACATAGGATTCATGGATCGTTGAACAATGAGTAACGTTTAAAGCACAGTTCATTTACGTTACAATACGATCACACTGACATAGACGACATACAGCATAAAGTACAAAGCATCAATCACAGCGCCTAGTGGCGCACACCTCATAGAAATACACATCCACCATGTTCCTTAAAGAACTGCGTTCACCGCAGTTGTAAATACGGCCTCATACATATGGCCTCATTCAGAGAGACTGCTCCATCGCAGTACTATTAAATTTATCAAATAGCGGTGCACTTCCTATAGAAGATGCACATCAACGATTTTCCTCAAAAGACTACGTCTCCCCTTCTCAACAAAGGCTGCTCCCCGGCAGTTGAATAATCATCGTCGCTATCCCTTCTTAAGGCCCAATAATAAATCGTGGTGCACTCCTCATCAGACGTGCACAATAGCAAAATCCCTCAAAGACTGCCTTCACCGCAGTTATAAATATGGCCTTATAAAGTCGACAAGTCTCCGACTCTTAAATGTCTTCTTCATAGAGCTCAATTACAGAATAATAGTGCACTCCTCATCGAACGTGCACAATAGCTAAATCCCTCAAGGATTGCCTTCATAATAGCATCATAATAGCTCCATTAATCTTCACACTGCAGTTATATCAAATACGGCCTGTACAAAATCCTGGCCATCATAATAGCTCCATAATCTTCATACTGCAGTTAATATCAAATACGGCCTGTACAAAATCCTGGCCTTCATAATAGCTCCATAATCTTCATACTGCAGTTAATATCAAATACGGCCTGTACAAAATCCTGGCCTTCA
Organism: Oreohelix idahoensis; assembly: GCA_024509875.1. Taxonomy (NCBI): domain Eukaryota; kingdom Metazoa; phylum Mollusca; class Gastropoda; order Stylommatophora; family Oreohelicidae; genus Oreohelix; species Oreohelix idahoensis. Next base: position 366,828 of record JAMPIV010014447.1, on the reverse strand, counting down.
TAATAGCTCCATAATCTTCATACTGCAGTTATTATCAAAGTACGAACTATCTTCAAATAATGTAACACATAAAAGAATATTCAATATAGGAAGAATATTCAAATACAGGCCTGTGCAAAAAAGTCTCCACCGAGACACACATTGAAAAAACACCATAAACCTCTTCACCGAACACTGGTCGGGAACACACTTTGAGAAAAACCCAGGGTCGACTACCTCGGTCGAACACCTAGAACATGACTGCCAGGAAAACACATTTCCCGCCCAGCCACGAGACTTCGCTGTTCAACACAACTCAGTCAATTCACGGCCTAGCCGCGAGAACTATTCACAGCTCTACAATACAGAACAGCGCTCACGACGCTATCTGTACACCATGACTTCTTTCATATATTTATTTAAACAATTCCCCGTTAATCAAGTCTACAAGCGATGTAACCCTTAATTTACTCTGTCCAACCCGTATACAAAGGATCACCTCCCTTTTGACCTTAACACCCGCACAAAGCTGTCACCAGCTCTTGCAGTGGTGATTCATGTGTCAAGTTATTTACAGTGATGAGGTTGCCAGCTTCATATGCCACTGTACATCCACAAGCAAATTATACGTGAAAATGCAAATACAAAATGATAAAATATACATATTACAACTTACTCTGAATTTTTTCGGGTGAGCACAGATTTTTTGCACAAGAAATGTCTGAACATTGTCGGGAAACTGTTTAAGATGCCATACCTTTCAGTTAAGTTAGGTGCACTTGAAGTTGGATCCTAGAACTTAGGGCACGAAGTGATGTCTCTGGGGTTACTTTCTTCTAATCTTAGAATTCACGTCCAGTCCTATGGCCTGTCCTATTTTTGGGTCCTATTATTCTGTGTTCCTGGCTGTCTATGACTTCTTGATGAAATTGGAAGTCAGTGAAGTAGTCTTACAATGCTGTACAATATAAGCACAATTTTCAACTACAAGCCCAGATTGCTACTTAGAGGAGAAGTCCAATCAGGAGCAGTTTATCTTAGCATCTCAAACGCCAAATCAATTGCGAATGAGTGTCTAATTTTGGTAGGGGTCCCCCACTGCACTCATATAGAACATCACTACATGACAACATAAGATATTGCCCTGTACATGTGATTTTCAGACTCCATAACCGTATATGGTCTTGCTTCATTCCTTTAACCTGTCATGTTTACTCACTACTTCACACATCAAACGTTATAATCTCCTCCAAGATGTTAATTTCTGGTACCGTTAGTTGATTATCACAACTAATTCCATCTGCCGGGAGTATTAGGTCATTGCAGACCCTGAACTAGCAGTAGAACCACTATTTGCACAAGTCTGGGAAACTGAGACAACACCAACAGAGTGGAGTAAAGGAATAATTGTCAAATTGCCCAAGAAGGGCGACCTTGCAGACTGCAACAACTGGAGAGGAATTACTCTCCTCAGTTCCCAGTAAAATACTAGGCAGGATAATCTCAAAAGCAGTTGACCATAAACTGAGGAAAGAACAAGCGGGTTTTAGAAAGAACAGAAGATGTGCAGATCATATATTCACCCTCAGGAACATTATAGAGCAGTGTTCAGAATGGCAGAGACAACTATACATTAACTTTGTTGATTTTGAAAAGGCTTTTGACAGCATACACAGGGACAGCCTATGGAAAATACTGAGGGCTTATGGAATTCCCAGCTGCATTGTTTCCATCATAAAAAGCCTCTATTCTAACTTTAAATGCAGTGGATTGAGTAATCTAACTCTTGAAGTGAAAACAGGAGTACGACAGGGATGCCCCGTATCAACATTATTTTTGACAGCCATAGATTGGGTGATGCGCCAGACATCAGAGGGCAGTCCAAGAGGAATTAGATGGACGTTTTCTACACTGGAAGACCTGGAATATGCAGATGACATTGCACTACTCGCACATTCACATCAACACATCCAAGAAAAAACCAAAAGACTGAATAAGTATGGCCAGCAGGTTGGTCTGAACATCAATCTGAAGAAGATAGAGGTCATGACACTAAATGTGGGCAATTCTGAGCCAATAACAATAAGGAACCAGAAGTTAGAACAGAGAGACACATTTACTTACCTAGGATGCATAGTAACACCTGACTGCGGAACAAGCAAGGACATTAAAACAGAATGAATAAAGCGAGAACAGCCTTTGCTGGTCTCAACAACATTCCCAGTACAGCACAAACACCAAATTAAGACTGTATGAGAGCTGTGTACTTTCTGTGCTTCTCTATGGTGCGGAATGCTGGAGAGTAACAGATAAGGAAATGTCGAAAAACTGTTCTCCTTCCACACAATCTGCCTAAGAAAAATTCTCAGAATCTTTTGGCCGAATGCCATCAGCAACCAAGAACTGCTTATTCGGAGTAACCAGGAGGATATGCACATCATCATAGCTGGCAGATGCTGGAGTTGGGTTGGCCACGCCCTCAGAAGGGACCCTGATACCATCACAAGAACAGCTATGCTATGGACCCCCGAGGGAAAGTGATAGAGAGGCTGACCAAAAACAGACTTGGCTGAGAAATGTGGAAGCCGAGAAGCAAAGAATGAACCAAAGTTGGGGCACTGTACGAAGGATGACCGCCGACCGAGCAAAGTGGAATCAGTGTGTTGCTGCCCTACAAGACACCACCAGGCGTGATGGCCACTGACTGCTTTGACGGTTGGCAGGCTTTGGATCAAAGAAGAGAAGAAGAGTATGTCCACTCAGAAAAAAAAATTAGAAATGAGAATGAAGGAAAAGAACAATGTGTAACATTTATGCATTCTGACATCTGCTGAGCTAAATACAGCTGAGTTGTGTAACAAGCCCAGTCAAACCACTCATGACCCCTCTACTACATTAATTTCATTTCACTACTACACAGCGGTTAATATATTCCCCATTCTGGAGGCTAGATGCAGTTATTAATCTTTTAGATGAACTGAGCTGTCAGCTAGTATGGTAGAGTGCAAATGTTATGTTGTCACCAATCCACATTCACAAATTCATGATAGCATACATTAACATATACAGAGTCAAAAGGTTAGGTTCTAGCCATGTTATCAGATTAGTCTTTACTTAACATACCTGTAATCTGTTATTCTTGCTATCTCCAACAATCCAGTTCCCAACTGCATCAACTGTGATTCCAGAGGGTTCTTTAAATTCTCCCACACAATCTCCATACCATCCAAATGCCTTCAATGTCTGCCCATCAAGAAGAGACAGATACATGGTGCTGGCACCTGAATGGGTAATAAAATAAATTGTCTGCCCATCAATAACATACAGTTTGCTGACATCTGAAAGAGTAAAAGAAAATGATCTGCCCATCAAGAAGAGACAAATACATTGTGCTGGCAAATTTACTACATTAATGCAATGAAAATTCATTTTCAATTTGTTAAATAAACTATAGTGATTATTATACATCACTTCCAACAGCAGCAAGTGTTCTATAAGTACAATTTTTTAAGAAGTAATAACTGTAAATGCACATGCTTCAGCTGAAGTTTTTAAAAAAAATTAACAAATAAAGAAAAATAGTCCGTACCTAAATCACTGACCAGCATAATATCATTGTGCGCTCCCAGGAATCGTACTTTGCTAGTTGGATAACTATATTCTTCAGTAGGACCATAAGGATATGACAGCAACTTGTCCTCTTTGATAAAGTAGTTATAAACAAAAGATGATCTCCTTCCTGAATCTATCGTCACCAACAATGGTTCATTGTTATGCTTGGTTAAAGCCAGACCTGCAACCGAAGTTAGCAGCGCATTTTATATTATTAGTATATGTAATAAACATGCACAACATATCATGTAAACTATAAACTGTGACTAAAATAATAATATAAAAGAGTGCTACTGACTACATAAATACAGTTAACTTTATAACATGTTATTCCTGAATGTATTATGTAATATCTATTTATTTTACTTTATTTAACAAAAATGCTTGTTTTGCAGAGATTATGTATTGTACCATATGGACGGTGGAAACATGATTTTCCAATGGTTTGGAGCAGTTTTCCCCAGCTATCAAACATCTGAATACAGAAGTCATCCTTGACATAAATGTTGCCTTCAGAATCTGTGACAACTGCTGAAGGTCTAACAAAATTCACACCATCCTGCTGAACACATACAAGAGAATAGAAGAAAATTAAAGTAACAGCTATTTAGGAAATAAATGGCTGGAACAGGCAATACAAAAATAGACAATAAAATTGGTAAATGTAGCAATGATTATGCACTTGTACCCTTACAAAAATATAAAGATACAGAAAAAATAAATTATCTCTAACACACTGGACAGCACAAATAAAAACGAAACATGATATACTTATTTTGCTAACCAAAAATAGGATGAGAGAAAAATTATAACTACAGTGGAAATAAATAAAGGCCCACATACAGTAGAAATAAATAAGGGCCCACATGAAGCATCAAATGTCAACAAAGCATGGTTTATAAACCTAGCAGTTGCAAAAGAACTAATTATCAGCAGTATAGTAGTTTCGATGAATGACATACAGAGAAGTAAGAATGTAATCTGATGGGGAAAAAATGTGAAAATAAGCCTCTATATTCATGACAAATGCTCCCTTTCTTCGCTACTTTTATAGAGGTCACCATCATTTAAAGTATGTCAATGATCAAATTACTTTTCTTTTTAAAAGTCCTGACAATGCCAAAATGACTGTAGCTATGACTCTGTGGTTGTCTGTGCTGGTGATGATGACACAGCTCATGATAATCTGGTTATGACAATGATTATTAACCTTTTAAAATCAATGCTCCTACTTTACCCAAACATCGCTGTGGCACCTGGGCTGTGTTGTGGACAAGCACTTTCACATCAAATAACACTTCATCGATTACAGACTATGTTAGTTTCCTTTGTAAAGACTAAAACTAACACAAAACCATTTCTGCTCTAATTGTCAACATCATCATATTCACTGCGACAGAAATGCAGCATTTAGCTCGATCCAGGACTCTACATCAAGTAACACCCCAATGACTCTAAACAAGGTTTTTTTTTTTTCAAACTACATGCACATACTTCAATGCTTTAAGTATAGCCAGTGCTGCTTTCCCATAGTAGAAATGGTTTTATGCTTCATGGAAAATGCAGATTAAGAAAAACCAGCAGCAAACAAGGCTAAGAATGGCAATTATGAAAAAAACCCACTGGCACAACATGGAGCAGATGATGATGTACTATGGAAGCTGCACACTGAAGATACGAGACCCAGTCCTAGAAATTGGCATTGTAGCATGGGCAACAGCAGCTAAAGCAAACTCTTGACTCCAAAACTGGGGTCTATGTAGGGTTTGGGCCCTGATGTCCCACCTACATTAGTGGATGTTGACGCAAACACACAGCCTCTCATATCCAGGTGCAGTGACTGCTTTCAAAGCTACTGTCTTGCAATAAGCTTCTAGCATTTGGCCTCTTCTGCACAAACGTATCCATAGCAGCACCTTCTCGTGCTGACCCCCGTGACGTACAATGGAAATATTGATACAGTAATCTGACAGCCGTTGCTTTCCCATTTAGTGTCTACCATTGGCTAAGCCAAACCACGCAATTTTCTGTTTGTATGACTCACCTTTGAATCCACGCCCTTTTTCTGGGAACATAACAACAGAGTTGTTTACCAACTTTCGCAAACCTGCCAGCCAAACAGGGGGGGCGAACCACGTCCGTTTACCCAAGTTCTCACGCGAGCGACTCTGTCAATATTACGACATCAGACAAACAGCTAGTGGGAAACACATGGAAAACACCGAACCTCTGTGTAGTGAGTTGCACGGGCAAAAATATTTTTCCCTGTGTACTCTTTGATGTTTATACATTCATGGGGAGACAATCGTTTGATCTCAAGAAACGGCGTAATCTCAAAAGAAAGCCAGACTGGTGGAACCCTTTATTGGGGGAAATGTTTTTGATTTCTCTACTATACAGAAGGTGTGCATTATAACATCTTCTAGAGATCATGAGAACATAACGGTATATATACTGCGTCTCCTCACAATCATTTATCAGTTGTCGCTCAGATTTTTCGGATAATCTAATCATGCCAGACTAGAACCATTCTTCGCTAAATGTGTTAAATTGTCTCGTGGGGATTTCATTTTCTGATTTGTGGTAATAGAAATTGTGCTTAAGTGTTAAAATGTGTTAAGTTTACCATTTTATTCACTGTAATTCCCAAGCGTTTAAAACTAGTGAAATAACATAACGCGTAGATAATTTCTTGCCAGTTGTCCAGTGCAATGTAATTTTATCACCCGCTTCTCACACCAGAAGATACGGTTTAGTGACTGATTAAGTACAAGCGCGACTATAGTGACCGAATAGGATTCACGTTTATTTCATTTCTGTGTTTTATAGTAAGTGACTATTGTTATACCTTATGACTAAACTAACAGGCGCCGACAATAAAATAGCTATTAACTGCAGACGATATTTGTAAGTGCGCATAGGGATGATTAAACAATAGTTGACAGTGTAAGCTGATTGCTAACGCGTGCGCAGAGGAGCAGGAAGGTGCATACCTTGGTCCGAATCTCAAGGGCAGTGCGGGCGAAAAAAAACTGACTGTATAGTTGTAAATAAAGTCACCGTGTGCCTTTTAACTTTAAGCAGGACTGCCGGAGTGGGAGAGAGATCGTCGTCCCCGGCCGTGTATTTATAGAATATTTGCATTTCTTTTCATAATGTCGTGTTTATTTCTCGCAGACCTGACAGGGCGGCTAGCGTTTTTGTTTTCCTTGATTATAGTCTCCTGTACTGATAAGATTTATGCTGTCTTCTTCGTGACTTTCGAGTCCATAAGTCCATGTTGTGAACAGGACTGGCTAAAAGACACATAAACATTTTAATTATTAAGTTAACTGGACTATCAATTCCCAGATACATATATAAAATAATATCAACATCTAACTTTTGACATGTGCAGCACTGGATTCATTCAGAAAGTTATGCTGTTTCAAAAATCGGCACTCACCCTAGAGCCAGCCAATAAGATTTACTATCATCATCAGTTTTACATATTGTAACAATTGTTTTAGCAACCAGATGCTTAGCAATACGGGACTTACTTTTCTCTTTTTGCAACTGTGAACGTTCAGAGCACATCTTGCTTCAGTAACTCATCACGGTGACAATTGTTTCATCCAGGGAAAATTACACCATCAAATTTGGCATCCCCCTTGTAATTATTATTCGATATATAGGCTGGACTGGGGCCATATTTGGGCAACCCACCTGACAGTATAGGTTCAGGAACTATTGTCATTTCTTTTCAACGGATTCAACACCAAGTGTGAGTAAGCGAGATTGTTTGTGGCCACGCATGAATGAGAGAGAAAGAGAGAGAGAATATTTTTCCTTTTGTTACAATCATTGTACTAACTTTTTTATTTCGCTAAACTTGTGTACTTTACTGAGTAGTAATTTAGTGGGGAATTTGTTCTTCATATTCTATTCTGTAACCTAGTGCTTATCTTTGACCTTTGGGGTTATTAACTTCTTTTGGGATCCTTTCTCAACAAGGGGAGGGCACTTATTTTCAAATGTCTGTAAACAATGATTTTATTGATTTCTCTATATGTTTTGATGTTGTAAAAAGTTTAATGATAATAAACAACAAAAAGAATTAAACGGTGTGTGTTGGTCAGACCCATACACAATTAACCAGTTTTTCACATTTTGTGTGTCTTGTTGTCACATAATTGTGTGTGTGGGTGTGTTTATGGTAACTTATATTTCATATAGGGAGAGAAAGGTTGTCTGATACTAAAATAGTCGTATAGATAGGCTGGACTGGAGAAATACTCATTCCAGAGACAGATCTTCCTCTTACACTATTCACTAGTGAAATCTATTTCTTACACCTTTATCCTCACATATTTACCACTATTACCTCTGCTCAGACGGGACCATAACTATCTTCTAACCTATCTAAAATTTACGACTCCCCCTTCTCAAAGAGTTTGCTATGGGGGTCACAGAGTGCCTGGCAATATAACCGGGTCGGGAGTTAGGACCCCGTAAGGTGCAGGCGCAATACCCACCGGCGAGTGGACCATGCTCTGGCCAGCACCAACCCAAACCCCACTCATAGGTTAACTGCTACTTTTTCTCTTCTCCACTTGCCTACCAAACTTTCTGTCCAATCCACGATAAACCCCACCAAGGATCCTGAAGTGGTGGTGGTAAAACATAGGTCTTTACCTAGAAGGGATCCGAGCCCTGCCCAATGTCCCAGCTGCAGCGAGAGTGCCATGCGACCTGACATTGCACCCATAGTCAGAATTTGTCCAGCTCCTGAGATACGGGAAGCGAAGCCACTAAAACTCAATGGAAATTTAGAGCACAGTACTGGGGAAAATTGTGAAGGCATAGGATGCAGGATGTGGCACCACAACGAAAGCTCAGTCACAGAATGAAGAAATGAGGCAGCGACTAGCGGGGAATGCATCTCTGAACCCCACAGCTTAGTGATCTCTAGAGCCAAAGACATGAGTTGCCAAACAAATCAGTTCAACACTCATGGAGAAAGACATACCCATTGCACTCTTTGGGAGGGAGATGCCTGCAGCAAATACCCAATACCTCTAACTCCAAAACTAAAACATGAGAACTGTAGCAGGTGGCATGGAGATAAGCCATTGAAGAAATGGAAAAGATTACATGCTTACAACCATTAAGGAGGACAGGGAAGACAGCAGAGCCTAGAAACAAGCTAAAAAATTCAGAAGGCTAAGAGATCATCCAATGTACCTTGGAGAATGAATGGACTAAGAAGAGGAAGACACAAGCACAGCAACTTTGTAGAATCAACAAAAACAATGATATGATCAGATTCCTTAAAATTATAATGACTATCAAGTCCATATACTCTAAAAACAAGTTCCCTGTCAGCAGAAAACACGGGTTCCCTGAGATCAATCCCAGGATTGGGCAGAATATCCAGACTGAATTATAGAGAAAAGCCATAACCATAAAATATGTACAGGAACTTTACTCTAGCTGTTACTGGAATATTGAATACAGAGCTTTAGTACACAGAAAATACTGTCAGCAGCAGAAGGAAAATTTTCAAGCATTTCAGAGACACATGCACTGAAAACTGCAGCAGCAGTCCTAATTAAAGAAGAAAGCACAGCGAAACAAGCAGTTTTTCTCAACTGCACTGGTAAAATAACAAAGACCTAAACATCTTAAGAGCAACACTCTGCAAGCAGTCAGCAATTAAAAATACTTGTAATACAGTGGATCCAATCTCGCTGCATTATCTGTGGGAATGATGAGACTACTGGCAAATGAGGACGGAAAACCACATCAAATCAATAAAAGTGCAGACATCTGAAAAAAACTAAGACTCATCAAGAGCAGATACAGGATCAAGTGGGTGCTAGAGCATCTAAGCCAGTATAAAAATTATGTACAACATCAGCTCAACTAATGAGAATAAGTAATAATTTTCAGATTCTGCATAGGCAACAGCTGACTGACATACCATGTGCTCAATAAACAGAAGATAGGTTCTACTGATTAATGTACTTGTGGCACTGAAAAAAAGATATCTGCTGTAGGAATGCCCAACATACATGGAACAAAGAAAGCATGTGGCAGTCACCAGTATTAGTTCAGGACAAACTCCATGGAGATCTCAGCAACCTGAGGGTGACCAATGTTTTCTTCAAGTAAATCCAAGGTGGCATCTGAAGGTGTTTGAAGAGGAAGACACACAGGTTAAAGTTTGTATAACCAATGCAGCATTTGTTTACTATTATATGTGGGAAAAGATTAAGCAAATGTTTGCCAAACAAAACACCAAGTGATCTTTAATAAGGAATATCAGCTATAATATTTGTTCACTAAGAGATGAGAGTAAAGATTAAACAAATGTCTGCTGCAATATTTATTTGAGTAACTAATTTGAGAAGAGATAATGCACAGTCACAAGAACATGATAAAAGACTCTCAGAGAAATGTCTATCCTTGGTCTCAAGTTAGCAAAACAGCAGGATAAGGAAACTCATCCCATATCTAATTTTTTTCAGAACCAGTGTGTCCTAATGATGTCATACTACCCCTGATCTCAAAGGTAGTGAGATTAGAAGCCTAGCTTTGTTGGATAAGGGAAAAAAATAGGCTGTCCTGTGTGCAAGTTGCGCACGTTAAAAATCCCTCAGCCGTTGGAAATTGTAAAGAGTAGACCATACGGTTACTGCCCTGGCAAAAATTAGGAAAACCTACCCACCACAAAAATATATATAGAATGTGTAATTCCTGTACGCACACACTGGGGTCCTTGCCAGTGCTATGGAGTTTGTGCATTTTGCTGAGATCCTCCTTGTGTATCTAATGGAAGAGATCAAAGCAATGATGGAGTTGTTCGTGTGCAATGAAGATGGTCCTTAAAACCAAAAAAAAAACCCACCCCATCTTTTTTTTTGGTTTTCTTTTGTCTTTATTTTCCTGGGTCGGAGAGGCATGCATTTTGGGCTCAAATAGTTAATTTGTAACTAGCAATAACCCGTCAATATTGACAGGTTTTTAATTATAGTGTGTTGTTTCAGTTACATGTATTACAGACGGTACTATTACCACTGTGGTAATTTCATTGCAGGCGACCATCATTAGATATTTGTAGTGAAAATAAATGGATGCATTAAATATGAAGACATGGAGTGTAACCTTCCTAAATGACATGTGGAGCAGTGATAATGATCTATTGGACCGTAAATTGACTAAATAACTAACATTTCTTTTATGACAACATGTCTCGTAATTGTTCGTGCATCTTTTAAAATCTTGACTTTCCATAATCAAACTGTTCATGTACACCGTCATTTGCGCACTTTTCTATTTTCTGGAGAGTACATATAAGGGAAACAATACAATTATTGTCTAACTTTCAACCACAGTTGCACCCCCTTAGCTGTGGTTGAAAGTTAACACTTTGAGTACCAGGGCTTCTCAGTAGCAATTACCTTCAAGTACCAAGGGTTTTTAGGAAAAATTTCCCATTTGGGGTGATGAAATTTTAAAAATCACTGAGACCGAATGAGTCAACAGATTGACATGAAACTTTCAGGATGATATGGGAAGTGGATAAGGTGTCGTGTGGTGACCTAGTTTTGTGTTCAGGTCATGTGATCATGGCAGCCATTTTGAATATTAATGAGGCAATAGACAAATATTGGCATGCACTATTGAAATATGTATAAAAAATATTATAATCATCTCAAAAGTCATAAAACTTTCCAAGATATATTATTGTACATTCTTTCTAAAAAAAAGCAAGTATAATATGCTCTTAAAATGATATTGGGGTTAAAAAGCTATTTGAAATGGACACAACATTTCCAGGGTCTGTAATGGCAAAATAGAAATATTCATGAGGTACTGATATGATTTCATGCAAAAAGAATTTTTTTTAATACTTACTTATCAATTTGCTTTAGTCTAACATAAAGTCTAACATAAAATATGGTCACAGATGCAATTATTGTTGCTTTTTTTCTCTAGCCTTGGGTGCCTATTTCCTTCCTGGTGGCAGCATTGTCCTCACACTTAAAAAAAATTGAAAAGCAGAGCACAATGCAGAGTGGTTTTTCACATCCAATACAAAAGAATCTTTTCTGGACTCTCAGTCCAGCAGAATTACAAACAATGCATCTTGGTCGGTCAATTGTCTTCATACTGCTGTCAGTAACATTGTTTGCGTAGATTGTGCTGAACAAATTCTATAATGCCACGTACAAGCAACCATGTTTCCCGACCTAGCAAAAACAGATGAACTGCCATGCTTCATGTTTTGTTTTTCTCAAAATTACAGGAAACCCTCTTCTACTGTCTGTAACAGTCTAACCCTAATCATAACGCTCACATAGGGGTCATCAAAGCCATACAAGTACCACTGAAACTAATCAGCTGCTTCTCTGCCACACCCCCTCCTAGTAGCAGGTCTTTTTCTATGCCCCCGATTCTCACTATGGCCCTGAAAATAGCTATCAACACCTCTGACAGCTTCAGGAATGCTGGAACTAGGGCTGTTGCTGTCTGTTTTGGTAATTTCAGGCTGCCCTGCATCAAAACTAGACCAACTGTTGTCACTTTCAAAGGCCAGCTGAGAGCCAGAATCAAAATCATTGCAACATTCACTAGTTTCACTCATTTTTAAAGAAATGTCCACCTAAAGATTAATAAAACATGTGAAAAAATTTTCCCGCCGTCTTTGACCATTTCTCAATAAAATTGAGTTACTTCCCTTGATGTGCGTTATGTTCAGACACTTGCCATGATAACATTTTATGCTGATACTATACTTACACCAAAAGGCGACATTAGTACTCTAAGGAAAATAAGGCTTGTCGCCAATAGGCGCCCGTGGTACTCAGTGTTAATGCACTCTCTCAAAAATAGAAAAAGTGCGCAAATGACGGTGTGCAAAAAGTGACTGACCGACCGACGTGCTTACGGCGGGTATTATGGTATTGATGAAAATGAATGGAGGTGATAGTGAAAATGGCATTTAAAATTTTTTAAATACATTTTTGAAAAATTAAAATAATGTAAGACTAAAGAATAGACAAATAATAAGACTACTGCTCCCTTAGGCAAGTTGTCAGAGGCGAGCAATAGGAGGTTGTGATGAGGCTAGCAACCTCATGATGTGAATGAAATTGCTATAGAAACCACTGTTGCAAGAATGCTTTGGTGCAGTTTCCTGTTTAGGAAACCAGCTGCAGTGGTGCTGGCTACATGCTCCATAAGGAGCTAAAAGGTAAATAATGAAGAAGACTAAAGAGTAGCTTAAGAGTAAGCAAAACTAAAGGTAATTTCATTGCAAATGCTTTTTAAACCTGCTTACATTGTTTCCAATGGCCAGAACTAGCATATTGTTGTTCATCACCTTGACCATATCATTGCCTGTATCAGCAACCACTATAAGGCCGTCAGCAGTGACAGTCAATCCTGTTGGATGGTCAAATTTGGTGCTGTTGCCACCTGTTATAGTCTTGATATGCTCTCCCCAAATTTCTAAAACAAAGAAAATGTAACTGAGTGATTCCATGTGCACATTAATAACCAATTCATTTACCACTCTCTCACCCAAACTCATTCATTCCTCTTCAGGTCTCTGCAGAGAATAGGCCTTCAATAAATTCATGCCAAGCCTTACTGATCTGAGCCATATGTTCAGTCCTTCCACTTCTTATCTCTATCTCCATTTCCTTTCTTCAAGTGTTCTTTAGTTTCTCTCTCTCTCTCTCTTATCATAGGGATTCCAGAACTATGACTGACTTGTGATGCTATAAAACAGGTTTCCTCAGTGTGCGTCTTATCCAAAGCCAGTCTTCTTGTCTCCTCCTCCACTGGCACTTATTTTTGCTCTTTATAATCGTTCCACATTGGTGATCCTGTCATACCATTTCAATCCTTCTATTATTTATATTCATTCATAACTCTCCACTCCCAAAAGGAGAATAGGCCTTCAACAAACACATGCCAAGTCCTCATGTCACTGCCATCATCAAGTTCTTTCCACGTTATCATTTTCACCTCTGTTTCCAGCTCTCTTCTTGGTCTACATCTGCCTCTCTTGCCTTGGGGGTTCAAGAACAAGGACTGCCTTGTAATGCTATCAACAGGTTTCCTCAGTGTGTGTCCTATCCATCGCCATCTTTTCATCTCTTGTTCCACTGGCACTTGTCTGGTTCTTGTCATCAGTTCCACGTTGGTAACCTTGTCATACCACTTTAATCCTTCTATTTTATGCAAGCACCCATTTATGAAAGTCTGTAGCTTTTTGGTTGTTGTCTTTATTGTTCTCCATGTTTCAGAGCCATATAATAGTACTGACTTGACATTTGAGTTGAAGATTCTTATTTTCATGTTGGATCTGATTTCTCTTGATCTCCATATTTTTCTCAATGCAATGAAAGCTCCTCTTGCTTTTTGTATTCTTATTTTTATATCACTGTCTGTCCCTCCAACTTGGTCTATATTGCTGCCAAGATATGTCAACGATTCTACATCTTGTAGTGGTGTTTCTTCCAGTTCAACCCTGTTATCATTACCTGCATTTATTCTCCTTATTTTTGTCATTTCCCAGTGTATTTTCAGACCCAATTGCTGTGACCTTTCATCGAGTGTTTTCAATTTGTCCTGCATCTGATTACAGTTATGGGACAGAAGAGCAAAGTCATCAGCAAAATCCAGGTCATCCAACTGCTTAGTCAGAGTTCACTGGATTCCATTACTGTTGTGTGTTGTCGATGTTCTCATAACCCAGTCTATTGCTAGTAAGAAAAGAAATGGAGACAAGAGGCACCCCTGTCGTACTCCCGTTCTTATCCCAAACGGTTATGTAAGCTGTCCTTCATGAAGAACTGTGCATGTCATGTCTTCATATGTTTTCTTTATTAAATTAATGATCTTCAGGGGAACTCCATAATGCCTCATCAATTTCCATAGTGATTCTCTGTCTACACTGTCAAATGCCTTTTCGTAGTCCACAAATCCAATGTATAGTGGTGAATTCTATTCCAGACTTTGTTCAACTATTATTCTTAAAGCGGCTATCTGGTCTGTACAGGATATGTTTTGTCGTCTCTCAGTTTCTTGTCTATGGACTCTTTTAATCTCTCGAGGATAATCCTGTTTAATACTTTTCCTGGCACTTCTTCTTCTTCTTCTGCGTTCGGTTTGTAACGATTCTCAGGTGGTTTTTCCTACAGTTCTGGATATAATGTGTTCTGGGGTCTGGATTCCAGTTCCACATGGGCATTCATTCGTGTGGGATATCCTGAGGCGATAGAGATGTCCAAGTAATCTGCAGTGACCAGTTCTCAGGTGGAAAATTGTGGTCTGTTGGTATCTGTTTAGATGGTGGATTGGGTCATCTCAGCTGTATATATCCCCTTCCTCCTTCCACTGATTTGTGTACTTGTTGTGGATGATGGTTTGGTTTTTGCTTCCTGATAGGGTAATGGGTGGCTGTATTGTTCCATTTTACTGCCACTTCTTGATAGAGCATCTGCTTTCTCATTACCAGCAATTCCACAATGGGAGGGTAACCACTGAAGGGCAATGGTTGATGACCTTTGGATGATGTTAAGCTCAGATCTGATCTCATTCATCATGTTATCATTTCTGGTGTTTTGTATTGATTCCAGTAATGATCTGCAGTCAGTGAAGATTACTATCTTAGCTTGTGGCTGCTGTTCGGGTCTGGTGAGGATCTTCAGGGCTTGCAGTAGTGCCATAGCTTCTGCCCTAAAATTGGAGATCTTTCCAGTTGGGAAGGCATTTCAGATGATCTTTCCATTTAGGAATCTTATAAAAATGCCTCCACCACCGTTCTTTACTGCCCCCTCAGCGGATCCATCTGTGTATGCGTGTGTCCACTCCTTCGGGTTGTACTTTTCTTCACTGATAGTAACATTATTTCTCTATAATTTGTGCACTCTTGTAAATTTCCCTTCTTAGGCAACTTAACCAGATATCCTTCCTTACACTCTGCTGGTATCTCTTCCTTTTCCCAGACTTTACCACGTAATTTATATAACATCTCTGTAGCCATGTCGATATCTGCTTTGATGGCCTCTGCTGGAATGCCATTTGGTCCAGCTGCTTTCCCATCTCTTAGAAGCTTTATGGCTTTCTTTATTTCTTCCTTCATTGGTCTTTTACAGTTAATTTGTAGTTCTTCTTCTGCTGGCTGGATGTCTGGGGGGGGGGGGGGGGGGGGGTTTGTGGAGCTGGTCTATTGAGAAGGTCCTCAAAATATTCTGGCCACCTCTTCATTTGCTCTTGAATATTGCTGTGCAGTTTTCCATTCTTCTCTTTTATGAGGCAACTTGTTTGCTTGTATTTCCCTGTTAGCTTCTTTGTGCTGTTATACAGTTCTCTCATATTTCCTTCGGCTGCAGCATCTTCTGCCTCTCTTGCCAACTCCTCAATATCCTTCTCGTCTCTTTTGATACTTCTTTTTACTTCTTTGTTTGCTTCTGTGTACACTTCTTGAGCCTTGGCTTTGGAACTTCTGGTTTTGCTTGTATTTAAATCTGCTTTCTTGTTTTTTCAGTCTTTTATCTTATTGATGGTTTCTGTATGCTTTTTGTTGTCGTTCCCTTTTACCCAGTATTTCTTCACGTCTCATTCCATACCGTTTTGATTTGCTGCCAATAGTCTTCTGTATTCACTACATCCTCCAGCTGTTGGAGCACTTGGAATTTGTTGGATATTGTGACCGCAAATTTATCTCTTGTTTCTTGATTTCTTAATGTCCTACATTAAATTGTTGTCTATAATTTTGCATTGTTGCATATCTCTTGAGTTTCATTTTTACTTTGGCTATCAGAAGGTGGTGATCTGATGCCACATCTGAGCTAGATTGGATTTCTTTTGGTTTCCATGTATTTCCCAATGCAATGAAAGTTCTTCTTGCCTGTGGTGTCCTTATTCTTATATCATTGTCTGTTCCTCAAACTTTGTCTATATTGTTGCCAAGATATATGTATGTAGCCTCCTTCAGCCATAACTAAGAGAATGCGCCCTTGAGGTGATAGTCCTCAGCTGCTTTTTCCCGGTGTTCCTTTCAGCAAGCTCTTTTCTCTTCTGCTTGTTGTGAGAGCTTCTTTCCACCCAATCTGAGGTGGCACTGTAGGGAGCAACACCACATGGTGCAACTGGCTGTTTCATCCTCCCAGGTTGCTGGATTCATGTCCAGTGCCTTCATGTCTCTCTTGCACACATCTTTGAACCTCAGCTGTGGCAGACCGGCTGTTCTTTTGCCATCTGCCAGATATTCGTAGAAAATATATTGGGGATGGGACCATCTACCATGCGGCGGACATGACCAAGCCAGTGTAGTCTGCACTGTCTAAGCAGTGTATACATACTTTGAAGGCCAGCACGTGACAGCACCAACTTTTGTCACTTGGACAGGAATTAGCCTTTCTTTTTGTTTCGGTTGCCCAAGCATGCAGAAGATAAATGTAAGAGTTAACATATTGCAGGAATGTTTCTCCAAGTGCAATAATGATAACATTTGCTGCATTTATTCTCATTATATTTCTATTTTACCTATGTAATTTCAGACCCAATTGCTGGGACCTCTCATTAAAGTATTTTCATGCTGTCTAGGATCTGATTACAGCTGTGGGACAGAAGAGCCAGGTCGTCTGTAAAATTTGGATTGTCAAGCTGTTTTGTCAGAGTTCACTGAATTCAATTTCTATGTCATTTTTTTTTCAAAACCAAAATATAGCCAGCAGAAGAGAAGTGATAACAAGAGGCACACCGGCTGCATTCCAGTTCTTAAATCAAAAAGTTCTGTAAGTTGTCCTTCAAGAAAAATATGTCTTTCTATGTTCTCTTTATAAGGTTAATGATCTTTAGGAGGGCTCCATAATGCCTCATCAGTTTCCAAAGTGATTCTCTGTCTACACTGTTAAATGCCTTTTCAGCCCCCAAATCCAAAGTAAAGAGTTGAGTTCAATTCCGGAATTTGTTTAACTATTATTTACAATTTGAAGAAACACCAATACAAGATGTAGAATCGTACACATATCTTGGCACCAATATAGACAAAGTTGGAGGGACAGACAGTGATATCAAAATAAGAATACAAAAAGCAAGAGCAGCTTTCATTGCATTGGGAAATATATGGAGATTAAGAGAAATTGGATCGAACACGAAAATAAGAATCTTCAACTCAAATGTGAAGTCAGTCCTATTGTATGGCTCTGAGACATGGAGAACAACAAAGACAACAACCAAAAAGCTACAGACTTTCATAAATGGGTGCTTGCGTAGAATAGAGGGATTAAAATGGTATGACAAGGTTACCAACATGGAACTGAGGACAAGAACTAGACAAGTGCCAGTGGAACAAGAGATGAGAAGAAGACGATGGCGATGGATAGGACACACACTGAGGAAACCTGTTGATAGCATTACAAGGCAGTCCTTGTTCTGGAACCCCCAGGGCAAGAGAGGCAGAGGCAGACCAAGAAGCACATGGAAACAGAGGTGAAAATGATGAGGAGAATGTGGAAAGAACTTGAGATGATGGTACATGACAGGAGGACTCGGCATGTGTTTGTTGAAGGCCTTTGTTCCTTTGGGAGTGGAGGGTTATGAATGAATTAATTATTTACAATGTGGCTACAAGGTCTATGTAAGATCAGTTTTGTTGAAATCCTGGGTGCTCATCTCTCAGTTGTGTGTCGTTTAGGATAAAGAGACAGGGATAGTGTCTAACACAGTGTAAGTTATATCCTTATTGAATAGTCAATACTGTCAGGTTCACCTCTATTCACATAGCTCATGTATGGAACCACTTCTGCATGATGCTGGCCACACCGTGAGTAATAGTCTTGGGTGACTGGCTAAACTACATGAGTAAAGTCAGATAAATCCTACTGACAGGAATGACCATGCCTAGTACAAAAAGACTGAGACAGAAAAATCAGAAAAGATTAATGACCCAGGAAGCAGAACATCAAAGTGTGTGGCACACTAGAGATGTATCAAGACATAGAAAATGTAACACATGACCACTATGGAATAGAATGGGATCTGACATATTTTAGTGAAAGCAGTGGACCAAAGTCATAAAGACAGTACAGCTATGTATCTCCCAAGAGAAGGAATCTGCTGGGCTTAACAACAGGGAAGAAGTAATTCATAAACTGAGGAAGGATGTCCATAATGCAGGATACTTTCAAATTCTGTCAAAATGAGACATTCTGAGACATGTCCACATGAAAGCTGGAAGAATAGACTTAAAAACAGGAACACGGAAAAATCAGAAAGATCAGAAAAGGAAACAGAACATCAAAGTGTGTGGCACACTAGAGATGTATCAAGACATAGAAAATGTAACACATGACCAAACAGACACAGAAACATATATGAAGCGCAGCCACACAAGAGAACTGCGCAAAGAAACAATATGCAAGGAAACAGAAGAAAATGAACACAACGTCCTAAAGAAAATATCAAATAAGAAAAGCTTACCCATGATGGAGACTGTATAAAGAATAAGAATGGCGAAATCTTGTTTGAAGGAGACATAATAGATAGATGGGTAGAATTATGTTACAGAACTATTAAGATGACAAATGAGGGAACAAATCATCACTAATAAATGCTGAGAAGAATATTTCATACCTGGGATTCTAAAACTGTTTTCATGCAATACTGTTCTGAGGTCAAATGTCATCTTCAGTGGCTCTACGCTTAATGAATTCCAGAAATCTATTTCATCATGCGATGTTTCTTCAACTATGGTCTCAGACTTTATCACTATTTCATTCTCAGAAACAGGTGGTTGAGTGGTTTCATCAGGACAATCAGTAGATGAGAGCATGTTCTCACAGGAGGTGGATTCTTCAGCTGTGAAACTTTCTTGCTCTACTTCGACAGGTTTTAGGTTTCTTGGATTAAAATCATCTGGATTCTGTTCCTCAGTAGCAGGGTTATTGTTAGAAAGCAACAAATTTAGCTTTAATGCAGATTCAATCTTCTGCATTTCCTCATCTTCAGACATCTCTGTCTTCATGACCTCAAAGACTGGTGTACTTTTCTTTGATGTCTCCACATTCTTCTTACTGCTGATCATGGGCAAGGTAGATTCTGAAACTCCCAGTACTTGGTCATTACTGGATTCACTTCTGTATGATAGGCTCTGCACCTGTTCAGCTGAGTTACCAAGATCAGATGAAGAATTATTTGTTGTATTTTCAGTAGACAAACATGATGAATAAGGAGTGTTGGTAACTCCACAATATGACAAAGGTGAATCTATTGCCTCTGTCTTCTGTTCAGATGGCCCTGAAATTGCATCTATGTCACTGTTCAATAAGTGATTTTCCTCTGAGCGTTGGACTTCATCACATGAGCTTTCTGGTATAGCTGTCAGTTTTCCTGTTGAACCATGCATGCGTTTTGTTTGAGGATTTATTCCCCCATTCTTATGTCCACTCTTGAGGACAGAACAAAGCTGACTTGAAGTTTCACATTCTGAGTCACTCTGCACACATTTTTCACGTGGTATGGCTTGATTCAAGGAAAGAATCATATCATTTTCTAGGCTCCCGAAGCCTAGTGAATGTACAACTTGCTTTTCCAAGCAACGGGGATTCCAGCTTACAATGTTAACCAAGGGGTTTTGAAAGATTCCACTTAAGTCCACTTCTAGGTCCAGAGAGGTAAATGTTTCATAATCCACCAGCTTCAACTCCCTGCATTCTTTCAAGCTCTTCAAAAGCTCAGCTTTCAGCTCAGGACCAAATGAACTGACCACTTGTAAATTGCTCTCTTTAATCAAATTCTCAGCCATCATGCAGAGATTTGACATGTAGTCCACACACTGGATTATTTCATCAGAATGACTCTCTAAGATTTCAAGTTTTTCATTAACAGTCCTGCTGAGAAATGTTTGTAAGTGAGTGTCAAATGCATTAACAAGCTGATGTAGATTTTTTATTAAACCCTTTGCTTGATTTTGGGAAATCATTCTAAAATGTCAAAACTAAACCTCTGCATCAATAAATTTAATGAGGTAGCTGAAAAAACAAAATTTAATTTCACTTTCCATAACAATTAAATGTTACAAATTTACAATGCAAAAATGTTGCTTTCCCTAACACTGCCCTGTCTCCGGGCAAATTTGTGACAGCTCGTAGCTAACAGACATATCTTAATACCTTTTGCTAGAATACAGAGTTTGTATACTGAACAAAACTACAAACATAAACCAAAAAAAAAATAATAAAAATTTTGTATTACTGTAACACATGTATTACTGTACAAGGCCTAAAATCCCACCCGCTGCAGACCCAAATAGAACAGTCCCAACTAAGATGGTTTTGCCATGTCTGCAGAATGGGAGAAGATCGGCTACCACGACAAGCATGGGAAACAAAGAGCCAGGGATCCAGACCTCCAGAGTCCGCTGGGAGGACAACATTAGACAATTTTTGAAGGACCGAGGACTAGAATGGAACCAGGCCAGGAAGAAGACAGCTGATAGAATAGTCTGGCGCTCTCTCTTCCAAACCTCTACACCTCACGATAGAAGGGGAACGACTAAGTAAGTACATATAAAAATTCAGTAATACCAAATTTTTTTGGTGCTCTTTGAACAACTCCATAGTGAAAGCAGACCTTCCAGATATCACTTTCAATGGCAGAACATTAAAAGGCAAGACAGGCTGAAGTGTCTGGGAGTAATGTTTGATCTTGGGCTATCGTTCAAGTATCATGTCAAACTGATCATACAGAAGTGCAAGCGAGGACTGGTAGCTTTAAAAACAATGGCTGCAGAGCGCTTGGAACAGAGACTTGTTTCTCCTGTATCATCAGCTCGTGATTTCAGTAATCGAGTACGGACTAGGAATACTCACGCTGTCAGCATCACAATGTGAATGACTGGAACGCATTCAAAATGAAAGGATGCGACTAGTTTTGGGCTGTGGAGATTAATCATCTGATAAGTTATCATGCTGGGGATGATGACGCCATTATGTACACTGATGGGTCTGTAGTGCGTGGTGAGAAATCAGGATGGGGCTTCTCTGCAAGAATAAAGGGCAGGGTTATCGCTGAACAGAGTGGAGCCTACATGACAACAACCTCCAGCATGAGAATGGAGGTAGAGGCAGTTACTGCAGCACTTAGGTGGCAGTCTGAAAATCCATCAACCAGGGCAGTTATATTGTCAGACTCTCAAGCCATGCTTCGGAAAGTTCAGAACGGAAGGCTGTGGCAGGAATGGAAAACATCAATAGAATCCTCAAGTCTTCAAGAACTGGTGTGGATCTACTGTCCTGGACATGCAGGGGCACGTGGCAATGGGAGAGCTGACAGACTGGCCTCGAGATCACCCATAGTGGGGACACTGGACATGGATAAGGGAGAGATACTAAGGGCTATTAATGATCGCCTGCTGGATAATGACACTGCAATGGATGAATCAACAAGGCTGAGACTGTTGGAGTTTGGCATCAAACGTGGGACTAGCAGAAATGGATGTGAGAGAGGATGCATCCATCTTATGTACAACAGCGTGCTACAGGTACAATTAGCATTCACACTCTTCGACATTTGGTGAGGAAGACTGAGCACCTATGGGTTTTCCTGGAGTGCAGTGAGGTCGATTCTGATTAACAATAACAACAGCACAAGAGGTAGGCTTGGATGAAGTTACTTATGAAGATGTAATAGAGGTACTGGAAAGCAATGGAGAGCCTCTTTCAAGTGAAGACTTGGAAGAGCTGGCTGCACAACTAAGCCAACATAAAGACGAGGAGGAAACAGAGGATGAAGAGCTTCTTACAAGAAAAATGAAGAAAGGCAATCTGCCGCACATCCTTTCAGACGTGAAGAAACTCACTGATGAGCTCTGCGAAATTGACCACGTCTGGGAGTATAGTGCTACAGCAAAGAGGAGACTTATAGCATCCATGATCCCTTATTACGAGATTTTGAAGGAATGGAAGAGGAAATCCTGACATTGAGCACTGCATGCTTTCTTCAAAAGACGTGAGGACCCTCAACTAAGGACTTCGCCAGAGAACTAAAGCTGCTGCATTAAGCCATTTTGGTCTTAAGTGTCCAAAGTATTTTTAAAAATTTAATCTATTTCATTTTATTTTCTTAATTTTGTTGTTGTTGATTTGCTTTATTTTATTTTATTTACTATTTCATAGCATTAAATATTATAGCTTGATATTGCTCGTCAATTCGAGGGTGCCTCGAATGTTAAGTTATTGACCTTCCATTGATTTACATTTTAAATGGCTTCAATTTATGCCGATTTCACTTGCGCCATTTCATTCAGGAACACATCCTCAGCATAAATTGTGAGTTACCTGTATCTCGTAAGATATGTTGTTTTCTCAGTTTATAAGGAGCTCTTTTTGCTTTTTGAAAGGTCATTATAAAATGTTTTTGATAAGCGATGGCCCAGGCAAAAGCTTATAAGTGAATAACCACAGACAGAAGTCACTCCTGTTTAAGAGCATTGCTGACATCAAGAATAAAGAGAGGGATGTCATGGATGGCACAGGCTACGATCAGACAGGTGATCCCAGTTGAAAATGTATCCAAGGAAGAAGAGCGGAGTACGTCCGGTGATAACTGGAACTACCAGCAAGTCATCATCAGCCTTGGCAGGGAATGCAGAGCTTGGGGCAATGGGAAAGCAGGACTGGAGATCAATGAACTGCCACATAATCATGCAGGAAATGATGATGCCATTGTGTACACTGATGGGTCTGTACTCTGTGGTGAGAAATCAGGCTGGGGCTTCTCGGCTAGAGTAAAGGGTAGGATTGACACTGAACAGAGCGGAGTTTACATGACAACCTCCAGCATAAGAATGGAGTTACAGGCAGTTACTGTGGCTCTGAGGTAGCTGTCTGAGACTCCGTTAACCAGGGTAGTTATTGTGTCAGACTCATAGTCCATGCTTCAGAAGGTTCAAAAGGGATGGCTACTGTATGAATGGAAAACATCCATAGAAGCTTTGAATCTTCAGGAAATGGTGTGGATCTACTGTCGTGGTCATGCAGAGGTACATAGTAATGAGAGAGCTGACAGACAAGCTTCAAGAGCACCCGTAGTAGAGACATTAGATATGGATAAGAAAGAAATACTGAGCAGAATTAATTTTCACCAGTCAGAGAACAACATTGCAATAGACGAATCAGCAAGGCTAAGATTGCTGGAATTTGGCATCAAATGTAAGGCTAGTAGGGACGGATGTATGAGAGGATGCATCTAACATACATCCAACTGTAGCAAAGTTGATTTTGCTGGGGAGGTTATGATGGTATCCTAACAAAGAATGAAATCGGTGTCTGCATAAACCGTGTGAGGTGAAGCACATGTAGGCCCCTGACTCTAAAAGATGATGATGATGAATTATGTGCAGGGTACCTAACGCTACCTCCCTAGATCTCACACGGTCACTCTTGTGGCTCTAGTGTATGGTGTATGATGTACCTAGTGTCTAGGGGAGAAATGAAATGATGGTACACAACACAAAAACACTTTAAGTTACTATGAGGAAGTGAATAAAACCTGTGGTTAAGTTTTTCTTTAAATTAATTTTTTTATACAATTTATTTTGCCTGTCCAGTCATATCGGTTGGACAGGTCTTTGAAAATGAGGACAAGATAGTTTACAAAAAAGAACAATTAAAATTTGGGGGCAATTTGCCCAATAACTAAAAAGTTAATATTATATTTTATATATGTCTTTCCTGTAGGAAATTTAGAAGAAATGGCCTCAGCTTCCTCCGAACTGCACAGACTGTGAATTTCTTATTTATTTAAGTTTAAAGTTAACACAGCTGTTTCTCAGCGTATCTGAATGAAAATTTTAATTTGACTGGCAATGAATAATCAAAGCCTTTTGCTAATATTTACTAGCACTGGCCAATCAAAACGTGCGACTACTTGAATTCAAATGCAGTTTTTATGGAAAAAAAAACAAAATAATTGCAAACAATTTCTGCGTCTGGTAGTCGATTGGCCAGTCTGCTTTAGTTATGCCCAATACAAAAAGATGTTTCGTTTAGGATTACATTTTTCCTACCGCTCCCCTTTTCCGTTCATACTGTTTTTACCCAAGCGAATTCGAATGTACCTCCCTGCCTCTTTTTCAAACTCGCGTCCCCACTAACGTTAAAAAAAAACAAAGCAGGAACGACAGTCTGTCTGGTCGAGCTTCTGTAGATATTAGTATTTTCTCAATAACTTATCTAATACTGGGACTATCATATTATTTAAAGTACATTCTTGCTCAGTGAACTCTACGTTATACTACCATATAATTTTTATGGGCAGTTTCATAATGGTTTAAATTTTCAATTTTTGTCATAGTCAATCGTCAAATAAAATTTTGCACAAGACCGCCATCTTTCCTCTCCTTCATCTCGCTAGCATGTATTTTTCAAATAACTAACTTGTTCCAGTTACGTCAGAAATGCTACCGCGAGGATGAAAATAAAATTGTCTGCGTGTTTTGCTTTGGCTGGCTTTTCCGCAGTGTGTATATATGCATGGCAGACTGTGTCAGCGAAGCGGGGTTGTGCGCGGCAGGTTAAGAATTGGCGTTAATAATTCTTATTGTATCGTGTAACACTACCAAAAAATGTAAGGATCACTACTAAATTTTGCGTTAAAGTTGACAGAATACGTTAATTCGGATAGTTATTTGGCGGCACACTTCCGCCAAAGCGTTAATTGTAAGTCTTGCCACAGTCTCTATCAAATCGGGCAAAATGTTAAAAATGTACGTCGCAAGGAACGCGAGTAGGTTTAAACGGGGAAATCGGTTCTAAGCCGTTCCATGGCACAAAATTCAGCGCTATGCTGCCGTGTGAGAGCATCACCGTCAGACACAATAGGGCTGTTGTATTTATTATCCTTTTATGACTAAAATACTACTGAAATGAGCGATTATTCTCGCAGATTTTACTACACCAACCAGTGCACAACAGGAAGTTAGCTTTCATACCCTTCAACATATGTTGAGGGAGACTGAGCATCTATGGGTTTGCCCAGAGTGCATGATGTTGATTCTGTTAAACAATAACAATAATTATTATAGTTATACCCTGTAAATGCTGCCCTGTTTAGTGCCGCAAATTGGAACTCACGTTTTACCTGACATTTTTTAAATGTAAGAATTTCCAAGAATGCAAACGCGCAAGTCACAACAACCAGAACTTCCCGACAGCAGTCATCACCACTAACATTCATTTAGCTAGTAAGAGCGCTTCACACATACATGCTCAACCGCTCACAATCAATTAAGGCTCTTTTCACAGAATATGTAGTCTAATTCTCTCTTAGTTCAAGCTGTCTCGATTATGTGTATATATTCTTGTTCTCTAATTTTTTCCACTCTTTTCATTCATCAATTCTGGAAACTAGCCTGCAACTTCAAGTGTTAGTAGTGCAACTCAGTCCTATTATTCGGCTCTGAAACATGGAAAACCAAGAAAATACAGACTTCAGTAAATGGGTTTGCCTAGAACAGAAGGATTGAAATAATATGACAAGATCACCAAAGTAGAACTGATGAGAAGAACCAGACAGATGAGAAGAAAGAAACAATGATGGATGGAGAGGACATACACTGGGGCAACCTGATGAAAGCTTTACAAGGCAGTCCTTGTCTTGCAATTCCCAAGGTAAGAGAGGTAGAGGGACATGAATAAATGCATGAAGAGGAAAACTGGAGAGAGAAATGAAAAGGATGAAGACATGGAAAGATCTTAAGTAGATGGCACAAGACAGAAGGATCTGGCATAAATTTGTTGAAGGCATATGCTCTAAGGAGAGCAGAAGTGTAAAGATGAGGATGATTTTTAACATAAAAATGTCCTAACTGTTTTGTCTATCTAAAATTGTTCATAACTGTCTTGTTTATTTTAATTTCAAACAGTATTCTGTTTTAGTTGTCCTTGGCTATTTAACTGGGTTGAATTACAGTTTACTTTATGGTAGGCCATCTGATCGCAAACAGGGTTAGGGTTAAGGTTAGTGTAGTAGGTTGAATCACTGTAAAGTAAATACATATAAGTTTATAAACTAATAAAACGGTATTGAATCAGTTTTACAAATAACAGTTCACATGAGACAAGGGACGTTTCGGGTTTTACCCTTTGTCAGCCACAAACAGGTGACAAAGACAAGAATTACATATAGTAATAAGTACTACAAAAACATACGATGATAAGAAACAATACAAAATGAGCGATACAAGCAGATGGAAAAAGTAAAATGATAACACAAGAAAATCGAAAAACCTAACAGAAATACTCAAGCAAGAAAGTAAATAATAAACGAAACGAAAAAAAGAGAATGAACAAAACTTCGGAACAAGTCACTTAGCTAGAACTGTAAATGCTAGGAATACACAAGATCGCAGTACTCTCTCCAAGAAATCTCGAAGGAAGTGACGTATAAGATAGCGACAATTTTTAGAGATACAAAAGGATATGAAACGAACCAAAACCAAAACATAAGAAGATAGATCGAAAAAACAACGAATAAAGAAGAATGAAAGAGAGAGAAAAGCTACCAGAATTTACGCAAAATGATGTTGAACATTGAGACCTTTAGGACATAAAACGCCCAATTGAAAAATAAGACGATTCTCTAATGAAAAGCGAGTCCTGTCATCCCCGACACATGAACGGAGGGCAGTGACATGGATATCGGATTTACCTGAATGGTCAGGCCTATTGAAATGAAGGGCCACCGGTAAATGTTTGCCATGATAGATGTCATTCAAGTGCTCACGAAACCTGTCTGCCAAACGCCTGCCAGTTTCACCAATATAGGTAATGCCACACCTCTTGCAGATGATAGCATAAATAAGGTTTCTGGATTCGCACGTGAAAGACTCTCTAATGATAAATTTTCCTTTCGGAAAAGTGACTGTCTGAGTTTGGAGTACAAACGGACAGCTCTTACATATAAAGCGTTGGCACGGTTTAGTACCAAAGTATGAAGGGCTAGTATGTCGCAGACGACTGTGTACAAGAATATCCCTAAAATTCCTATCCCTACGATATGCTACCAAAGGTGTATCACGAAACAACTCTCTGGTATCAGGATCAGAGTGGAGAATAGGCAGATGTCGAAACAGAATTCTCTTCACTGCCAGACAGTGAGGATGGAAAGTGAGAACCAGTTTGAGTCTGTCAGATTGGACAGAAGGTTTAGTAGTGAGTGCAATCTGACGAGTGACGCGTGTGATACGATAAAGAGCATCAGATAAAACATGTTCTGGATAAAGACATTGGCGAAAGAACTCGAGCATCTCTTGAGCTCGCTGATGGAAATCATCGTCATCATGACATAACCGACGCAAGCGAAGAAGTTGAGAAAAGGGAATGGAATTTTTACAACTAAGAGGATGCGATGAAGTATAAAGAAGGAAACCGTGAGCGTCAGTAGTCTTATAATAAACAGACATTTTAAGACCAGTAGGGCTAATAGTCACAGTGATGTCAAGGAAGTTCACTGAAGTCGTAGAAATTTCAGAAGTGAATTTGATGGCAGGATTGAAATTTCCAACATAGTCAATGAATCGACGGAGGTCTACCTCAGCCATGTCTGTAATGCCAATACCATCATCAATATAACGACGGTAAAATTCGGGTATTGGTCCATCGTAACTATGAAAGACCAAATATTCAAAGTGGCCCATAAACAGGCAAGCGTAACTAGGGCCCATCTTAGTACCCATAGCAACGCCACTGATTTGGTTGAAGAATTGGCCATTAAACTCAAAAGAGTTGAGATTAAGAACCAACTCAGCAAGGCAAAGAAGCGAACCTGTACTTATAGTAAGATCAGTACGCTGGTCGAGAAAAAATTGGAGTGCCTTGAGACCATCAGCATGTGGAATAGAAGTATAAAGGGAACAAACATCTAGGAGGAAAAGACAGTAAGTACGATCAGGCGTGAATCTGATCGAATCAAAGGTAGTGATAGCATGAGTAGTGTCTTTCAAATAAGAAGGCAGATTGGCGATCAAAGGCTGGAAAATACTATCAAGGAATTCAGAAATACATTCAGTGGGACAAGAGCAGGCTGAAACAATAGGCCTACCAGGGTTAGCAATTTTATGCACCTTAGGAAGCATGTAGAAGGAAGGCTTACCAAGACTACTATAAAAAAAATGGAGAGATAAAGCACCAGAAGGAAGAAGATCATCATGGACAAGGCCCCGGATAGTCTCATAAACAGTAAGATTATTCCGGACTGTAGCATCCCCAGAACAAGGTGAGTAAAAGGTGGTGTTACCTAGCTGTGTAACTTA
The DNA here is from genome assembly GCA_024509875.1 of Oreohelix idahoensis. Taxonomy (NCBI): domain Eukaryota; kingdom Metazoa; phylum Mollusca; class Gastropoda; order Stylommatophora; family Oreohelicidae; genus Oreohelix; species Oreohelix idahoensis. The sequence goes on along the minus strand of JAMPIV010014447.1, from coordinate 337,922 downwards.
CTTACTTACTTAGTCGTTCCCCTTCTACAGTGAGGTGTAGAGGTTTGGAAGAGAGAGCGCCAGACCATTCTATCAGCTGTCTTCTTCCTGGCCTGGTTCCATTCTAGTCCTCAGTCCTTCAAAGATTGTCTAATGTTGTCCTCCCAGCGGACTCTGGGTCGTCCTGGAGGTCTGGATCCCTGGCTCTTTGTTTCCCATGCTTGTCGTGGTAGCCGATCTTCTCCCATTCTGCAGACATGGCCAAACCATCTTAGTTGGGATTGTTCTATTTGGGTCTGCAGCGGATGGGATTTTAGGCCTTGACGGATCGTCTTGTTATTTCAACCACTTTCCTCAGATATCTCATTTCTGAGGTTTGGATCTGGCTTTTGTGGGTTGTAGTCATTGCCCACGACTCGCATGCATATGTCAAGACTGGGACATAGGTGGAGCGGTATACAGCCATCTTCGTTTTCTTACCAACCTCTTTCTTGCTGAGGAATCCACGATTTATGGTCTGAAAAAGTCTCCCAGCCGCTGCTTTTCGAGGGGCCAACTCTTCTTTGATGCCTCCCTTTCGGTCTATAATAGCTCCGAGATATTTAAAGTGGTCGACCTGCTCCAGGACCTGTTCTCCCAACTTAATCTGATGTTTTCTTTCTTCTCATGATATCACCATGGATTTTGTTTTAGAGCTGCTTATGACCATCCCTCTCTTCTCCAGCTCTTCCTTCCAGACTTGCAGGTTGGATTGGAGATGTGCCTCTGATTTAGCAATCAGGGCAACATCATCAGCAAATGCCAGCTCCGAAATATAGACCTGTCTCATCTTCCAGTACCCCACTGAATACTTTCTTGTTCTCTCCTTACATGCCTTGATGACATCGTCCATAAGGAGTATGAAGAGGTAAGGTGATAGGATATCACCTTGTCTTACACCAGTGGTGGTCCTGAACTCTTCTGACTTATGGTTTGCTGTCCTCACATAATTTCTGCAAGACTTGTAGAAGCTCTGTATAGCATGAATCAGAGGTGCTGGAATATTCTTCCTTGCCAAACAGTCCCAAAGTTTGCTCCAGGGGACCCTGTCAAATGCCTTTTCCAGATCTATGAAACAAAGATGGCTGTGTAACTCTTTCATGAATATACAGGTCCTTACGCCAAACAACCACAGCACCACCTTTGTCTGCCGGCTTGATAACAATATCATCATGGTTTCTAAGGCATGACAATACCCGCCATTCAGAAGATGTGAGGTTAGATTGACGGAGACGGCGTAGAGTAAGCTGGTCAATGTCATGTAAAGTATTGGCAATATATAAATCCAGAGCACGAGAAGCTCCTGGAGCTGGAGTCCAGTCTAGTTTAGGTTTGCCGAAACGACGAAAGATATCAGTATCGGAAACCCTGGTAGAATCATTACCCTTACGATGGTAATATTTGAGACGCATGCGGCGATGGAAGCTGTGAACATCCTGAAGCAGAGAATATTTGTCAAAATTAGAATGAAGAGGAACAAACTTAAGACCTTTGCTCAGGACAGACAATTCATCAGGAGACAGATGCAAATCTGGAGGAATGCAAATAACTTTAGCTTGGGTAGAAGACTGAATAGTAAATACACAGTGCCAAGTGGCTATCAATATGGCTAGGGTTGTGGAGTTAGAATCTGTACACCTCTTACTAATGCTAGTGCTTCAATAAGTAATCAAACTCCGACTATCATGGCATAGGCATTAATCACATTGCAAATGATCATATTTTGATATATACACAAAGTGGCCAACTAAAAAACAGTGCACTGAATCTGCAACCAAAATGTCATTTGGATTTAATGTAATTCTGTTACATGAATGTCAGCCATACATATGTGTAATTAATATGAACATTATTGGACAGGCAAATAAAAAAAATGTTCTAGAACAGTTATCATTTGTTAAATGACAATGAAAACTACAACGTTCTTACTAGCTACAAAACTACAAAGTAAAAATATGTTAAACACTGAGAGCTTGTTCTCATCTTCTGGAAAAATTAACTTTTTTAGAATGAATTTGTTCTAAGAAAGAGGATCACCTCAATTATGTGCTCCTTCCCTGCTGCTCTCAAGCCGATCATATGAACTGAAGAAAGGCAGAAAACAATCATTCTACACTTACTTGTGTTGACAGTAAATCTGTGACAATAAGAGCAGCCTTTTATACAACAGTGGGGATATCAAGATATTGCCTCTTTAGGATGCAAAATCAACGGAAAGCTCTGAGGTCACAGTGGGTGGATATAAAAGTACCAAGAAACATCATAATCATAAACATGCAACCGAAGAAGCAAGTACCTTCTGCAGAGTAACTGAGTGAAGTTTTGCTGCACGAATTTCAGTCAGTAGTGACAAGGGGTGAAGTTTCACAAGAAGCTGGTATAAGAAAAAATCTGGATTTCTCTAGAAATACGATGATATTTTCCTACGGTCTGGAATTTTTTTAATTATGAGAGGAGCTGGAGTAGGAAGTTCATAACTGACTACAACTCAGACTCTGGACAAAACTACCAATTCTAAAACCCTGCATCCAGCTACTGATATGTTGGCCAAGTCACCTAGTGATCAAAACATCAGTGAGGGTTTCATTTCAGATCTTTATGAATGTTGAAAGTACAAGAGATGCATGAGTCCAGTTGAATGCAAGGATCTCAGTGCTGGCTTTATACGGATGTGAAGAGTTTGTGGGCGGTATGGTGATATATTTTTTTTTATTGGCACAACCTCAATGTTCGTTGGACATCATTTTTTTAAAAAAAGCATGGAACAGGGTTTTGGTTATGGGCTTATAAATAAGCCCAAGCCATACGGACGACGTATCAATAGCCACTTGGGCAACATGGCGGCGTGTCTGCTATTCTACCATGTAGTATGAGCTTTTAAGTGTTTATTTAATGAGAATACGGTTAGGGGTTTAGCGTTAGGATTTATTGTTAGAAAGAACCGAAAGAAACATTGCCGCTAAAGTTCATCTTTCCAACCCTGTTTTCGGCAAGGTGGGCGACCGCACAGTAAAGTGATGTAATTCTTTGAAATAAGTGCTCCAAAATATACTTTGGGAATGCTACCAAATGCAGGTACCCAGATGCATGCATGTAGATTAGCACATAGGCCCAACGTTTTATTTTCAAAAAGCTCTGCCCTAGGCCTTTAAAACCTCAGGGTCACCTAATAAAAAAATACAGCCATGTTGACTATCACACTTTAATCAAATGTTACTTAATTGCAGCGTAAGTAAGAGCTCCCCTTGTATATGCTTGCACTTCACAAATATAGGCTTGCAAGGTCGCACACCGCTTTTCCTTTTTTTCTAGCTTTTAGTAACTCAGGGTCATCTTAATGACATCACGCGCAGCCATTTTGGCTATTACTCTTTAAGACTCATGCAATAGTCTAATCAAAATTAACCATGCCGGCTTAAAACAAATGTATATGAAAATTATCTTAAGCTGATATCAAACTTTACTATTTCATTTGTGCACGATTGAATTGATACAATTAAATTTTAAAAACCCTCAAGATCTTAAACTGTGCCCTTTTAAAAAAAAATCTTAACGCTTCTGGTATTTTATGCAACTGCCACTTATTGTACCACGTGACATCGTCTACGCCGGTACAAGGAAGTTGTAGACCGCTTAGATTTCAAAACTTTAGTCTAAGTTTATGAGTATTTAGACGTACTGCAACAGGTTCCAGCTTTAAATCGGTGAAAATAGGCGTCTCTGTGCAGGAGGACTATGTCAGTCGACAGGGATATTGATCATATGCATCTGCAAAACGTGTCCACAGTAAGGTAAAAAATGGCAACATCTTGCCCCAGTCTTGAACTGTAAAAACTAGATAGCAAACCGTCCAATCTTTCTTCATGACAAATGCAAATTTTGACTACTCATACTAGCTTTGACAAATAATGTATTTTGACATAGTTTGAAAGGCTTCTTATTTGTGAATAAATAATACACCCATAAAGGTATGTTGCAGGCTGGGCCTCGGAGGAATTTTGTCGGGCTACAAAGTTTCTTTTGTGCCCCTTCCCTTCTCTATTAGTCATTCTGTTTGTATCCACAACGGTTCTATGCCATGAGCTGTAGTCTGTAAGGTCAAAAAGGGTATGGAAGACGAGAGAGGGGTGGAGTGGAGCGCTCTGTTAATTTTCTGCATTTAAGGCCTTATGTTCTTATACTCCCTCCACGATAAATATAAATAAAGTAAAAGAGGATCAGAGATAAGAAAGCACATTTGATTTGAATTTCTTTGTTTATGCTACAATACAGATAAGGAGAAAGAATTCACATTGAAACATCCTTTTATATTGCAATGCACATCAGATCATCTGAAGACATAAGTATTAGTAAAAATGGTAGATAAACTAGGCTAACTATTTACTTTACTAAAAGAGCTTTCCTGGCCTTTTTTGTGTGAATAATTTCGAATCACAGCATGAAAATTGATTGTTTTGGCAATGTTTGATTCAATACTTAACCTGGCCAAATCCACAAGATGTTCCTGAGACATTGTAGACCTTAAGTAATTCTTAATTAGCTTAAGTTTGCTAAATGACCTCTCTCCAGAAGCTACTGTTGCTGGAATTGTTAATAGTATTCTTAAGCTAACACAAACATTTGGAAACAGGTCACCAAGTCTGTACTCTATTAACAAGTTCAACAGTTTAATGGCTTTAACTGTGCATTTACAAAATTTGCTTTATGTACTGAGGGTAAATGTTGCATTTCTTTTCCAAAATCATCACCATTAAGGTCAGCAGGATATTGCTCTGATAAAGATAAAGCTTTTCTCTCCACATCACTTTCGGACATGGTGAGATATTTCCACAAGAAATCAAATTTTTCTGCCAACTGCTTAACAGCATTGAAGCGGACAGTTAATCCTGCTATAACATTGTCTACCAAAACGTAAAACACACACTTTCTGAAGTAGGCCTCTTCTGGAGTATCATCTGTGTCATTCATTTCTTCCAAGTTAGCATCAGGTGTGCTGTCGTCATGCGGCCTTGCCCTCTTGCGCCTAACTCCATCACATCTACGGGAGAGTGTTATTTCTATATTTAGGTTTGACGCAACCAATTTGGCTTCATCCACATGCATTTCCAGTTGTTTCGAAGTTTTGTCAGTTCTGTGAGGAGAGTTTCTATGTTTGCTACTTCAACATCCAGTGTGGCAACTCTAGCATGGATGACCTTGTTGCAAATATCTATGCCAGCTTCTTCTTCTTCTTTCGTTCGCTTGAACTATATTGTCTATATCTGCAATGTTGTTTCTTGTATAAACTTCACTGTCTTTTGTAGTTCATACAGAGGTCCATATAGTTTTGCTTCCAGTGTTGTTTCTCTGGGCCAGTGGGTTTGCCTCAATATATCATATTCGGGGCAATCTTGAAGTACGTGCTCCGCAGTCTGGGGTGCCTGTCCACATGTACACATGGCTGAATTGCCAATCTTGAATTTTGTATACATGTGGCTGCGGAGGCGGTTGTGTCCTGTTCTGAGGCGCAGAATGACTATTTGTTCTGATCTGTTCATAGCTTGGTAGTCATCCTGCGTTGGTGTTGGTGGCTTTCTGATAGATTTGATCATCTTTTTCTTCTGATGGTATGTAACTGGTACATCCGGTTGCTCGCCTGCAGCACCTTCTTTAGCCAGTCCATCTGCTCTCTCGTTTCCTGGTATTCCACAATGAGACATTATCCACTGCATGGTGACCCTGCGCTGGTTGCACAGTTCAGAAAGTAGGGCTTGTATGCCTGGCAATTTTCTGGACTGAAGTGCTTGGAGTGCTGATCTTGCATCTGTCAGGAATACTACAGGCTGTGGACCGAGATTGGTGTTCAATAGTTTCTCAGTTGCCACCTTGATTGCCTGGACTTCTGCATCATAGTTGTTACAGAATTTCCCCGTTGGTACTCTGACAGTATCCCTAGTGTTGTTTGGGTATTCTATGTACACTCCTGCTCCTCCATTCTTTACTGCATTCTGTGCTGACCCATCCGTGTATACTCGGACCCAGAGGTCCTGTGGGTATTCATCATCCAGGAAACTGAGAGTGACTGTCCTACGTTGCACGCTGTTCTGTTCATCCCTGTCGAATATTCCTTTCACTTTTGTGTGGATGTGTACTGGTAGCCCATGCTCCTCTCTCCAAGGGGTTTGTTCTGGCACAGACTTTAGGGGGCTGTTAACTTCAGGCAGGTCTGAGGTTTGTCTACGTAATCGTTTGGCCTGGTGGATAAAGCTGCTTCTTTTCAGTCGCCCCATTGCTAGGTTTTGGAATCTGTCCTTCATTGGATGGCTCGGCATACAGAGGAACTTTTCTGCCTGTGTTAGCACTTTCGTATCTCTGCGTTCTCTCAGTGCTTGTATCCTCCCCATTTTCTCCATCTTCACTATAGGCGTTGATTTCATTGCCCCCGTGATGACCCTAAGCGCCTGGTTTTGCACCTTATCTAGCTCTTGTAATGTGGTGTTTGATGCTGGGCACCACGCAGCTGACCCATATTCCAGGTGTGGTCGTATGCCCTGCTGGTAAACTTTACTAAGTATTTTCCCGCTGGCTCCCCATGTGGTTCCACTTAGTTTTCTCAGGATGGCTAACTTCCTCCTGACCTTTGTTGCTGCTTTGTTGATGTGCTGCTTCCATGTCAGCCTATCATCGAATGTAACTCCGAGATAGGTGGGTTGTTTATCTTCTCTCAGGAGCTCTTCGTTTATCTTGATGACACCAGCTTTTTGTTTGGGAGAGAGGGTGAAGAGCGTAGTGCTGCACTTGTCTGTATTGATGCTGACACACCATCTATTTGCCCATGAGGTTAAGGCATCTATAGCTCTTTGTAGCAGTTTGGTGGCCACTGTTGCATGCTCATCTGTGCACCATATTACCAGGTCATCAGCGTACATTGCCACTTTCATTCCATGTGGTAGTTCAGCAACCAGGTCGTTGATGTAGACTAGGAAAAGTGTGGGGGACAGAACCCCTCCCTGAGGGACGCCATGACGCAGTAGAATTTTCTTACTCTTGAGGCCATCTAGTTGTACTCTGGCTCTTCTGTTATGCAGGTATGCTTTCACCCATTTGTACATCTTACCATTCACTCTACAATTTCTCAGTTTCTTCAGAAGCCCTTCTTTCCAAACCTTGTCAAATGCTTTCCTTAGATCTATCCATGCTGCTAGTACCAGTTTCTTATCTTGGAACGCATCCTCAATCTCTTGGGAAAGGTAAGTTGCCTGATCTTCGGTGGAATAACACTGCCTAAAGCCCGCCTGCTGTGGTACAAGAAGGTTTTCACTTTCAAGGTACCACTGTAGCCTGAGGTTGATGATACATTCCATTGTTTTGCAGAGGCAGCTTGTAAGGCTGATTGGTCTGTAGCTGGAGGCAGTGGAACAGTCTTTTCCTGGTTTTAGGAGTGGTATCATGATTGCTTCCCTCCAGGTCTGTGGAACTCTGCCTGAGTTCCAACAGTTATTGAAGATCTGCAGCAGCTTTGTTTTTGCTGCGGTTCCCAAGTTCTTAATCATTTCATTGGACACTCCATCAACTCCTGGCGACTTTCTCATTTTCAATTTGGATATTGCAAGCTCCAGTTCTCTAAATGTGATTGGTGCCTCCATAACTTCAGGTATGGTTCCATCTCGTCCTGCGTATTGTTGTTTCTCACGAGTCTCCTGTTGCTTCTCTGGGCTAACTTCGATGTTGTTGTCTTTAGCAAAGGAGTCTGCAAAGTGATCAGCTGCCTGTTTTCCCATGAGGATGTTTCCATCTTTGTACAGAGCAATCCTTGAGTTTCTCTCTGTACCTTCATCGTTAAGTTGTTTTACCAGCTTCCACAGTTTCCTCGTATCTCTTTCGAAGTTCAAGGACTCTGTTTTCTCCTTCCAGCTTCTTCGCCTGGCCTGCAACTTGGCCCTTTGAAATTTGGCCTTAGCTTGCTGGTAGTTATTGTGGTGTTCTTGGCATGGACTGGTCTCTGCCTGCTTTCGAGATGTTTCCACGTCGTTGTGCAGCTGCTCTAGTTCACTATTCCAATATGGTTTGTAGTGCTTACGAGCCCCTCTAGGTATTGTTTCACGAGCAGCCTGTAATATGCATCTGCTGAATTCATCGACTAGCTTATTGATGTCTTTGTCTGCAGTCAGATCTCTAGCCAGTATACTAGTACGGTGCTGGTACATTGTCCAGTCTGCCTTCTTGTAGTTCCACCTAGAGAGAGTGCTGCTCTCCTTGACAAGTTCATTTTCCACAATTAGGAAGACTGGCCGGTGGTCGCTGCCTCCAAGTTGTTTCCCTACAACGCGTGTGGTGTTCCACTCCAGGCTGGGTAAGTGGAATGCCAGGTCTGGTGTAGAGGTGGTGTGCCATGATCTCGAGTAGAAGGTTGGTGGGTCGATTGGCTGGTTAATCAGGATAAGCCCATTGTCATCCTGCCAGTTTTCAAGCTCCTCACCTCTCCTGTCCATGTGATCATAGCCCCAGCTCTGTGAGTGGCTGTTGAAGTCTCCGCATACAATCAGTCTTTCTTTTGCTGGGATTGTATCTAGTGCCAGTGGGCGGTCGCTCGGACAGTAGTAGTTGAGCAGGTGGAATTCTGAACTTTCTGTCCTGAGATGAAGCATTTGGTATTCCGCCCCCTCCATATATGTTTCAAGCTGACATGCATTGATGTTATTCCTCACGAGTGTCAGTATTCCACCCTTTCGCCTGTCTATTTGGTCAGATCGGTAGCACTGGTAGCCTCTGATTTTGAAGGCTATGTCCTTGTTGAGGTGGGTTTCTTGCAAGCAACATACATTTACTTGCTCTTCATTCAAGATATTTTCGAGCTCTAATTTTTTGCTGTAGCCGTCTTTTTTACTATTGACGCCTTCAGCATTCCAGTGCATTATTTTAAATGGTCTTTTCTTTGCTTGGCCAGTAGCTCTATTCTCATGCCTCCTGGCTCCACGGGGCAATTGAGAAGGACCCCCAGTAGTAGGGGTTGGGCCCTTCCGAGGCAGAGGGCCCGGCACTGCACCTGCCTGGGTGTCCGTCACAGGGTGAGTGCCATAACGTTTTGCAGATATAGGCATACTTCCATAGCGCATGTGCGTGGCATCCTGATTGCTGTGGTGCGCCTCTTGGCTGGTTGCCTCCGTCTTCAGCACCTTGACTTGCTAGGGCAGACTGTGGTCTTGCTCGAGTGTAGGAGGGCCTGGCCAGTCTTGGTTTTTCAGCCGCTGATGGCTGTACTTGAGCCCCATCTCCACGTCAAGGAGCTGGCTTCGATGGGGTCTATGCCAGCTAATATTTTGTAACACACGGCTGACATTAACACACAGGCAAAAGATGTCACATATAATAAAACTCCATGGACTTCATTTCTTGTTTTGGCCATCAAATTTAGTTCTAGGAGGTCTTCCAGTGCTAATTTAATGCCAGGCAAGTGAGCTGCAAAAGGCTTTACACATTCAACACAATCTGACCATCTTGTTTCAGACATACCATGAAGAGAACAACCAATACGGTTTTGTTGTAATTCCCACCACTTAGGACTGGAACTGAACAGGTGGTTCACAGTTTGAATTGTTCCGAAAAAGGTTATTGCTTCAGGTATGCATTCAGCAGCATCATTTCCACATAAGTTGAGTGTGTGATAACCTCAAGGTGAAAAAATTGCTGTTGAGCATTGTTCTTGTATTTTTGTTTGTGCACCGTTGTATTTTCTGGCCATATGTGCCCATTATCGTAGTCTTGCGCTCTACAGTCACTGAGAGGAATAGCATGTTCTTTCAACTGAGCAATTTCTTCCCCTCTTTTGTTGCTACAATCTGCAAACTTGAGAAATCTTTCTTGAATCTCAAACTGTGTTTCTTTTAAAAGTACGTATCTCAAAAGAAAATGTTGTTTGTTCAATATGGGAAGAATCTGGTGTGGAATCTACTATTGCTTCAAAGTACTTTGCAGATTGCCTCTCAAGCAAAATGTGTTGTTTCACAAGATTCGAGCATTCTGCAATAAATTCATTTTGTGAGTCAGGGGACAGATATTGAACTTGAAGCCGCTCACTCCTTTTCTGTGACTCCTCTACACTAAGCACATGTTCCTGAAGGATGATGGGGTCCCACCTGGAGAGCAGTTCAATGAGTCCTAAAAAGTTGCCATAGTTTGAATCACCAATTCGATGGGATGAACCAGTAAATGATAGACCACGTTCTCCCAAGAAGAGTACAACTTTGATGATGCACTTTAAAAGGTTGTACCATTTCACAGCTTCGGTTTTGATTGACGCTTCTAAGATGATGTCAACTCCTGTCCCAGACAGCAGGCGCCTTTCTAGTTCTCGCCAAGCTAGGTAACACTCTCTGTGACTATTGCCTTTTTCATGTTTTGGGATCCTGTAGGAAAGTTTCCGCCACTTCCCATTAGAATCCCAGCCTTCAGCAGATACCAGTACAGACTTAGACACAGAAGTGCTAGTCTTGACTGTCTTGTGCCAAAATAATCGACATGGAAAGCAATATAAAGCTTGTTTCTGTTGACTCCAGAAAAGCCAGTCTCTTACATGTAGTTCTCCATTAGTGCTTTGAAATTTCAGTATGCTTTCTGGGAAAACGTGATTGCAGGTGTCTTTTGGAAATGTTTTATGCAGAGGGATGTGACCATTCGTAACATACTTTTCTATTTCCTTTTGAGATGGAAACTCGGTTGTGATACATCCAATGTCACGGCCTACATTATGATTACTCCTCTCATCTTCCAAATTCACTTCCACATGCATCTGTATGTCTGTTTCTTTCTGTTTTTCATTTTCTGCATCTGCCCCTTCATCAAAATACTGTGCATGATTACCCAAATCAACTGTTCCTTGATTGAGGATGAGGTTTCCAACATTTTCTTCTTGCTCCAATTCTGTAGGTGAGTTCAATGAAAAACTGTTTGAAGCCACACTTAATCCAAATTGAAAGAACGTTAGTTGACCCCCTTTTTCTTTTTCCTCTCGTTCTTTCTTGTCTTTTCTTTTCTTGGCTCCTGATTTATGAGCATACATTTCGGAGAGATGATTTATTAATTATACTTTTATATCTGAAAAAAGGAAAAAAAAGACAATAAGACAAAAAATATTATATATTAATAATTTGGTAGTAGTAGAAGTAGTCGTAGTAGTGGTAGTAGACTAGTAGTAATAATAGTAGTAGTAGTAGTATAAGTAATGTTATAAAGATAATCTTTGCACAGTTGACATATAAGTTATCAGTTATCCAATAAAAAGGGCCAGTAAATTGACCACAAAATAACCAATCATTGTCTTTCAAAATCTTCTTACAAGCAATTTTATTTCAGTTTATTAAACAAAGTCATAGCAAATATTACCTAAAAAACCACCAAAACAAAAGTTGTGCCATCAAAACTAAGGGAGATATACATATGCCCTCGATAACTGTATGACTTCTGACTATGCAACATGCAATCTGTGTTGCGTTAGATAGCGCGGTATTGGCTATTGGCAGGCTATGGGTGTCTGCATTAGTGATAGAAGTATATCGAATCGGCCCTACTCCTTAGCTCATCCCAAAACGCTGGCCAGGGTAATAAGTCTTTACCACTGGGATGGATAAAATAATAAAGGCCTCATAAGTACCCCGAAAGTTTATGCTACGCCTATGGTTTGTGGGTGTTCTGTATGTACAATCTTATAAATAAAATAAATCTCTTCGCTGTGTTTAATGCACCGTTTATCTGGTAGTGTAAGAAGTAATAGTATGGGGGAAAAGTTACTTGTATTTACAGTGTTATATTTATGGAAATTATATTTAACTGATCAATCTCGTCACTGTGTTTATTGCAATGTTTATCTGGTAGTGTAAGCACAATGACTGGTATTTACAGTGTTCATATTTATGAAAAAAAAATATGTTTACTGAAACTAGAATGGATGTCTGTTAATAATTTACAACTGAATGGATGTATATTAACAATTTACAAATATAGTACACTAACCTTGGTTCCGTACAACAAATTCACTGAACACTCAAGGTCCCTGAATCTTTCCACGTGAAACGTAGCATACGGTTACTCAAGTCGACTGGCTGATTACTTTCTCCAGTAATACCGAAGAATGATTTTTGCGGGGTTATATGTTGGCTAAACGGCCTCTTGCGATTCCTGTGTTCTCCTACTGAGTCCATTTGATGCTTGAGAAGTTTTCTAATCTTTTTGCAATGTTCCGTTTCATCTTTACTTAAGTCCAGACCATCAGTCACCATTAATCCAATATTACCTTTGCTATCCCGTGAGAAATGACTAGCAAAATATTCCCCTCTAATTTCTTGCACGGCTAATGTCTCAGATCTTTCGCTATGATCTGTTCCTAATCCAAATACTACATTTGTATGACTGCCGTTGTGCAAATACAGCCCAGCCTACTGGCGACGTCTACTAATTCAAAAATTGTTCATGGTTTGTCTGTTGTACTAATGTCTCATGTTATCCTTTATGTCAATGTATCAAACGCAATACCCCATTCGTGTTATGGCCCAAAACCATGCCATGTTGTCTCCTTCACCGACTCAGTTTCATTGTTACGGTGTGGGCCTATTGTGTTCCCTTTGGCAGTCTCTTTGGTCTACACAAAATCCATTGCCAAATGAGTAATTTTTCCGGGGGGTTAAGAATAACTGTATATGCTATGTATGCACATATATGTATCGAATTACAAATGAAACATTGAACAAATAGATTAGAATTATATTTTTTCAGTAGAGTTTGAACCCCAGATTTGGTACTATTACCATGTATTATGACTATTTCCGTACTTTAGTAGTCAAAATTGTACCAAATCTGGTACATTAGTACCAAATGTGGCTACGCTGTGTTAGACTCTGTCATACAATAGTACTGAAGCGGTTACCATGGTGATATAGAAAACTATGTAGGCTTACACAAAATGTGAATGCTAGTCTTCACACAATATATGCAAACATTTTCTGAGATCCCAGGAAATTTTCGGCTCCCCTCCTTTGGCTCCCGGGCCCGATGTACCCCCTGCACCCCTCTCTCCTGGGGCCTGGTTGCAGTTACTCGTGGGAAATAAAGAAGTAGAGAACTGAACAACAGAAAAACAAAAGAAGTGATAGTGAGAATCAAACCCAGGACCTTTCAAAAGACAACACCGCCTATCTACACATCGAATCGCACTATCCTTCCTTTTTTAAAATTTAATGGCGAAAAATATCCTGTTCAACCTCTGATGGGTTATAATTAGGATATATTCTGTTTTCAGTTCGAAATAATATGAACAACTTCTGATATGGGAAAGTGGCATCACAGGTGGTGCCTAGTTGGCAGGAAGGTCCAGGGTTCGATTCTCCGGTAAGCCCATCACCTCTGTTGTTTAGTTTTCTACTTTTTTATAAGTCCAAATAATATGTTCCGATGTGGATATGTGAAAGTGTCATCATATTGCTTGTCCAACTATTGTAAATAGAGAAAATCCCAGTATCAAATAACTTGTTAAATTGTCTTAATTAACAAGTCACTGTTGTATTTGCATTCATTTCACTTTGTACAATGCATTCCTTACTGTAGTTGATAGGGTGAATCCCTTAAACCATGTAAGAGTTTTGTCATTGCAGCTTCAGTGAACACAGTACTGAATCAGAGTACTCCACCAAACTGACGCAGGACTTAAAAAACTACAGTCACAGTGCTGCAATTGAAGCAGTTAACTCCATGAACAGAGAACTTCAAGCCCTGTATGAAAAATACTTGGAACTTGGTGGTATGTTTTCTCATGATCTCTGAAAGTTGTCTGGTAGAATGGTGCACATCACAACTTAGTTGAAGTACTATGGATGCATTTACAGATGTACTTACAAATATCACCATTGCTAAGTGCATTGCATTTGTACTTAAATGTACATGTAATCCTCATATCATTAAGATGAAATCACAATACCAGTGTCCTTACAACTTAATTCAATTTTAAACAGTGTTAAGACTCTTACTTCAAGTCAATGTGACAGGTAGTAGAACAAAAAAACTCAGCCACGCTTTCACTTTCTTTTGCTTCTTATCCTATGTCCTCAGCAGCTTCTTATCCTATGTCCTCAGCAGCTTGCTTTTGTGTTTAATTCCTCCTTTTTCTGAACTACTGTTCATTTCCTTTAATCCAGTTCTTTATAATAATTTTCTGTATTATCTTTTTTCTTTTTGACACTTTTTTTCTGTTTAAAGATTTGTACTTATATTAATTAATGTTCCTTTTCATTCCTTCACCCGTGTGTTACTTGGGCCCGAATGGAGAGCAGAGAATAATAACATTGTTCACTACCAAGCGTGTCGTAAGAAGCGATTAGGAGGGTTGGGCATGGGGTCGGTTCCACCATACTGTAAAAATTGCAGGTCAACTAAGGAAAATACGGAAGGACTTGGCATGTGTTTGTTGAAGGCCTATACTCCTTGTGAAGCTAAAGGGTATTGATTGATTGATTTCATAGCTTATGGATCATGGAGCCACCACTGCAGCTGGTCCCTTTGCAGGAAACCTGCATCAAGCATCCTGCTTTGCAGCAGTGTTTTCTCTAGCACTTTTACATGGTGAGGTTGCTAGCCTCATGCATAACCTTATATTAGGTGCCTGAGAGAATAGTAGTCCTGTTCTTTCTTTACCTCATCAGAGACTCCTGGGAACTACATGGGGCAGATTACTTTTATTCATTTTAAGTCAAGGAATTTACACTTTTTTTTTTTAAAATTTGCCATTAAACATCACCTTTCATGTGAAAAATTAGTTTATGTTCCCATGACATTCAAATTTGCATGACCCACATTAATTTTCTTGGTATTTTGTTTGCTTCACTTCCTAGTTCGAAGTCATTTGTTAGAGGTGGACCTTGCTACCCAGTTCAGCCCTGACTTGGTGCTTGCTCTAGAGGAACTGAATGAGAGTTGCACGGCTTGCAGTCATGCTGTGGAAGACCTTGTACATTTCAGTGAAACTGATGAATTACTGCAAGAAACGAGTCTGGAAAACCATGCTCAAGAAAAAGTTTAAAACACGCAAGATGGCTACATTTAAAAAAAGGAAAAATTGAACATTTGAAATCTTAACTGGAAGCGAGTTGTGATTATGAGTTCTTTTATTTTATGCCACTTTTGCTGTGTACTGTTTAGAGTAATGTTTTTATTGTATGAACATTTTTGTGATAAGATAGCCTATGTTTCAACAAGACAACTTTAAATAAATTTTGTGTATGCTTCATAAAAATTTAGTCTTTGGTGTAACAAGTAAAATTACCGTTTTTCAATTATATTTTGGACTTTGTATTTGTTAAGGTGATTTTTAGACAAAGTATCATGGCACAGGGAAAAGTAAATATAATTGAAATACAGATGTGGAGGAACGTAATTATGGAGACACCACAATTGCCTACATTATTCTGTATATCACTAGAAGAAGATGTAGAAAAGAAGTGCTATGACATTGACAGTGTGAAATGGTAAAAATTCTGTTTTCTTTCAGTTTCTGATTCTGTCTGGTGTGCTTTATTAATTCACACACGGAAGGTATTTTGATGTTTATGCGGAGCCCCAGAACAGATCCAATATTGCTATTAGGTTTTAGTTGTTTCCTCTTTTTTTTTTTCAGCATATTGCTTGAAGAAAACATGAAACAAAGTGTAGACTGCTTATTTATATTATATACATATGGCCCCAAAAGTTCTCTGGAGAGGCAAGGCAAGAACAGAACCCCTGCTCCTGAATTGACATGTCTTGGGAGGTAAATGGGATGAGATTTTGCATGAGGCTAGCAACCACATCATGTAAAACAAGTTGCTACAGAGATCATTAGGTAAAGAGCACAAAGAGTGCTTTGTGCAGACTTCCTAAAAGGGGCCAGTGGCAATGATAGCCCTATGCTCCTTAAGGAGCAAGAAAGGGATATTAATTCATGCTTAGAAATATCTTCTCTTCTTCATCTCTGATCCTTAGCTGCAGATTGTCAAATTAGATCGGTCGGTGACCATCCTTCATGAAGTGCCCCAGATCTGGTTCATTCTTTGCATCTCCGCCTCCACAGTTCTCTGCCAAGTTGTATTTGGTCAGCCTCTCTTTCGCTTTCCTTCAGGGGTCCATATCATAGCTGTTCTTGTGGTGACATCAGGGTCTCTTCTGAGGATGTGGCCAACCCAACTCCAGCGTCTACCAGCTATGATGGTGTGCATGTCCTCTTGGTTGCTCTGAGTAAGCAGTTCTTGGTTAGTGATGGTATTCAGCCAAAAGATTAAGAGAATTTTCCTTAGGCAGATTGTGTGGAAAGAGAAAAGTTTCGAAATTTCCTTCTCTATTACTCTCCAGCATTCCGCACCATAGAGAAGCACAGAAAGTACACAGCTCTCATATAATTTTAATTTGGTGTTTGTGCTGTACTGAGAGGACTTATAGATGTTGTTTAGACTAGCAAAGGCTGTTCTCGCTTTATTCATTCTGTTGTTGTCTTTGCTTGTTCTGGTGTTACTATGCATCCTATTGAGTGTCATGACATTTGTCTTCTTTAGACCCACCTTGATCAATATCTTTTCTTCTTCTTTGATCCTTAGCCGCCGACCGTCAAAGCAGTCAGTGGCCATCACGCCTAGTGGCGTCTTGTAGGGCAACAACAAATTGATTCCACTTTGCTCGGTCGGTGGCCATCCTTCGTACAGTGCCCCAACTCTGGTTCATTCCCTGCATCTCAGCCTCCACAGTCCTCCGCCAGGTTGTTTTTGGTCGGCCTCTCTTTCGTTTTCCTTCAGGGGTCCAAAGGATAGCTGTTCTTGTGATGGCATCGGGGTCTCTTCTGAGGACATGACCAACCCAGCTCCAGCGTCCGCCAGCCATGACAGCGTGCACGTCCTCTCTCCCGCTACGAGCAAGCAGATCCCGGCTAGTGATGGCACTCGGCCAAAAGACTCAGTGAACCTTTCCTAGGCATGTTGTGCGAAAGGAGGACAACCTCGACATTTCCCTCTCTGCAACTCTCCAGCACTCTGCACCACAGAGAAGCACAGAAAGCACACAGCTCCGACATAATCTTAACTTTGCGCCTGTGCTGCACTGGGAGGACCCCCAGACGTTGCTTAGGCCAAAGAAGGCTGCCCTTGCCCTATTCATTCCGACGCTGATGTCTCCGCCCGCCCCGCGTCACCATGCCTCCCAGGCATGCGGAGGCATCCGTCTGTACCAGTTGCCGATTCCTCACTGACATGGGCTCAGGGTTGCTCACACTGAGCGCCATGACCCCAGACTTCCCTAAATTGATGTTCAAGCCCACCTGCTGGCTAAACTTGTTAAGTCTATCCGTTTTTTTCCTGGATGTGTTGATGTGAATGTGCTAGTAGTGCAATGTCATCTGCATATTCCAGATCTTCCAGTGTAGAAAATGTTGTCCATCTTATTCCTCTTGGACTGCCCTCTGTTGTCTGGCGCATCACCCAGTCTATGACTGTTAAAAATAGAGTGGTTGACAAGGGGCATCCCTGTCGTACTCCTGTCTTCACCTCAAAGGTTAGGTTGCTCTGCCCAACACTACACGTAAAGTTGGCATAGAGGCTTTTTATGATTGACACTATGCAGCTTGGAATTCCATAAGCCTTCAGTATTTTCCATAAACTGTCCCTATGTATGCTGTCAAAAGCCTTTTCAAAATCAACGAAATTAATGTAAAGCTGTCTTTGCCATTCTGAGCACTGCTCTATAATGTTCCTGAGAGTGAATATTTGATCTACACATCTTCTATTCTTTCTAAATCCTGCTTGTTCCTTCCTCAGTTTGTGGTCTACTGCCTTTGAAATTCTCTGTATAATTATCCTGCCTAGTATTTTGCTGGGAACTGAGAGAAGAGTGATTCCTCTCCAATTATTGCAGTCTGCAAGATCTCCCTTCTTGGGCAACTTGACAATTATTCCTTTGTTCCACTCTGATGGTGTTGTCCCCGTTTTCCAGACTTGTGCAAATAGTGGTTCTAATAGTTCTGCTGCTAGCTCAGGGTCTGTCTTAAATAGCTCTGCATTTAAGTTATCATGGCCCGGAGCTTTGCCGTTCTTTAACCCTTTGATTGCTGTGATGATTTCTTCTTTTTGTGGAATGTCTGTATTCACATCTAGATCGTTTTCAGCTTCAGGAACATTCAGTTGTGTCTCTGGTGGTTCCTTGTTCAGAATTTCTCTGAAGTGCTCTGCCCATCTTGTTTCCTGTCCCTCTGCTGTCGTGATGATCAATATAGGTAAAATGAATTCACGCTGAAGTAATTCTTAAATCATAGTTACCATTTAAGAATGTTAATGTGAAAATATGACTCAGACTTGCAAATTGCTATGGTTCTCATCACATGCTGAATGAAGTCAACACTTCTTTAAATAAAAAATTCTCCCCAACACAGTAGGAATTGCCTGATGTATAGAAAGAGTTATCAATAACAAACTTATGTGTAGCTAATAATTATCGAGAAATATAGAAGAGAATACAATACAGTTTTAGCTTTTGCTTTAGGAAGAGCTAAAATCCAAGCAACTCTAGGAAAAGGACCCCACCGATTTAGTATTCATTAACATATTTACCTTTAGGTTTTGCCACTGTACATGAATGAACAGAACATGACAGAGTAAACTCAGATTTTAACAGGGTTGTAAGTGGACGCAAGGAGAAATTTTTTTTTTTTTTTTTACACCATCAGGTAGGTGTCAACTTCAGTATGCTTGAAGAAAGTGGCAGTCAGCCACGGATTGCTGACACAAACGGTTTTTCCTGAACTGGTACTGGTGACAGCCACATGCGCTTTCTCTATCTCTCATATTGGGGGCATTCCTGCAGCACATATTGAGCAGTCACTTAATCAGAGCCACAGCACATTCCTGCAGCACATGTTGAGTAGTCATTTGATCAGAGCCACAGCACATGTTGAGTAGTAATTTGATCAGAGCCACAGGTACTTTCACTGGTAGTTCCTATTCTTCAGTTCATTCAACAGATGGTACCTCAATCTATTACGGCATGTGCAGGGTCTGAAAATTATCACTAGTTCTCTTCTTTTGAGATTATGTTAGGCAATCTTTTCTGTGGGAAGGGCCAAGTCATTCTGTTATACACTTGTTTCTGTATCTGCTCTTAAGTGTGCTCGCTTCTTCATATTACATACACTTATCAGTTTGGGGTAGTTTTCAACCAGTACACGGCAATCTGTCCTATGAAAGAGAAAATCCAAAACAGATAGGGAGTGTTGTGAGTTGGTCTGTTTTCACAACACGTCCTTCTGTGTACTCTGACGAAACTGCGCGCCTTACTTTATGATAACTGCTTGATACACTGATCAATCAGAAGGTACCGTTCTGCCGTGTTTACAAAAGCATTGAACAGACAAAATGGCTAGGACTAATCTGTGCAACCGAGTGAAGGATGCCATTTAATTACATAAGTAGGAAAGTAGTACCACCCGGAAGAGGTCTCTAATTCTACAACCGGAATGTTGCTCTACACGTCTGTGCAGAGATTTTCACGACCAGTAGTATAGGACGGGAGAAATCTTTGGTTGAATACATCAAGGCCTCAGGTTAGTCCATAATTTGGCTGTTAAAAGTACGCATAGAATAAAATACATTTAGGAAAGTAACAGATTAGTAGTTAGGTAGATGTAGAATAATACAGGGTGTGCTTTAAGCTTTAGATGAATAAAATCGCTCTAGGAATAACGTAGATAAATAAAATCTTAGTTTTCCTGATTTGCACACGTAGCAGATTTTACATACATTTTGGGTACACAAAATACTAGTTGAGCAGGGAAACCCCTCTGACGTCCGATCTCAAACTATATATAGACCGTAGTTCTAACAGAAATAGGCCAGTCATATTTTGAAAATACAGTGAGCGCTAAAAGTGTTAGTGAATAGTGCCTTGCCTTCTGTACCTGAGAGCAGACCATTACAACCATTAACAGCTCGACTGTATGTGCCTGAGGGTAAGAAAGAATCTATATATGTATATAAATATATGTATTGCTAGTGAGTAATTCACTTGTGCGTTAGGAAGTGTGTATAATTCTGGAGGCAAAGGCCAGCCTTGTAAAATATTCAAAATAATTGAGAATGGTGGCAAAAGTGTGTCTGTAAGTTTAGAAAAGCATTTAAAGAATTATTTCTTGATGGAATGGCACACACACCAGGAACGTAAGGAAGGATGAAAGCGATTGTTTTACTGGATTGTTTAAGCTATTACTTAGTAGTTTTATATCAGACTTAATCATTGTAGGGAGGCGGATCATGGACACACGACTATAAATAAGGATTTAGAAGAAAATTATATTCACGGTGAACTGATTTTGGTTGGTACTGCTATACTATGTCCTGTGCATCTGCTAGCACTCTGTCTGAAACTGTCTATCATCCCCACCTGTGTGATAATGGGATAGTGATGGAAAATATAGGGACTGCATCTAATTCATTTCAGGTTTTATCCTGTCAACTCAACTCTGTATAAAAGAGTCAGCCAATGTTTACTTAGTTGTGTTCTAATTCACATGATCAGTTCATAGTCTTTCTCATTAACATATTCTGTTTTGCATTTGGCACTGAATATGGTGTCATGTGTTAATCAGTCATTGTTCTTAAGCTCCCAAGTGAGCATGGGCCTTCAGCAAACTCATATCAAGTCCTGTTCTGTGCCATCAGTTCAATGCCTTTCTATGTCTTCCTCATTCCTTTTATTTCTGTTCCCAGTTCTCTTCTCCGGGTGTTTTTTTTTGGTCTTCCTCTGGGGATTCCAGAAGAAGGATTGCCTTATATTGCTATCAACAGGTTTCATTCATGTTCATAGATTATCTGCCAGAATGTGACACAATTTATAATCAATTTAATTTTTTATAGATTATAAATTTTGTCACATTTTAAATATGCAAATTATCAACTCTCAGTGAATGTTTCGAGTTTGCCAATTGTAATAACATGTGTGTCTCTTTAATAGCATTAAGTTTTTATAATGACAGGACATCAGAGTCCTGATACATCAATTTATTTCTACATATATGCATTATTTCATCGAATTTAGACATAACAATAAGATGCAATTAGACTACGTTATGTACAAGAACAGAAGTGGTGCAGACATCTAGACTTATATGGTTTATGTATGAAATAAGCAACCCTTCATTAGTAACTTTTACTGGGACCTTGGTTAAACAAACAAAAAAAAGAATTGCTATTGTCAAAACCATAGTTTTTAACCATTAACTTACAACACAGTATATATATATATATACAGTGCAGACCTGATAAGGAGAACTCACCAGGGACCCAAGAAATAGTTCTTCTTATCAGAAATTCCTCTTATCCAGATAAGAGTTCAAGCATATGGTAATGCATTTAAAACGTACAATACAATAATGAATTAGCGTTGAATATGACAGATGTATGACACAGAAAATATGTAAATCACCAAAAGTGTTAATGTACAAAGTTGGCACAAATATCTAGAGAATAACAGCACTTTTTACACTTTGAAATGAAAAAGCTGCAATTTTCCTCTGTATCTTACTTAGTACCTGTACTTGAGTTAATAAAAATGTCTTTCCATGACATCCTTAAATTCAAAGAAATGATAAATTAAATCATCTTGGCATCCAGCCTGCATTATATACATGTTAGTTTTATCCATGCAATTTGAAACTTCCAACTGTGAAATAGTTTGTACCGTTAACCCACAGTCATCATTATCTCTAGAATTTGCACACTCTTAAGCGATAAAGCACTCTTAAATGAAAAAGTCTGTAATTTTCCTCTGTACTGCATCAATGTGACCTACAAGTTTGGACAACATTGCTGACCTATAATGAACCTTCAGATTTTGAATAATACCTTGGTCACAAGGCTGAAGTTTGGATGTCGCATTTGGTGGTAAAAATAAAAGTTCTGTTGCTTTTAGATTTTGAACATTTATGTGGTCTGAACAGTTGTAAAGCACCAAAAGAACTTTGTGATGTTGACGTTCCATAGAATGATCAAATGCATATAGCCACGTGGTGAAAATGTATGATGTCATCCAGGCTATTGAATTAGCTGCATAATCAACACACAATTTTTTCAAACCTTTAAAACAGCGTGGATTTTTTAATTTACCGATTTCAAGTAATGGCAATTTATCTGAACCATCCATATTTGTACACACAACAATTGTGATTCTTTCTTCCCCCCCCCCCCCCCCCCCCCGGCACTTTTCATTTCTGAAGGAAAAAGTCTTGTCAGGCAGCAATCTCCAAAACAATCCAGTTTCATCAGCATTAAACTCATCAACGGAATTATACCTACTCATGGCTGGTTTTAGCACCTCCTCCGTCCATGACTCGGTAGTCATTTCATTAACAGAATGCCTTTCCCCACACAAAAACAAAAAAAGGTAAAGGAACCCGTTACACGCCCATTAAGGCATATTGGGAATATGGTGTTAGGCCCATATTATCTTGACCGTCGGCACACTAGGGGTGATGTGGTTGGCATCACGCCGGCCACCTTATAACCTTCACAGGGTTGCTCTGGTACTCATTTGGGGCTGGGTCGACCCAGGAGCCGTTTGTAACCTAAAAAAAATTCCCACCTCATCTGGGGATCGAACCACTATGCTACCGCGGCTTTGTAAGTAATGTGCCGTTTTTTAAAACAACCCAACCAGCCAGGACTACATTTCCAGCCAGTCCGACCTTCCAGAAGTGCTAACTCTTCTCCCTTTGCAGTTAATATAGGTCCATTTACAGGAACATTTGCTGATCTCACCATGGTGAACCATTTTAGGAGCGCCGTGTCAACCACATCACACGTCACTTTTCGGTTCTGTCGTGGAATATTCTAATCCACATATATAAATTATCAAGTAAATATAAAGCCTAATAAATACATATAATAAATAAAGGAAGAAGAATGGTAAAGAACAGTGCTGTCACAATGACAGTACTCGAAATCCCCCTTGTTTTCTACTTCGTCGGCAAATTGTAACGCTTTCACGTTGATAGTAAAAGCCTACTGTATTATTACCCGCGTTCTTCAATGAAACGTGTGCTGTATTTCTTGCAAAAACATTGAGATACCAAGCTGAACAATGACCTAATTTTAATATTTCATTCATTCCATTTTATACACGGCGTAACTAAAGACAGATGGACTAAAGGATAGAGAGAAGGGAGAGGCATAAAGCCGAACACGTGCAACACAAAACACGCGTCGCGCGATACACAATTACTACTATCACGCGTGTAAGGCCACATGCACTAACTTTTTCGGACGGACAGTGATAAAAACACTAACCTTCCCAGAGTTAGGTTTTTAAATCCTGAAAAACTCTTATTAGAAAGATAACAATAGATGGGTTTACGTTTGAAAACATTACAGTACCCAGACAGCACATCTTCGAAACAGGAGGTAGGAGGAATTGCATATTTTGAACGCAGCCACGTAGCTCTATTAAATATATATATTTGGGTTCCTTAGGGCTTGCTGACAAAGAATATGTAAAACGTTACGCAAATAGTCTAGGAATTAACAAGTTATAGCCAAAATAAAATGATGGTGCTGTCAGACAACACCCAAAATCAGAATCGCTCAGTGGTAGATTTTTTTACACCACCATTGTACGGGAAATGGGCCACAAGTTACATTTGAACTGATTGGCTGGAATGATATGTAAGGCTAAACACGATTGGTCGGGCTATAAATTCTATCCTTCGTTGTTAGGGGAGACGTAGGAAGTTAAAATTTTTTCAAACACTTGTCGAAACGTGGCTCCATTGGCCAGACTCGCTGATATACTCACTTAGGAGCGTTAGTTCGAGACCACTAGTTCAAATAAGCTTGATAAAGCAACAGTGCGTTGAAGCCAGCTCATATTTTTGCTAAATAAAAGCCTGGAACATAAGCAGATGGGAATTTGTGCCAGTATTTGTGCCAGAATTCATTGCTAATCAACGTATCTGTGTTTATTTCCATGAATTGTGGTAAGCTTGAAACATTCAGTATCTTTTAATGAAAATTGAATGTGAATTGTTAATTTATGCCTGTATATATGTGTAGTTCAGTAGCAAACATGATGTAAAGCCTATAATGCTCCAGCCTGAACAGAAGGTGTCGGAGGAAAGTAAAACGGCATGGAATGGCCAAACAGTACACTGACACCTAGATGATTGACTAGAAAGAAATAATGCTGGAAGTGCAGAGGCGTAGTAACCATTAAGGAGGTTAATACTGGTATAAAGTATTTCAGATGAAGCTGACAGTTGGCCTAACGCTCTGAACTCAATGTTTGTGATGTATTGTGCTCAGTGTAGAACTAGAGTATAAATTAGTTATGAAGTAGAAGGTACATCCTTCTTGTTTTCAGGGACCGTGGTCTTGATGGTATTGAGCAGCACCTGGTCAGAGCTTTGCTGAATCCAGAGGCGGACAGCATACTCCTTGGTCCATTTAGCTATCAGTGAGGTGTCTCCAGAGCCCAGGGGAGAAATCGAGCAGAGGAGTCTTTTCCTGCCGCCATCACGCAAGATAAGCTGATGTGGCCAGCTGAGCTCAACATTATGTACCCCCATCTTAAAATGACATTGTAAAAATAACATTAAGAGGGGAATTAAATTGTTTTAATATCAGGAACTGAGAACATCTCCAATACTAGTTCCAATAAAGACAAACTATTGAAGTCATGATGACAAATACCAACAGAGCTTGAACAAAACAAAACCAGTATTACCTCATATTACTACTACACAACTGACACACATAGGATACTTTTAATAATATATGTCACTACAATATTCATATTGATAAATTCTGTACATATAACTTGTAATTAAAATTGATTGTGATTCCTGGTTCCCTTTGTATTTGAATCAGGACACATATTCATTCATGACAGCAATGAATACATATTGTTATTTGAAAAGTTATCAGTGACTCCTTTAAGATATCCTTGTAGAGTGTTTTATGTATGTGAGTGTCACAGTGTTGTCAAGTGTAGTGGAATAAATTAAATTATTTATCCGTCTGTTGTTGTTATGACTTACACTTCATCATACACATACCCTAGACATACAACGTAGTCATCACACTATTCCAGAATAATTCTGACTGAGATATATATATATGTGGCAGCAAGTAAGGTTATCTATAATACACTACTCTTATTAGATATAGATACCTTCACAGCTGATCTCAGTCAGTACACTAAGTCCCCTATAAATATTTATAACATCCCACATCACCACATATATTGGGGTCTCGCTCTTGGGATTTTGAATCTTTCCCTATTAAAAATATTGGGGGTAATTCACTTCAGGGAATATAAGAATTAAAAGGTATCCTTGGGTGGAATTAAATAAGGTTGAGCTCACGGTGCCTGTGTTGTCCATTAGATATATATTTAGAGATTGAATTGTTGGTTAGACATTGTATAAATTTACCTGATAGACAATGGCGGACCTGGCCAAATTTCGATCTGCTGCTGTTCAGACTGCAAAAGAGTTAGGATTAGATGGGCAAGTTATGGTTGCCTATGTCACTACGGAATGTGACAAATTTATTGAACGCGAAGAAAGAAGGTTTGAAGCCGAAAGAAAGTTAGAGGCTGAAAGGGAAATCAAGAAGTTACAGTTTGAAGCTGAGGCTGAGACTAAGAGGTTGCAGATTGAGGCTGACAAAGAGGCTAAAGCATTGGAAGCCGAGGAAAGAAGACAAGCTGCAGAAAGGGAAGAGAAGAAATTAGCTGCAGAAAGGGAAGAGAAGAAATTAGCTGCAGAAAGGGAAGCAGAAGATAAAAGATTACAAAGGGAACATGAGTTACGACTAAGGGAGTTTGAGTTTCAAGGCCATGCTCCTGAAAATGGTGCCAGTCCCTTTGCCTCTGATGCCACTGCTAGCCAAGGAGCCTCAACCTCAGCTATGAATTTTCATTTAGATCATTTTGTTGAGAAAGACGATGATATAGAGAGCTATCTAAATAGGTATGAACTATTAGCTACCACGTATGGGTTAGAGAGAGAAAGGTGGAGCTTAAAGTTATCTCAGGGACTTCGTGGGGCAGCTTATGAAGTTTTTGCAAAAATGAGCAGAGGTGATCAGGAAAATTATGACATGCTAAAGCAGGCTCTTTTGTTAAGGTATGAAAAGAATGCAGAATTTTATAGGAAAAAATTTAGGAATGCTAAACTACTGTCAGGTGAAACCTATCACCAGTTCTCTGCACGAATAGAGACATACTTGGAGAAATGGACTTCTCTGGGGAAAACCCAAGATCTTAAGGAAATGGTCCTTATAGAGCAATTAAGAGAGTCCATGGCTCCAGACCTGAGAAAGTTTCTCATGGAACAAGGTGCAGAGAGGCTGGGTGAGTTGCTAAATGTTGCTGAAAGGTATCAAGCAGCTCAAGCAGAGGTAACAGGTAATAAAAAGAAACAAGTGGATAACTTTAGGGCACCACAGAACTTTAATAAATTTGATCCTAGGGATCAAAATAAAGGTAAGCACCAATTTGATAGGCCACGGTATGAAAATAAAAATAAATTCCCACAATTCGATGAAAGGAAATATGATGAAAGAAAATCTTTCAACCAAGGAAAAAGGTGGTGTAAGAATTGTCAGATGGACAATCATGACACTGACCGTTGCAGAAGGAAACCTGTGTATATGGCAACCCTTCAGGTCAGGTCGACCTCAAGACAGGAGGAGGATATTATGTTAGATACCACTCCAGAAGAGATGAGGAAGGCACAGGCTGGGGATAAAACACTCAAGCCTTGTTTCAGAAAATTGTCAACTTGTCATACAACTCCAGGCAAGGGAGATTTTTACATGAAAAACAAGTTGATGTATAGGAAGACTGGAGCTAGATCCAAAGGTCACGGACAGCTGGTACTTCCTAAAAGATATAGGGCAGACTTAATAAGGAGCCTACATGTGAAACCAGATGGGGACCATGAGAAGATAGGTACCATCATTCAAAAGGTGGCTCACAATTATTATTGGCCCAAAGCAAGATGGGACATTGAGAATTTTGTAGAAAGGTGTAGCATAGCACATGAGGGAACACCCACAAGTGGGAACATGGATCAGGACCTGGACACGCCACGGGGCAAAATTAGGCCTGATAATAAAAAGAAAAATAGATTTGATAAAGTGGACCAAATGGAATGGGAAGCCCCTTTTCACGGACAAGCTTCACTTAACTGTTTTACAATGGCCACTATGCGGAGAGTGCAAAAAGATGTCTTACCCCAGGATAAGCCGAAAATCCCTCAATCGGACTTAAACAAACTGGAGGAAGAGGATGTAGAGAGGAAATCTCTCATCAAGAATTTTAAGTGGGGAGAAAGCCCCAAAAGAAAAATTGGTAGCGGTCGTTTTGTGAATGATAATTCTGGGAGGAAAAATCATCACTATAAAGCTTCGAGTGGAAGAGACCATACCGGTGCATGGACAAATAGGTCCACACAATTAAAGGTCCATATGTAGCTTTGTTAAGAACGTGGACTGATGAAAAGGCAGAGGAAAACATTACATCTTCATACCAATATGTGAATGAGCTGACCACTCGTTTAAAAACTGGCTGGAAACTTGCCAATGAAAATTTGAAACAAGCCAGGAAGAAACATGCTGCCTATTATAACAGGAAGGCGAAAGACAGAAATTTGGCTGTGGGAGAGAAAGTACTGCTTCTTTTGCCCGGGAGTCAGAATAAGTTACAAATTGGATGGCAGGGTCCATATACAGTTTTAGAGAAGGTGTCTAGAACAAATTATAAGATAGATAAGAAGGGGAAAGAAAAAATCTATCATGTGAATCTCCTGAAGAAATATTTGGAAAGAGAACATCAGGAAGAGACACACTTGTTGACCTTGTCCATCGCCATGGAGATGAAAAAGGAACCACTTTCATCATTTGAATATCCATTACACCCCTGTGAGACAGCAGCACAGGTGAAAATCAGTACACATTTAACGAAAACTCAGAAAGAGAGAGTGCAACAGGTTCTAAATAATCATGCAGAGGTGTTAACAGACCGACCAGGGCATACAAACCTATTGGAATATGATATGAAACTGATAGACCCCACACCTGTCTGTATGAAACCATATTCGATTCCGTTTGCTAAGGAGAAAGCTTTGAAGGAAGAGATAGACTATCTATTGAAGGAAGGAATTATTTCGCACAGTGAATCTTCGTATAGTTCCGGTGTTGTACTCTTAAGGAAGCCCTCTGGAGAACATAGACTCTGTATAGATTACAGGAGACTGAATGCTATTACAGAAGGACAGGTGGATCCATTGCCGGATACAAATCAGCTGTTTGCCAGACTAAATAAAGCTAAATATTTCTCAAAAGTGGATCTGAGTAAAGGATACTATCAGATTCCAGTAAAGCCTGAGGTTAGACCATACCTAGCTTTTAGTACCTCAGAAGGACACTATGAGTTTAATAGATTGCCATTTGGATTGAAGAATGCGCCTAGTGTCTTCTCTAGAATGATGAGAAAATTATTGGATCCTCTGAATAATCCCTGTATAACAAATTTTATGGATGATATCCTTATAGCAACAGAAACATTTGAGGAACACATTGACTCTCTGAACATGCTGTTTGATCGACTTAGGGAGGCAAATTTAACAGCCCGACCAACCAAATGTTGCGTTGGATGTAAAGAATTGGAATTTTTGGGACACACAGTTTATCAGGGAAACATGACCCCTGACCCAAAGAATTTAGAGAAACTACAGAAAGCCCCGAGACCACAAACCAAGAAGGACGTGAGATCCTTTGTCTCATTATGTGGTTTCTACCAGAAGTATATCAAAAACTTTAATTCCATATGTGCACCGTTAACTGAATTGACACGTAAAGGACATCCAGATCGCATTACATGGACACCACAATGTGAAATGACTTACCAAGAATTGAAGGAAAAGCTCACAAGTAAACCCATTTTGAAATTACCTGACTTAAGTCAAGAATTCATAGTAAGGACGGATGCAAGTAATATTGGGTTAGGTGCAACTCTACTACAGAAATCAGATGCATTGGATGGGGAATTAAGCCCAGTGGCATATGCTAGCAGAAAGTTGAATAAAGCTGAAATCAACTACTCAACTAGCGAAAAAGAATGTCTTGCAGTAATATGGGCAATAAAGAAATTCAATATTTATCTATATGGGAAGGCATTTAAGTTGCAAACAGACCACAAACCTTTATCGTTTCTAGCACAGGCTAGGCATGAGAACTCTAGGTTACTCCGATGGTCTTTACTTTTGGCTCCATATAATTTTAGCATTGAGTATATATCTGGAAAAACAAATTTGGGAGCGGATTTTTTAAGCCGCCATCCGTGTGATGAGAATCACCGTAAACCCCAGAAATAATAATAAATTTCTCTATGTGTATATAGAATAAAGGACTGACATATAATGTCTGTTTTAAGAGGGGAGGTGTCGTGGAATATTCTAATCCACATATATAAATTATCAAGTAAATATAAAGCCTAACAAATACATATAATAAATAAAGGAAGAAGAATGGTAAAGAACAGTGCTGTCACAATGGCAGTACTCGAAATCCCCTTTGTTTTATGCTTCGTCTGCAAATTGTAACGCTTTCACGTTGATAGTAAAAGCCTACTGTATTATTACCCGCTTTCTTCAATGAAACGTGTGCTGTATTTCTTGGAAAAACATTGAGATACCAAGCTGAACAATGACCTAATTTTAATATTTCATTCATTCCATTTTATACACGGCGTAACTAAAGACAGATGGACTAAAGGATAGAGAGAAGGGAGAGGCATAAAGCCGAACACGTGCAACACAAAACACGCGTCGCGCGATACACAATTACTACTATCACGCGTGTAAGGCCACATGCACTAACTTTTTCAGACGGACAGTGATAAAAACACTACCCTTCCCAGAGTTAGGTTTTTAAATCCTGAAAAACTCTTATTAGAAAGATAACAATAGATGGGTTTACGTTTGAAAACATTACAGTACCCAGACAGCACATCTTCGAAACAGGAGGTAGAAGAAATTGCATATTTTGAACGCAGCCACTTAGCTCTTTTAAATTTATATATTTGGGTTCCTTAGGGCTTGCTGACAAAGAATATGTAAAACGTTACGCAAATAGTCTAGGAATTAACAAGTTATAGCCAAAATAAAATGATGGTGCTGTCAGACAACACCCAAAATCAGAATCGCTCAGTGGTAGATTTTTTTAACCACCATTGTACGGGAAATGGGCCACAAGTTACATTTGAACTGATTGGCTGGAATGATATGTAAGGCTAAACACGATTGGTCGGGCTATAAATACTATCCTTGGTTGTTAGGGGAGACGTAGGAAGGTAAAATTTTTTCAAACACTTGTCGAAACGTGGCTCCATTGGCCAGACTCGCTGATATAATCACTTAGGAGCGTTAGTTCGAGACCACTAGTTCAAATAAGCTTGATAAAGCAACAGTGCGTTGAAGCCAGCTCATATTTTTGCTAAATAAAAGCCTGGAACATAAGCAGATGGGAATTTGTGCCAGTATTTGTGCCAGAATTCATTGCTAGTCAACGTATCTGTGTTTATTTCCATGAATTGTGGTAAGCTTGAAACATTCAGTATCTTTTAATGAAAATTGAATGTGAATTGTTAATTTATGCCTGTATATATGTGTAGTTCAGTAGCAAACATGATGTAAAGCCTATAATGCTCCAGCCTGAACAGAAGGTGTCGGAGGAAAGTAAAACGGCATGGAATGGCCAAACAGTACACTGACACCTAGATGATTGACTAGAAAGAAATAATGCTGGAAGTGCAGAGGCGTAGTAACCATTAAGGAGGTTAATACTGGTATAAAGTATTTCAGATGAAGCTGACAGTTGGCCTAACGCTCTGAACTCAATGTTTGTGATGTATTGTGCTCAGTGTAGAACTAGAGTATCAATTAGTTATGAAGTAGAAGGTACATCCTTCTTGTTTTCAGGGACCGTGGTCTTGATGGTATTGAGCAGCACCTGGTCAGAGCTTTGCTGAATCCAGAGTCGGACAGCATACTCCTTGGTCCATTTAGCTATCAGTGAGGTGTCTCCAGAGCCCAGGGGAGAAATCGAGCAGAGGAGTCTTTTCCTGCCGCCATCACGCAAGATAAGCTGATGTGGCCAGCTGAGCTCAAAATTATGTACCCCCATCTTAAAATAACATTGTAACATAAACTTAAGAGGGGAATTAAATTGTTTTAATATCAGGAACTGAGAACATCTCCAATACTAGTTCCAATAAAGACAAACTATTGAAGTCATGATGACAAATACCAACAGAGCTTGAACAAAACAAAACCAGTATTACCTCATATTACTACTACACAACTGACACACATAGGATACTTTTAATAATATATGTCACTACAATATTCATATTGAGAAATTCTGTACATATAACTTGTAATTAAAATTGATTGTGATTCCTGGTTCCCTTTGTATTTGAATCAGGACACATATTCATTCATGACAGCAATGAATACATATTGTTATTTGAAAAGTTATCAGTGACTCCTTTAAGATATCCTTGTAGAGTGTTTTATGTATGTGAGTGTCACAGTGTTGTCAAGTGTGGTGGAATAAATTAAATTGTTTATCTGTCTGTTGTTGTTATGACTTACACTTCATCATACACATACCCTAGATATACAACGTAGTCATCACACTATTCCAGAATAATTCTGACTGAGATATATATATATGTGGCAGCAAGTAAGGTTATCTATAATACACTACTCTTATTAGATATAGATACCTTCACAGCTGATCTCAGTCAGTACACTAAGTCCCCTATAAATATTTATAACATCCCACTTCACCACAGGTTCTTCATTCTGTGACAATCAACTTGTCCACCATAAAACATTTTTCTGTACCGATCCTTATTTTTTATGATTCCTGAAAGCGTTGATTTTGGAATGTCGAATTCCTTTGCTATTTCCATTTTCTTTTTGCCACTATTTTCCACTTCTTGTACTAGCTCAATCTTTCTTTTCAAAGAAATGGATTTTAACTTTCCAGCCATTTTTAGAGGGGAAATAACTCAAATTCTAACACTGACGAAGTGCGCAATTTCCGAAAATAGCCGAAAAGTTGTACAAATGTCCAGGTACTGTATTTGAAAAAAAAGTTCGCCTTAAGCAGATCAAATTATATAGTCGGGACATGTTTAATCGTTCGGCATATCCAAAAATTCGTGATAAATGGATTCCGCTTAACCGGACATTTTTTACAAAGACAAAGAAGAAAAATTGCCGGGGATAAACAAATTGTTCTTCACAACAGAAATTCGCCACATCCGAGATCGCCTTAAGCGGTTTGCACTGTATATATATATATATATATATATATATATATATATATATATATATATATATATATATACAGTACTTTGCAAAAAAAATGGCAGTCATATTTTCGCAACGCAGCACACTCATAGAAGCAAATAATAATAAAAACTGTATGTCCGGAGGAAGATTGGTATCTCCCCTATCTATTAACAGTGGTTTCAGTATAATATAATGTTGCCTTCTCCAGCAAGGCAAGCCTGGATGCGGCGAGGCATACTTCCCACAAGTGTTTGTAGGTAATTGTGAGTCAGACTGTCCCAGTATTTTTTAACTACCTTCTTCAATTGTTCAACGTCTCTGAGTCCACTCTTTTTTAAATGATTCTTGAGTAGTGCCCAAACGTTTTCAATTGGGTTTAGATCGGGACTATTGATGGGCCACTTCAGCACTATCACATTCTTCTCTTGCAGCCATGCTTGGGTGGTATGAGCTGTATGCTTTGGGTCATTGTCATGTTGAAATGTTCACCCATCGGAATACATGACCTGCATAAATGGCAGAAGGTGTCCCTCTAGTATGTCGATGTACCTTTCTTTCGTGTGAATTCCTGTGAAAAAACACAGTGGGGTGGCACCTCTTGCTGACACCCCTCCCCAAAGATGGAATTTCTGGGTATGTTTCGGTCGCTGGTACACATGCGTTACAGAGTCTTTCGTCCAAATATTTATTTGAGCAGGATAAGACCAAACAGAACATTCATCTGAAAAAGTCACATTGTCCCATGACAATTTTTTGTTTTCGTGGCACCAGTTCAAGCGCATCTGTTTGTGAGTCTCTGTGAGCAATGGTGACGAAATTACCCGCTTTTTTGTGTAATTCATCCTGTGTAGCTCCCGGTTGACAGTAGCATTAGATACCTCTGAGCTTCCCAACTCGAGCCGTATGTTTTCTACACTCTTCATTGGCCCAGCCCGAACGATTTGGGCGAGACGCCGATAGTCCTTTGTGTTCAAAATTCTTGGCCTCCCACTACCTTCTTTTCGCTCGAATCCATTACCTGCTTTTAATTTACTCACAACTCTGTAGACAGTCCGCTCAGGAATGTTCAAGGTTTTAGAAATGTTGGAACATGTTTGATTTCCTTCATTCTAAAGCTGTGAAATTAACATACACTTTGTCTTTGTATCCATTTTCTGCCACTAGCATTATAAATTGTCGTCTGCTCTATTATCAAGGGACTGTACTCTACGCTAATTTTTTTTTTACGTTTGGTAGTGTTTGCTCACTTAAGTGGAGTGCAAATTTGGGGCAGAACATGCATATTTAATTAAATTTCAGCATATTTAGTTGAGCAATATGACTGCCATTTTTTTTGCAAAGTACTGTATATATATATATATATATATATATATATATATATATATATATATATATATATATATATAAAATTAGTTATTACCATCAGTATGAGTCACATAGAAAAATATATATCTAAGGAAATCCTGAATGGTCTACAAACATAAATTTTCAAATAACAAAATTCCTTCATTAACAAATGTGTTTTAATGTGAAGTATGTTTTAATGTGAAGTAGCACATAACTATTGGTAATAAAAAAAATGTCTAAAATATGTAATAAATTTATCACTGCATTTGGCTGCTATTAACTACTATGTGTGTCTTCTTGCTACTTTCTTTATCTTTTTTCTATGGCCTATCCTCCATTTCTGTCAGTGTCCATTCTCAATATATTTAATATTTTTTAGTAAAAAAAAAACACTACGGTATATGAAAAAAGTCATTGTCAAACAAATATCATGCACTTAGTTTCCCACACACTGAATTAGTATGTTTAATATTTTATTTACAAAATTTACACATGAAAGTGTGGTAACAAAAATAAAAAAAATAACTAATGAAGGTAATGAAAATGGTAACAAAAACTTTAAAAAACATTAACTTGTGATGGTAATGAAACCGTGGTAACAAACATGTTTGAAAAAAAAAAAAAAGTTTTCTTTTAATGAAGGTAATGAAAGTGGTAACAAAAATTTAAAAAAAAAATGTAAAAAAAAAAAACTTATAAAGGTAATGAAAGTGTAGTAACAAAAATATAAAAAAACTTAAATGAGGGTTAAAGAAAGTGTGGTAACAAAATAAAAAAATACATATAACTTCACTGGAACTAAAAGTCGCATAAATATGACACAGAATAGCATTAATGTGCTTGCTTATAAATGAAAGTGAGCAACATAACAATTCCTGTTCAAGAACAAAATGTAAACAGAACAAAACTCTTTACACTCACAGAATCCATCTGTTATCTACTAAATTTTATACTGGAACAGGACAATATACTAATGTAAAGGAATACATCACACATAAACCATGAGTAATCAATTATCTCTACATGAACAAATCTCTTAAAGAATGACATGTAATACTATAAGTTAAGCTATGTTATGTTAACATTCTCTAAAAGAAAAAAGAAAACCAGTATCCAAGCTACAAAATTGTTACAGGAATAACTCACTACTAATGACAGCTAATACTGTAACTTGTAGTTTGGGGGAAAAAAATCCATATTTAATCAAATATAATTTCTCTTAAAAAAAAAAAAAAGCAAGACACACACAAAGAAATTGACACTTGTGCTGATAAATCTTGCAGAATAACAATTATTCAATGTTGTGAAACATTAGGTTTGGGGAGAAAATAGTTCCTGTGTAACAAAGATAAAGGATAATGAAGTCAGATAAATGTTTGACTGCTTATACTATGACTACAGTGGACTGTGAAATAATGCTTTGGAATATTAAATTAATTTCAACATGTAAATATGATGTTACAGAATGGCATTGTGTTTTTACGCTGGTGATGCAGTGACAAAGAAATAACTAAAGCTTTAAAAAATGTAGCATGAAATAAAAGTTCATGTTGCTGCGGCTAAATAATTATACGTGTAAAGGTGTTTTATATAAAATTAATAAGATTGTAGCTAAAATACAGTGAATATAAATAGAACGCTTGCCAAATGAAATAATCATTACAACAAAAAATAACCGATGAATCAAAATATAATTGCAAATATCCATTCTCATGTATGAGACTGGCACATATCAACTAAAGCTGTTCCCACAATGGGACAGAAGTTAATAATACCATGCAACAATAAAAATGTGTTGGCAGATTTATTATAAAAACAACATTTACAGCCAATGTTTAAAAAATCTAAAACAATGGGTGCATACCTTAAAAAAAAACCCCAAAAATAACAATATGGAGCCACATTTTTTCATGCTAGCAGAGGACTGGTTAGGTTCTGTGAATGGACTGGGTTCCATAATAAATTCAGCAAACACTGGAACAAGCGAGAGCAATAAAGACAGTCTGAAGAAGAATGGCACAAACAGAGCTAAACAAATCAAATAACAGATGTGTTTACAGACAGCCTTGGCTGCAGAAATAGTGGACATTCAATGCTACTCTTACGTCATTGGATTTAATGAGTACGAGGTATGTACACCAAGAAGACGTTAGAAGGATTAAGATCGCTGCTCCATCAGGTATGTCAGACTAATGTGAAATTAAGCTTGGGGCTGGCAACCTCACCAATGCTAAAGAAACCACCACTGTTAGAGCACAAGTGCTTTTGTGCAGGCTTCCTGCAAGGCAGCCAACTGCAATGATGGTTCCAGCTCCTTAGGGCTTGAAAAAGGAGAAAGAAAAAGTGCAGCACATTTTCTTTACCCTGTCTGCAAAATTACCAGAACTAAAGCATGTTATTGAATGCTGTTAATAAATTATCTTCCTCTGTTTTTAATGTATTCTGGACTTTAACACACGTACGCACATCATTGAGATAACCTGTCAAAATTTATGTGCTTGTGCTGACCAACTGATGCTCCTTGCTGAATGTTATTTTGTATCTACATATTACTCTGAAGAAAGTTTATATTAGTTGGTGCCCCCCCCCCCCCCCCCTTGTAGTCTTCTTTTGGCACATAAGTTAAGCGACTGCTCTAAATTATTTTATGTCAGTTAAGAAAAAAAATTCTCATACTCTCAAATCTACAAATGTAATGTGGAACAGTTAAGGTAATCATACCTCACTTTAACTCCCATTTCCTACTGCTGTTTATAACCTCTGCTGTGTTATTGCATACCATATTCTTAAACTATTTAACATATATTTCCATCAGTTTTATCTGGTGTCACAATGTGTTCTAACCTGGCCACTTTCAGGACATCACTAGTCATCTTTCTGCCTTGTGTAGTTCCAGGGGGGTCTTTGACGAGACAAAGAAAGAATATGACTACTGCTCCCTCAGGCATGTCATACAAGGTGACTAATATGAGGTTGGGCATGAGGCTGGCAACCTCATCATGTAAAAGAAAATGCTACAGAAACTACCACAGCAAAAGCAAGTGAATGCTTGATGCAGATGTCCTGCAAGGGGACCAGCTACAGTGGTGATTCCATGCTCCATAAGGAACATAAAGAAAAATGATGATGATTACTTATCTTAGCTGTCCATAGGACTCTTAGCTCTTTTAAAGGATGTGGCATTGCCTGTGTTTGACACTTGGATTTTTCTGCCATTTTGAGTTTTCATATACCGTAGTGTTAAAGTTTAAGACCAGTTTTTTTTTCTCAAATTTTATAAAGTATGGTAATGTTATATAAAGAAAATTGATGATAATAAAACTGGGACAAAACAAAGCAAAAACTTAGTTCAAATATGCCAGCCCTGAAAACTGGCCTCCTCTCATGAGCACCTGGGAAAATTGGCACTGAGTACCAGCCTTGTAAGTGTAAACATATCTGTAAAACTACATCTTGTGACTTCAAAGAATCTCAGCTGTATTACTGATTGGCTATTGTGACTTCAAGAATCTCAGCTGTATACTGATTGGCTATTGTGACTTCAAAGGATCTCAGCTGTATACTTATTGACTATTGTAACTTCAAGGATCTCAGTTGTGTTCTGATTGCCTATAACTCATTTTTAATTGGTATGACTGACTACGTAACAATGAAGAAATTTTGGGGAAATTGATTTTTTTTTTCAGAAGATGTATATCTTCATAAGGCATCAAGCTGCTAATTCTAATTTCAAGCTAGAATTATCCTTTCCTATCCATTAAAAAAAATTGTCAAGTGTGTCCTGGAACTCTCAATTTTTCTACAACTTTGGCCTAGTTTTTAACCTTTCAGCATTCCAGTTTTTCTCAGTCCACTCCAGAGTTCCTGGTTGTGTAATTTTTAGCAAATACCAATCTTTTTTTTTTAGAAAGAAAAGAGACATCATAAGAGAATGTACAGGGAAGTGAATACCAGGAACCACCAAAAGCACTTCACAATTACTTAGAGATAATAACAGTAGGACTGTGTGTTGCTGTCTTATTTTGTAGAACACTGAAATTCACAAATTGTTAACTTGTAGGATTCAACTGCTCTGAAAAGGACATGTTCTTGTTAGGAGTTATTATTATTTCTGTAATAGTTTTACTTGGTGTAGTACTTATCAAAGTAATCAGCACTGGGTGCAATTTCTGACAAGCCCAGAGAAGCTGAGGGACGAGCGTGCTGGATCACATAACTAACTGTCACTCCTATAGTTTCATTTACCTTGCCTGTATCATATGACTAATGAATGACATCTTCACAGTATATCCACTACAGTAGTTACAGTGAAGTATGAGTCAGCATCCTCTTGAAAAATGTAAACCATTATTAATAACAAAACAACACTTGTTAAAGCCACTGTGAAAGTCTAGGTCTAGAAGTTAAAGCATTTCTTAGTTCGACCATCATATGCCAGACAATTAACACATTAACTCTTTAAGTCCCAATCGACTTTATAAAGGCTCAGGGGTTAGACGCGCCTGGCCCAATCGACTTTAAAAAGCCTTTAGTATATGTGCCTCTGTTTGAGACTGTTTCTAATTATAACTACCCACAAAGTCATTTCCGACAGCAAGTACATTCTTTTAAATACCGCACGTGTTTAAGAGTGAACGTGTTTCTGTTTTGAGATATTTATTTTAGATTTTTAAAGCCATTTTACCTTGAATAACTAATCATTTTTTTTAAGCACATATCCTCCATTTTACCTTGAATAACTAATCATTTTTCAATGAAAGCTTTTATACTTGTAGCACAAGAGTAAAGTACATCCAATTACCTTCAGTTTCATATACAACAACAAAGTTATTTATGCATATGAACATTTTTAAAAATTATTTCCAAACAACAACAATACAAACGCACTGGGGTGGCCATTTTTGCTTGGGCCAAACCCACTTTTTTGCTTGGGACTGAAAGAGTTGAATATTAAGAAAAATAATCTTTTTCCAGGGCATTTTACAGACATAATCTGGCACTAAAAATATCACATAATATTAAAAGATTCATTTATAGTTGTAAGCATTAGAACAAGTGTGGGAAAATGCTTGTCCCTGTTTGTTATAGAGACTTGGGATCACAACAAATTACTTTTTGGGTCAGTTTTCAGGCAGAGGATAAGAAAAGGTTACTATTATATGCAAAAGCTACATGCAGGTCTTTGCATAATAATATCTGAAAGACAGTGAATGTATCTGACAACATGATGAGTAAGTCATCCAGTATTAGCTAATGCTTTTATTAGAAATAGTTCTTTTGCGATGCCCTGTCCCCATTCTGGTTGGTGCAAACTCCAGGAGAAGAGGGTGATCCAAAATGTCCATAGTAAATGGTCGTAAGTTTGGATCTGAATTAGTCATTTTGTGGACAAGCTCACTCTGTTTAGAAAACAAATCAAAACGGTATCAGACAAGAGCAAAGTGTCACAAATAGTATACACATGTATGTATATTCACTTGTACTTATTTACATGATTACCATCTCTCTATCTTCATGATGCCCTGGCAAAAACTGAAAAAAAAAAAAATACTTCCTGCATTTCATACCATCAACAGAATTGTTGGAGTCCAACATATAGACAATTAAAATGGTTCAGAATTAGCATGCAATTAACCACCTAACATTCTTCCCTTTGTCTGCCTCAGCGTGCATACTGTGTGTCCTACGAGGTAGCTTCAAAAAGTTCCCGGAAAAGTCGACTCATGTTTGAATGAGTGATTATGTCATGGAGATTATAGTTTTATAAGTTGGTAGAAACCTTGAGATAACGACATGGCTGATGTAACCTTCACATATGCAGTTTAATTGCTGATGAACACATGAGTGAGTGTCGGGATACAGAATGAAAGATAAAGGGCTGGATGGTCGGACAGACCTGGGTCCCCAATTCTTTACCCTTTTAAATAAAGTTATGTCCATCTATCTCTCCTACTGATTCTGCTCTTGGGTTAAGGAGGGCAAAGAAATAACACCAAGTCTCACCTCCTTCAATAGCAGACTGTCAAATACTTCATGAGTTCTGATACCATGCCACCTAATCTGATTATGCTTGAAATTCTTCTTCTTCTTCGTTCGTCCTGAAAAGGACGGTGGTTGCATTGTGTCTGTTTACGCCTAAGCTGTGATATCTGCACCTTTCGGTCGACACATCCGACTTCTGCAAGGCATTTTTTAGGACCGGGTTTGCCTTCCCATTTCGATCCACACTCGCTCAGCCAGACTGCACAGCTGCAGACTGTTTCCAGGACCACCACGTGGAGGTGGAGTGCGGTCTTGACCAGTTCTGGTTCGCTGGTCCTGACGCAGGCAGTCAAGCTATGAGTCGCTGACTGCTGTCTCTATTGCTGCATCTTGAGGTCCCATGCTTGAAATCATAATTTACTGTACGTTTTTTAAAAAAAATTTAATTTAATTTTTATAATATTTGTTTAATTAACAATACTTAATTTTGATTATGACTGCATACTGTAAACGCACGCTGTTATATTACCTTTATAATGTTGCATGCCTTCATATTAATGCTTTAAGTAACATGTGGGAATGAAAGGATATAATATGCAAGATAAATGAGAGTGGAAGGGCAGAATGTTAGACGGGCCTGCGCGCCCAATTCTTAACCCTTCGAAAATAAAGTTTGTTCGTTTGTTCACATGTACTCTCGAACAGAAGTTTGTGTGGTGTGCACGTAGCATCGTCGGAGTTGAAAATGTCCTTGATTGAACAACGTACAAACGTCAAATTTTGTGTTTTGCTTGAGAAGTCACCCTCAGAGACAGTAACCTTGCTTAATAAAGCACATGGTGATACTGCAATGAAGAAATTCAAGTTTTTGAGTGGCACAAGCGTTTCCGTGAAGGTCGTGTTAGTATCGATAATGATCCACGTAGCGGGCGACCGCCTACCTTGATAAACAATGAAAACATTGAGCGTGTTCGGAACGTTGTTCGTGTTGACAGAAGACTTAGTGTAGAGAAAATAGCCTCAGAAGTTGGAATATCAGTTGGAAGTTGCCACAGTATTCTCCACAATGAACTGCACATGCACCGTGTTCGTCAACACATGGTTCCCAAAATGTTATCTCCTGAACAGAAAGAAACGAGATTGACACTGGCAGGAGACTTAATCACTGTGGCTGATCAAGATAGCAATTGTCTCAACAACATAATCACAGGAGACGAGACATGGTGTTTTCTGGACGATCCTCAGACAAAACGTCAGTCCTCTGAATGGAAATCACCCTCATCTCCCCAGACACAGAAATTTCGTTTGGACAAGAGCAAAGGAAAAGTTATGTTGGAAGTTTTTTTTAATTCATAGGGTATTGTCTACCATGAATTCATTCATGAAGGCTGAACGGTTAACAAGGAAATGTACATTGATATCCTCCGTTGTCTAAGAGATGCAATCAGAAGGAAACGCCAAGAAAAATGGAGAACAAACAGTTGGGTTCTGCTGCAGTACCTCGCAACGCACAATGTGACTGCCCTGGAACATCCTCCATATTCTCCCAACCTGGCACCGCCTGATTTTTTCTTGTTCCCTCGCCTAAAATCGGCACTGAAAGGGCAGAGATTCAAGGATGCTGCGGACGTTATCACCAATGCGACAAAGCAGCTGAGAAAGGTGTCAAAGAATGGGTTCCAGGAATGTTTCCAACAGCTGTATGGACGTTGGCAAAAGTGTGTAGTTGCCGAAGGGAACTATTTTGAAGGAAATGTAGTGTAAATAATTGTATTGTTACTTATTTCTATACAATACACAAATTCCGGGAACTTTTTGAAGCTACCTCGTAGAATTCACATTGTTGATGCATAATTTGTGCATTTTTACATACATCAGAAATATGAAAGGTAAAGAACACTCTAGCATTCATCAGTAATATTAATATTGTAAGGTGTTACTTTTGCACATAAATCTAAAACAGTAAATTACTAGTACATTCTCACATACATCTGCATTACCATAATATATTAGTACAGTATTCTTCACCTATGGGGAGCACCTTCCCAGGGAAGGTGTAGAGGGGAAATGAAGAAGATATGATATGCATCTCAGAAAATTTATCGTAATCTCTTTCTCAATGGATAATCAAACCAAGTTTTCTATGTTTGTATGAAATGAAACACCACTCAGTACCACCTTTCGATGACGTGCATATAAGGAATTGGCTAGAAATAAAATCCAGGTAGTAAAATCTTAATTGTTTTGACTGGTTCACAAACAATGTGGGGAAGGCTGGGAGGTGTGAACATTAAGGTCACTCTCATTGGAGGGGTGATGGCACCTGTATTATTATAACTGCATGTAAAAATAGTAAAATGTACGTACATGGGAATAGCTAGCACCATTGCTTCTATGCATGAATTGGAGAAGAAAATGGTAACTAAATCATGTATTCTTCTTCTTCTTCCTCGCTTGCCCTGAAAAGGACGGTGGTTGCGTTGTGTCTGTTTGCGCCTAAGCTGTAATATCTGCACCTTTCGGTCGACACATCCGACTTCTGCACGGCATTTTTTAGGGACCGGGTTTGCCTTCCCATTTCGATCCGTACTCGCTCAGCCAGACTGCACTGCTGCAGACTGTTTCCAGGACCACCACGTGGAGGTGGAGTACGGTCTTGACCAGCTCTGGTTCGCTGGTCCTGATGCAAGCAGTCAAGCTATGGGTCGCTGACTGCATTCACTATTGCTGCATCTATCATGTATGAACATCAAAGAGTCGGCAGTCCAGACTCCTTACGGATTTCTCTGGACCAAATCATAAGCCTTCTTAATAGAGGATTTTTCATCTTGGATGGCTAAGTTGTGTCACAGCATATTATAACGGTGAGCAGAATTATGACGCCGTTGTCAGAATTTGCATAGAAATCTCAACTGACTTGGCGTAGAGACGGCTTAGTTTATGGGTAACGACGAAAAAGCAGAATAATACCTAGGCTGAACGGGCAATAAGTATAGCCAGCAGGTGGGCTTGAACATCAACCTAAAGAAGACAGAGGTCATGACGCTCAATGTGAGCAACCCTGAGCCCATATCAGTAAGGAATCAGCAACTGGAACAGACAGATGCCTTCACATACCTAGGATGCATAGTAACACCAGACGGCGGAGCAAGCAAAGACATCAACAACAGAATGAACAAAGCAAGAACAGCCTTTTTTTAGTCTAAACAACATCTGGAAGTCCTCTCAGTACAGCACAAGCACAAAATTAGGATTATATCAGAGCTGTGTGCTTTCTGTGCTTCTCTATGGCGCGGAGAGCTAGAGAGTTACAGAGAAGGAAATGTCGAAATTGTCCTCTTTTCACACAACATGCCTAAGAAAAATTCTCCGAATCTTTTGGCCGAATACCATCACCAACCAAGATCTGCTTACTCGGAGCAAGCAAGAGGACATGCACACCATCATAGCTGGCAGATGCTGGAGCTGGGTTGGCCATGTCCTCAGAAGAGACCCCGATGCCATCACAAGAACAGCTATGCTATGGACCCCTGAAGGAAAACGAAAGAGAGGCCGACCAAAAACAACTTGGCGGAGAACTGTGGAGGCTGAGATGCAAAGAATGAACCAGAGTTGGGGCACTGTACAAAGGATGGCCGCCGACCGAGCAAAGTGGAATCAATTTGTTGTTCCCCTACAAGACGCCACCAAGCGTAATGGCCACTGACTGCTTTGACGGTCGGGGGCTAAGGATCAAACGGGCAGAAAACGTAAGGGGTATGATGTTGGTGCTTGAAAAGGAGACTTTAACATGGCTACCATCGAGAATGGAAGCAAGAGGTCATCCCGGTCAAAAATACATATTGCAGTTTTCCTAGACAAGATGTTTAAAAAAAAAAAAAGTAACTTCTGCAGCTCAACAGATCCATAGAAAAATACTATGGAATTTTAAGTCCCAGCCTGCTTGAAAGTTCAGGAAAGTTCCTAACTTATATATGAGTATTGACCACAAAGAAAGTTACTATTAATCCTAGAAAGTTAATCCATGAATTGTAACCAGTAACACTTCCTAGACCAGTCAACTATAAAGACATAATGTTTTATAAATTTCAAGATTGAATCGTCCCAGATTGCTAATCTGGTTAGAAAATCTATTATGAATTTGGCCGCGTTGGCTCCATTAACGACAGGTACCTCCGGGAAAAGATAATTTCTTGTACTTACAAGACTGACAATATTCCTTAAAAACAGCTCGGACTGGCCTGGCGTTGACAGTCAATATTGAACTGAAATTTCTGCTAGATGACAAGACTACGTACATGTCAATTCATGTCTTCTATACTGTTGACCACAATAAAAGAAATGAAAAGATGAACGGCGTAACATGTTAGAGAGAGTGACCATTGACCAAAGAAATCCTTCATATTCATCCACCTCCACACTATGGGAACCAATAA
Source organism: Oreohelix idahoensis (assembly GCA_024509875.1). Taxonomy (NCBI): domain Eukaryota; kingdom Metazoa; phylum Mollusca; class Gastropoda; order Stylommatophora; family Oreohelicidae; genus Oreohelix; species Oreohelix idahoensis. The sequence goes on along the minus strand of JAMPIV010014447.1, from coordinate 293,750 downwards.
AGATCTGAAACTTAATTTCGGCCTGTTGTTAAAGATTGTTCCAGCGTTCACGTTGACTACATTACAGTTTAAAAACCTGGTTATGAAGTTTATGATGTTTGGAGATTAAATTTGGACTGTAGGTATTTTATAAACATGGGCAAGAAACCTAGTATTTTAAGAGACGAAACTTCGTACTCCTTTTGAATAAATCGATAATATAACCAATCTGCTTCGTAAAGAGAAAAAATGACAAAACAACCAAAGTATTCGCTCACAAGGTAGAACCCTATATGAATCACTGCCCTGAGCTCTGCGATTTGCATGCTCAGTATTGAGGTAAAGAGATCTCGGCGTCATTGATAGCATCAGGTCTTTTTAAAGACTGCCACAACTGTTGTTTAAGTTTTGTATGGCTTTGTGGTGACTAAAATGAAAGCCTACATACTGGAAGTTAGTTACCTCTAATGGTAATTCCCTGTTAAACCTTAAGGGAAAAATTTGCTTCTTGGCATCCTGCAATGTTCGGATTCTTTCCATCTGAGTAGAGAATGGTATTAACAGTTCCAGGAAGATGAGGCCAAGGGAAAAGATGTCAATTTTGAGGTCATATGGTCTCCGGGCAATCTGGATTAGATTAATGTTTAAATTATAAATAAAAAAAAATTATAATTTGAACAATTTGTAAAGCAAACAATGGGGAGGACGCTCAACCAGATAATAATTTTGTAGTCTGCTTGCTTAATGCCATTCTTTATTATGCTTTAGGGAACTGGAACACTTGCTGCTTGTATATAACATCATCACCTATCAGCTCTTTGTGGTAAATACGCCTGTTCCTGTTCCATCCATTAAAGTTCTTTCCATGTCTTCTTTATCACTTCTAGGTTTGACTGCCACTCTCCCCTCCATGTGCTTCTGGGTCTCCCCCATTTTATTACCCTGGGGACTCCAGAACAACTTCCCCACCTCCTGCTCCACTGGTACCTGACTGACCTTTTCCATCAGCCCACACTTGTTAACCCCCCCCCCAACTTCATGCAAGCATCCATCCAGAAAAGTCTGCAACTTCCTGTCTGTTGTACATGCTGTTCTCTGTGTGCCAGAGCCAAACAAAAGAACCAACCCAATGTTCGAACTGAAAATTCTAATTTTTGTGCTGTACATTTTTTTCCCATACATTTCCAGATGCAGTGAAAGAAACTCCTGCTTTCTACACTCCTACCTTGATATTTCTGTCTGCTTCTCCAGCTCCGTCCATATCATCACCAAGATACATGCACAAGTTCACATCATTCAGGGGTGTCTCTCCTAGTGTAATCCTGCCACCACTGTCTGTTTGGGAAACTCTGTAAAGCTTGTTAGCCTGAAAGTTCCTTAAAATGTTTCACCCATCTCCTCACCTGCTCTCACACGTAGCTAAGCAACCTTCCACACCCATCTTTGACAAGACCACACAGTTGTTTACATCTTCCTGTCAGCCTCTGCATTGTTGTAGAGGTCCCTTAAATAGCCACTGGATGCAGCTTCCTCTGCTTCTCTTGCTATCGAATGTGGATTTCCTCTTGTTTTGTATGATACTTCTATGTGCTTCTTTTTTCACTTTTATGTATATTTCATGAGCCTTGGCTTTGAAACTTCTGGTTTCGCTTCTGTTTAAATCTGTTTCCTATTTTCTTTTCTTTTTTCCTTATCTTGTTGATGGTTTCTATTATTATCCATTCATTATACTCATCATCATCACTCCTTTTCGTTCCCTGTGGAACATAGGGCAGAAACAGTTGCTCTTCATCGATTTCTATTCTTGGCCATCTTTTTCAGCTGTGCCCAAGTCATTCCAATTTCCCTAGCCTCCTCTTCAACAGTTCTTCTCGAATTTTTCTTTGGCCTTCCCACCCTTCTTTTCCCCTGTGGGTTCCAGTCAAGGGAAATTCTGGCAGAGCTTGATTTTTCTCTTCTGAGTGTATGTGTAGGCAGTGCTTGATTTTTCTCTTCTGAGTGTATGTCCTATCCATATTCATTATACTAGTGTTCTCATTTTCCAAGAATTTCTCCCCATCTTATTCCATATATTTTGTTAATCTTTTGACTGTGGACTTCTGTATTTGCTTCGTATTCTAGCTATTTAAGCACTTCACACTTATTACTCAATGGTAATTTGTATTTAATCTCTCAGTAGTTGTGTATGAGACTTGACAGAGTACAGTGTTAACCTTAAAAGAAGTGTGAAATGTTTTTTGACTATTACTTGTAATTACTTTAGATGTTGATACGTTTAAAAACATATGTTTTATTTTAATGTGATTAGTTTTCATTAATATAAGTGGCATAAACAAAAACTGCATAAAAATTAGGACAAGGCAACATACTTGTTCAGGACTCATATAGAGTGTGGTGCCAACCTCTGCTGTATGTTTGCCTGGAGATTTCAGACCTGAATCAGATTCTTGGTCTTGCTGAACACTGAGAGCTGTCACAAGGCCAAAGTCTCCCACCTTCACAACCTCATCAGCCGTGAAAAATATATTTGATGGCTGGATTGGAATAAATAGAATAAAATATTTCTTTAAATGTTTTCCAATAAACTTCAGGAGAAAACAACTTATTAGTCTTCTTCTGCAGACACTTATGGACATAAAATTTAATGTATCTGAAGAAATCAGTGGTCAGCCTCAGGTTGTTGTCATCTCCATAGAGATTGTCTAGGGCTGGTATTAGTGATAGCCAATCACTCTGTCTTCCTCCTGGGCATGTCTGCAGGAGATGTTGGGCAGTCCTGTTACTGGTGCCATGTTAAGTATTCCTCATTTTGTGGTCAATCAATTTTGGCCTTTCCTTTTGTGCCATGACTCCATATAACACAGGAAAGGTGTCCAGGACAGTGGGCTGGAAAAGGTTAAAGAGAAAGTGGAGATCGATAGGAAATACCCTCAAGAAACAATAAAGCAGAATAACCAAGCATACAGGGGAAGAGAAGTTGGACAGTCAAAGAGAATCTGGAGAACACCAGCAGAAGATGAAATCAAAGGAACTGGGACCTCATCAGCAAAGGTGAAGAAGACAGCCCAAAACAGACATTCGTGGTGAGTTATAATTGTAGCCACAAGACGATGTACAATATAGTGAAGGACCCAGACAACTGTAGCACCAGAGACCTGATGTCAAAGAGGTGAATTGGATCAATGGGTAAGCTAATTTGCCAGGTCCTGGAACTTCAATACTGAAAGATAATTCCTAGCATTACTTTCCTGCCCCTTGTGCCCTCCCAAATAGTCTCAGGGCTTAGCAGAGACAGTTAAATGAGAAACTGAGAAATGCTGCACTGTAGGATTCTCCAAACACAGAAGAAATAGGGAAATAAGTATAATATTTACTTTATCATTTTGTAAAATAGTTACCAAATTCAGAAAAAGTAAGACTTCACAAACACTATTTTTGAATCTATATTGTTATTATTTTATAAATGTGTAATAACTCTATTACTACTAACCTTTAGATCTCTATGCATGAGGCCCTGACTATGAACATAGTCCACCGCACACAAAATTTGATCAAAAATATCCAGGACAGTGTGACGATCTCTGTTCAAGGTATTACTGTTGAGCCAGTCTTTAAGCGTCTCTTTTCGGTACAGCTGCATCTGAATATATAGGAAGAACTTGTTTCCACAAAGAACTACCTGTGCAGAAGATTTATTCTCTGCCCTCTCTCCCTTACTGTCATTCTTGTGTAATGAAAGAGAGAAATCTACCATATGATGTTCTTGATCATTCTGGCAATAGCAGTGTCCATTTTCATTCATCTGCTTGCCTTCCGACACTGAAGATTTTTCAAACACCACATCACTGTTGCAAAAACTAGTGGTTTGTTCATACACAGCATTGTTACAGGTTGGCCGGTTATTTGTGCTTTCAAATACTACACTGTCTCCAGACAACTCTTGATCTGACTGGTCTGCAGGATGTGAAATCAATGCAGAGGAACTAAAAGAATAGTTTGAAAATGGAATGCTTGATTTACTATCAGTGATACTATCACTGGTGACATCCATGGTGTTGGCATTTACCCCAAATGAGAAGAAACTGTCTCGAGGAATGGCAAAACCATTTTCACATCTGTCAAAAGTTTCACTGAGGTTGGAGTGTACAGAAAAGTTTCCACTGCCAGACTGTTTAAACATCTGAACACATGGTGTATTTTGAGAAGAAAATGTAATGGAATCTGTTGCTATTTCTGATCCCATTCTAGTGACTGGAGTTAATGGACATTTGTCCTGAACATCTTTATTATTTCTGTTCCTTTCCTCTCTTGTTTCAGCACTGGGTACAAACTGACTTTGTTCTGAATGATACCCTCCAATGTGGGAAGCTGTTTCAGTGTGTGAAGTAGGTCCTGATGTATCACTAAAAAATATAAAAGAACATGTTTTTAATAATGAAATGCACGTTTAATGATTCCATGTGTAAAACTGAAACTTGTCCACAAGCAAAATTTGTTTTCCTTTCATGCCTTTTTCTTATGTCCTATTTGGCTCTTTTTAAAATGCTATCTGTTAAAAAGAAAGATGAATATTACACATACAGCCTGGGTAGTCTTAGCATGACTCATGAGCCTGTGGTGCAGCTCTTATTACATATCAGTAATTATATACAATTGTTGCTGAATAACATTGAATAATGTTCAGAAAATATTATCTTGTATTTTTACCTTAGAGATGCTACAAAAACATTACTTGGAAGGTGAGATACCAGTGACATTAATTTTTAAGGACAATTTAAAAAAAAATGTTGACATGTAATTTATGTATAAAAAAAAAAAGAAAGTTTTTTTTTTGGCAAAAATATATGGATGGCTTTCTAAAATTTCTTCCGCTATTGCTGCTCCCAGCAGTTGCCTAATTAGCCACACCTAAATAAAATGATCACTTGTAAAAAAAATCAACACTTAGAACCACTCAGAAACAGTCTTTTGATTATTTAACATCTACACATTACTGTTTGGCTGTGAGGAGAAAAGTGTATCAAAATTTTAATTTATCTTTTCTGAATATATCAAATGTCTTACAACATAAAAATTTTAAGAAATCTTACAAAATCAGTAATATGTCAGCTTTTTTAAAGTACTGAGATACTGCTAATATAAGAAAATCTTTCAAAGACTTTTGTAATGGTAAAAAATACATTACAATGTGATTTGTTAGTAACAAATAATGTAAGTTAGAAGTCTGTACGCTAAAATGTTAAATTTAGAAACAAAACTGGTTTAAGGGTTAGGCGCCCTATTGATTTTTATTAATGTACCAGTGCTTTCAAGCGCACATTAAATTTATATAAGTTAATTTTTGACTAATATCTTCTTCTTCTTCCTCGTTCATCCTGAAAAGGACGTTGGTTGCGTTGTGTCTGTTTACAGCGAAGCTGCGATATTTGCGCCTTTCGGCCGCCACATCCGACTTCCGCACGGCATTTTTGGGATCGGGTTAGCCTTCCCTCTTCGATCCCTACTCTCTCAGCCAGACTGCAGTGATGCAGCCTGTTTCCAGGACCACCACTTGGAGGTGGAGTAGGGTCTTGGTCAGCTCTGGTTCGCTGACCCTGACGCAAGCAGTCAAGCTATGGGTTGCTGACTGCATTCTCTATTGTTGCGTCTTTGGGTCCCTTTAACAAATAACCTACACAGTTTGATGTTGGAGAATCTCAAAGTCTATATTTTTTTTAAACCAAATTAAAGGCCATTTTGCACTCTTCTGTAAATCAGATATGCTGACCAATTACCGATTTTGTCAGAAAGTGCCACAAATGTGCAATGATACACATTTTATTAACTCTTATAATCTTGTTGCCTCCCCTCAGCGCTTACAGATAACCAGTCATATACATATATATGGTTTAAAAAAAAAGTGATGTGAGTGAGACAAAGGTTAAAAAAGCTAAAGGAAGTCCCATAGTAGATACTGCCATAGGGAAGTGAAGTGTTAGAGACTTTATGAGGTGGGAATGACCAGATGTCTTCTTCACTGCTTTTGCCCTTCTCTAACAAACAAGCAATCATGTAATTATTTGTTTTATTGGTGGGTAAACTGGAGTGTGATGTCACCTGATTTCAAACCCTGTGTCCTTGCCTTAAGAAGCTGACACTCTAACCACTCTGAGTAAGGCAAATTGAGTTAAAAACTGCAGAGCTTTTGGAAAAATACATATATCTTACCTGAAGTGGAATTGTTCATCTCTCTCTTCCTGCCATCCAGTTGGGGGAGACTCTACCCATGCATTAAAGTACCTAACAATGCCTGTGTGGTCCAATTTTGCCAATGCCTTCACCTCTCTCAGCACTTTTTCTTTTGCACCGTCACTGAAAGTAAGTGGGTACAATTGTGCCACATTTTTCTGCACACTTCACAAAGACCACAAGTATATTTATTTGGCTTGCCAACATTTAAACACTCATCACTTCTCAACTCCTTAAGGAGCATAGGCCTTCAACAAACTTATGCCAAGTGTTCCTGTCACGTGACATAGACCTTCAACAAACTTATGCCAAGACTTCCTGACCTGTGTCATCAGTTCAAGGTCTTTCTATGTCTTCTACATCCTCTGAGTGTCTGTCCCCAGTTCTCTTCTCCATGTGTTCTTTGGTCTTCCTCTGTCTCCCTTACCCTGGGGATTTCAGAACAAGGACTGCCTAATAATGCTATCAAAAGGTTTCCTCAATGGGTGTCCTATCCATCTCCAGCATCTTCTAAATTTGGTTTTCTTTGTTTAACTTAGTAATCAACAAAACAGGAGTTATATTTGCTGTCTAATCATATACTTCCAATAATTACACATTTAAAATTGCAATTTCAAGCTGCACAATATTTAAAGAATTTAGTATTTCCACATTTAATAATTAAAATATATTTGTGGCATACCTGTCAACCTGTACAAATTTTTCGTACAATGTATGTATTTTTAATACTTTTAGCAGTGTACGGCCATACAGACTCGTTGTACGGATTTTTCCTCCCTCCCAAAAAAAAAAAAAAAATCGATTTTTTTTTTTTAAAATTCTAAAAATATTTTCCAACCCAAGTTTAAAAAAATTTTTAATCAGAAAATATTTTCTAGCCCAGGTTTTTTTTATTCCGGGAATCTCGGCGTCTGTTTTTAAACTGAAGTCTCTCGCAGCAACCAATCAAATCCTTTTATACCCAACAATTCGGCAAAAACTTTGAATTCGGCCTCAAACACTTTCGGCTTTCAGCGTGACATGACGTATTTTTAAAGTTACCTGTTATCAGCCACGCTTGCCAAGACACTTCGACGCCAATTTGTTTAAAAAAAGCTAAGTACCTATAACTTGGTTAAATATTGCTGTTGTTTTGCTTTGTTGCAATTTAATCGCTGTCTTAATCTTTCCAGTTATATCTTGCCCTTCAGTATATTTCCGATAAATTAATGTCATAATATTCTGTGTAGGCCCTGCATAACTAAAAAAAAAAGTTTGTTTGCGTTAAGTAGACCTACTTTATTCTGGCGATCTAGTTTCACTGCTTTATTTTTCATAAAGCGGCGATCTATTATCACTGGTCTAGGCTATCAATTTTTAAATAATAATTTTGTAAATTTTTGGTAGTACATTTTTTCTTCCTAGATTAATATTCTGTTCACAATTTAGTTAATTTTTTGCTGTTGCTTTGCTCTGCTTCGTTGTATGTTATTTTTGTCGTTCTCTTAATCTTTCCAGTTATATTTTGATCATTTAAATATTTCCAATAAATTAATGTCATAATATTCTGTGTCGGCCCTACATAACTAGAAAAAAAGTTTGCGTAAACTTTGCTGCTTTATTTTTCAATAAAAACGTCCACACAGACTGCAGGAGGTCCATGAATGCAGACACACTCACTTCTTTTTTACAGTGCAAGATTAACATTGATACACGCTGTGCAGACTTTAAGCCCACAAATGCAATTCTGCAAAGTGCTAAAAGTGCATGTGTTGATTATAATACAAAACACTGTGCATCGAATGAATAGTACCTCACGATCACTAAGTTTTTTATATGTAAAGAACAGCATGAGACTATTAGCATGTTTTATACCACACTAATTCAAATGCTAATAGATTTGTATATGTCATTTCTCATTTTAAAACTGTATTGTGTATAATTTTTTAATATATTTTTTGCGTAAGGATTTTTGGGTGTTTGTAAGGATTTTTTTGGTCCGGCGTACAGATTTTTGTCTCAGGAGGTTGACAGGTATGTTGTGGTGTACATTAAAATGTTTGACTTGTCTGAAAATGTGTTTGCTCTATTTTAATCTTGCACAAAGCTCTGACAGAGGTAAATTGTAAAATTTAGAAATAATGTTTTCTTCATAAAAAATAAGTTAAGCACCTGAAAGAAATCAATTAATTAAGCAAACAAAAGAAATCAATCAAATAAGCATATCAAAGAAATTAATAAACTAAACATGCAAAAGTACCAATATTAAAAAAAGGATGAAAAAAAGTACCTTTTAGGCAGCATAATCCGTTTGACGGCATAGTGCTGATCGTCAACTTTGTTAACTGCCTCAAAGATCACTCCAAAACCACCTTTTCCTAGGCGATGGAGGCAGTCAAAATCTGTAGCAAACCTAGAACATCAAACAGTCACCATATTTCTATATCTGTGTTCATTCATTCATTACCTTTTGGTTCCCTGTGAAGCATAGGTCATCAACAAATACATTCCAATCCTTCCTGTCATGTGCCATCTATTCAATGTCTTTCTATATTTTCTTTATCCCTTTTCTTCTTCTTCTTCTTGCGATCGCATCTTTGATGATTACACCGTCAGACGAGTTCTCATGATGAATTCGACTGTTGTTTGAAGTTCCTCTTTAACTCCATATAGCTTTGAGTTTAGTGTTGAGTCATTGGGCCAGTATATCTTTCTTAACTGGTCATACAGAGGACAGTCCTGTAGAACATGCTCAGCAGTTTGTTCGTTTAACTCATTTATTCCAGAGTTATTTTGCACGCTGTGCCAGACTTTTTTTGTGGACAGAATTTTATAGAGTGAAGTGTTCATCTTTCAGTCTAAATTTGTTTGTGAATTTTCCTTTGAACATGTACTTATTATATACCAAACTGTAGGGAAATTGATAGAGAATTCAAATATATAATGTCTTTGGTAGTATTAACACAAGTATGTTCGGTATACTTAAAACATTTTGCATGTAAAATTGAAAAAACGCTAAAAAGTTGACTGTAGAATACGATCTAACCAAAGACAAATTACTGTTGTAGACAATAAAACTTTCTTTTTAGTCTTCAAACATCAAGTTAATCCATATACAAGTAAAAGAAAACATGCTTATGGCCACAATTAGTACATTTAGTGTTATTCACACCAGTTTTTCTGTGGTCCTTTGTAAGAAAAATATAAATTATGCAATCGTGCATTACGTAATTTTCAAACAAATAAAGGAGAATAACGTTATATAAAAACTTGTTTACTCTTGTTTAATGTTTTAATAGTATCCCTAGCTTCATCTTCTACCAAGAACTAGTGATTAGATGTTACGGTAGGTCTAGTTTTGTTGCTTTTTGATCAGCCAGAATACGACTACGCCAACTCATCAACTAAACCTAGTGTGTCTAGCTTTTCTGCACAGATTCCGTATTTTGACAACAAACTGTGACTACCAAACAATCATCATCAATGTCAGCAATGTTTCAAAGTAGTTTGACACAATTATTTGCTTAGGAGACTTAGAAAATGTAAATATAAAGCGTGACATATTTCTCTAGCAATAACTTCGAAAAACGCAAACACGCAAATCTTCACAAAAATTGTGATAATAACATCAAAACACGCACACGTGCTGATTAACTACAGTCAAATTAGTTGTTTAGATAGTAGCGGAAGTCATTCCACGAATTTCATAATATGAACTGCATTAAACGGACGATTTTTAAGGTTTATGCGTGATAAACTAAAAACCACGCTGTGAGCGTTGCTGTGGCACGGCGTGTTAAATTTTGCAACGTTCAGAGCATTGCTGTGGAGTCAAAGAGTTAATCCACATGTGCACAGTGGTGAAGCAGACAATCGTAGCTTGTGCATGTGTTTATTCAGTTTGTTATGCCCTGTCCTGAGTCGAAAAATAGTTGTCTGTCCCTGCCGGTCGAGAGTGTGATAGTCGTCTTTGGGTTGGTTCTGTTCTCTTCTGATAGTCTGGATAGCTCTCTTTTTCTCAAAGTATGTGACTTCATTATCTTCTTGTTCACATTCTCCTCCCTGTTTTGCAAGTTTATCTGCCTTTTCATTTCCGGGTACACCACAATGAGATGGTACCCACTGAAGTATGGTTCTCTTTTTGGCAGCTACCTTGTTTAGTTCATTTCTCAGATGCGGGAGTTTACCACCCTTGAGAGCTTGCAGGACAGACAGTGCATCTGTGAGGATGACTACCTGGTGGCAGTCAGAGTTGGTGTTATAAATCATATTTGCAGCTTGCTCTAGAGCTTGAACCTCAGCTGTATAGTTGGAACAGAATTTACCAGTGGGAATGTGCTTTATCCCTTTGATATCTGTCTCCAGTTCTCTTCTCCATATGTTTTTTTTTTTTTGGTTTCCCTCTATTTCTCTTACCTTGGGAATTCCTAACAGGTACTGCCTTTTAATGATATCAACTGGTTTTCTCAATGTGTGTTCTATCAAATGACAGCATCTTATTCTCATATCTTGTTCGACAGGTATTTGTCTGGTTCTTTCCACCAGCTCTACATTCCAGATCTGTCTTTAACATTTCAAACCTTCTGTTCTGCACAAGCATCCATGGAAGTCTGTAACCTCTTAGTTGTATTCTCTCCCCACCCTCATTTCTGCTGCCATATGTGCAGTTTTCTCTTGTTCATTCAATGTATGAACATTATATGTGTCACATCTGAAGGTCTGTCCTAGAAGATAAAAGGTTATCCAGCAAACACACACTCTTTTTGGTTTTCTTTGTGTTGCATCATACGCCTCTTTACCCAGAGGACATTCTTCTGTCTTTGATGGCATAGTTTTATTTCCTTTAGTTGATCTGTCCATGTTGTTTGTTCAAGATTTTGTGCATAAAACTTTTCTATAGGATAGAGTAACTAGTCCCATGCCCAACCCTACTTAGTCGCTTCTTACAACATGCATTGTAGGTTACAGTGTTTCTATTCTTTACTCCCATTATAGGCCTGGTTAACACATGGGAGTGGTGCACCACTTCACATACCTAGGGTCTACCATCAATGACAAACTCTCACTGGATACAGAAATCGACAGCCGCATTGGCAAAGCTGCAGCTACCTTTGCCCGCCTCACATCGCGTGTTTGGGGAAACTCTAAACTCACAATGAAGACCAAAGCTGCGGTATATAATGCCTGCGTCACCAGCACACTCCTATATGGCAGCGAGACCTGGACGACCTATGCTAAGCAAGAAAGAAGGCTCAATATCTTCCATTTGCGGTGTCTACGGCGCATCCTCGGCATCTCGTGGAAAGATAAAGTGACAAATGTCGAGGTGTTGTCACGTGCTGGCCTTCAAAGTATGTATACGCTGCTTAGACAGCGCAGACTTCGCTGGCTTGGCCATGTTCGCCGCATGGAAGATGGTCGCATCCCAAAAGATATCTTCTACGGACAATTAGCAGATGGCAAGAGAACAGTTGGGCGACCACAGCTGAGGTTCAAAGATGTGTGCAAGAGAGATATGAGGGCACTGGACATGGATCCAGCAACATGGGAGGATGAAGCTGCTGATCGCACTAAGTGGCGATGCTATTTACAGCACCACCTCAGATTGGGCGAAGAGAGGCTCACACAAGAAGCAGAGGTGAGGAGAAAACGTCGAAAGGAGCACCAGGAAAATAAGCAGCTGAGGGCTGCCACCTCAGGGGCGCATTCCCATAGTCAGTTATGACTGAAGGGGCTATTATTATTATAACACATGGGTGAATCACAAATAATATTGGGATGAAAATAAATGAAAACTGCAACAATATGAAATTGTAGACAAGTTTTGATCTTTAAGTCACTAAAGGGCTTCGCAGATGATGATGACTGAGCACGTCAGTGTTGGCCCTGATTTAGGGCCCTTCATGAAAAATACAAACCACCCTGAACATGTTCTCCAAACCAGTAAATATGCCCTGTTTGTTAATGTTAACATCTTTGATTAGCCCACAATTTTTTCTCATTATGTTGTAATATCCCAACGGGCTGATCACCCGTTTGCCAGTCACTTTGATTACGGAAACAACGGCAAACGGATTGATTTGTCGTTGCCCTAAAGACGCCATTAGGCGTGATGGGAACAACGGCAAAGAAAATCTATTCGCTGTTGCCCTTAAGACGCCACTAGGCGTAATGGCCACTGACTGCTTTGCCGGTCGTTGGCTAAGGACGGAAGAAGAAGAAGATGTTGTAATATACTGTGGTTGCCTGCAAGTCTCACAATTATTAGGAAGTGACTGTCCTTTTATTCAATATATTTCTCACTCACCTGGACACATATTCCTCTGAGGTGGACATCCTGTCACCAAGTATAGAAGTGCTGTCGGAAGTCATCATCACTTCATGGCTACTGTCACTAGTTTTACTGATGTCACTTGTCTGCTGGAATAAAAATTAAAAAAAACAAAGATTATAATCATTACTCAGCGCTCTGTATTTGCATAATGAGATATAAACTACATGCACATACAGATCTAAACTTAGTTAGAGTTGTGTTATGTGAAAGTTCTATTACTCACATTTCTTCATATGCTTTAAGTCCATACTGACAGGCATAAGTGACCATGTTTCTCCAGAGTTTCCTGTTCCCATTACTGTTTATGACTTCGTTGACTTTTCTCTGCCATGATATTAATCTATCCGGTATCATCTCTCTTAGTTATCCTCTAGCTCTTATTTCATAAATTCAACCCATTCTCACAACGCCCAAATTTCCTTGAGGTATAACATGCCAGAAAATGTAAACTGCTTCTTTCTGATGTGTGTAATAGTTTCTTTTGTACACTAGCCTCTGTCTGCTACACACCCTAATTAGCATCCTTTTTTTTTTTAAGCTGTCTGTGGTATTCTTCTATAAAATCATATCTCTGCTGCCTTCAGAGATATTCTTGTTTGTTTCATGATTGCCCATGATAAACTTCCGTATGAAAGAGTTAGCACTATGTAACACTGATAAACTCTATTTCTTACTCCCAATATCGATAATTCATAAGTTTTATGTGAATATTCTTGTGTGAAAAGATGAGTCCTCCAACAACCAATTCATTGAAAGCACAGAAGTGACACACATTTCTCAACTTTCATTCCTATTTCTTGACACATTCTTCCCCATAATCGGTTCATATTTGCTGTTGTTTTTATAACATTTGCATTAATATCTTCTTCTTCGTCTTTGATCCTTAGCCGCCGACCGTCAAAGCAGTCAGTGGCCATCACGCCTAGTGGCGTCTTGTAGGGCAACAACAAATTGATTCCACTTTGCTCGGTCGGTGGCCATCCTTCATACAGTGCCCCAACTCTGGTTCATTCTTTGCATCTCAGCCTCCACAGTCCTCCGCCAGGTTGTTTTTGGTCGGCCTCTCTTTCGTTTTCCTTCAGGGGTCCAAAGCATAGAAATTCTTGTGATGGCATTGGGGTCTCTTCTGAGGTATTTATTATTGTTTCCGTAACTTCATTGTTTTTTTACACAGACAGGGGTGTCAGCCCTGTGCTAAAACCCCCAACCTGGAGGACCAGGGTACCAGCTTTTGTCTGACCCCTACCCACACAGACCAGTCCAGCTTGGTTGAACCTACCAGGAGTAAAACTCCCACTGGCATAGCTCTGGGGATTGTCAGGGTACGCAAGCTGCCATACCGCTACAAGGTATAGGTACCATTGATGGCAGAATTAATATCTGCAATGACTATATTAGTTGTATCATCTTGATGCATATCTAATACTCCCTGTAGTTTACCATAGTCATCTCTGACAGTGTCCTCTGCACTGTCTACAGGTGTGTAACACTTAATTATCATGACTCATCTTCTTTTTGCCTGCAATCTTGTGGTTATCACTATGGGTGATATTGGTTCCCATTCCATGTGTGCCTTCTGTGCTTTTCCTATTCTACATAGTTACATAGTTTTATCAATAGCTTACACAGGCATCCAATGATTCTGTAGTGAGGCAGTGACTGGAGTTGAAAAACCTAGTCAGCAAGATATGAACACCAATGGATACTATCACAAAGATGAACATCGCTTCTTTCCTGTGGAGGAGACAATGACAGAGAAATAACAATAATTAGTTAATGTGACATCAGCAAGGTAAACACGAGTTCATTTCAACATGGAAACAAATACAGAATATCCTTTTCTTTCTTATTTCTATTGCATTAAGCAGAGAAACATATGTTTAAGAAAGCAATGGTTTGCTTCCATTAAAAGCATATTCTGGCATGACAATTGCTACTGCACTAAAAATGCATAAAAAATATTTCAGCTCATTACCTCTCTCTACTCCCAAAATAATGTATCTCTAGATATATGTATAATCTCTCCCTATATGGTGTCAATGATTCTGCCAGCGTCATGGTTAACACATATATATCTACTTTAATAATTACTCTTAAATCTGTCCTTTCTTGCAAAAATGTGTGATTGATAGAAAACTGGAAGTAACCAAATACACCTTGTATTAAACATGGGAAATATTCCCCACGAAAATAAACAGCTACCCTGATTGAATTACAAACACACTGACTTGGACAGATACACAATGCTGAGAGATGTATTTTAAAACTAACACACACAGAAAAGCAAGATAAAAACGATGACTAAGTGTCTTAACAAGGCAAAACTGCAAGAAGCTGCAGAGTCCATTCCTGGAGGGACAAGGAGGGATTATAAACCCTTCTGGACTCAAGAACTGCTAATGTTTCAGAATGAAGTAAAAACTGCCAGAAACATGACGGAGAAGAAACTACTGAAGCCAAAATCTGCAAAACATAAAAGAGAGTTCAACTAGGCAAAATAAGAGATCATGGGAATGAAAAGCTGAAAATCAACATCTAGACAGACAAGGGACAAGCTGTGGAAAAAAGTCAGGGTCTTGAACAAAGAAGGAACTTAACAACATTATCTTACAATCAAACAGAATGACAACATGCTTACAAAACAAAATAACTGCAAATGCATTTATGGAACATTAGAAAAGCACAGATCATATTGAAGTTCCAAGATACAGGAATAAATATATCACTAATAAACAGATAAGACAAGACAACACAAAGAATGCCCTGAAAGAGGCCATGATCATGGACAATTTAACTATGGAACTGGCACTGAGATCACAAAAGAAAAAGCGATTAACAGGAAATAATGGGGCAATAATTTCTGTGCTTCTCTATGATGCGGAAATGCTGGAGAGTAACAGAGAAGGAAATGTTGAAATTGTCCTCTTTCCACACAATGTGCCTAAGGAAAATTCACAGAATCTTTTGGCCAAATACCATCACCAACCAAGAACTACTTATTCAGAGTAACCAAGAGGGCATGCACACCATCATAGCTGGCAGACGCTGGAGTTGGGTTGGCCACATCCTCAGAAGGGACCCTGATGCCATTACAAGAACAGCTATGCTATGGACACCCGAAGGAAAGCGAAAGAGAGGTCGACCAAAACAACTTGGCGGAGAACTGTGGAGGCCGAGATGCAAAGAATGAACCAGAGTTGGGGCACTGTACGAAGGATGGCCGCACTCCGAACTAAGTGGAAGCAATTTGTTGCTGCCCTACAAGACACCATTAGGCATGATGGCCAGTGACTGCTTTGACAGTCTGCGGCTAAGGATCAATGAAGAAGATAGTTGGAGAGTCCCTTTGGATGGTGGGGAATGCACAGTATGCCACCACACGCTTCTTACTTTCAGCTTGGGACCAGATGTGGCGATCCTTTAAATGCAAGCCAAGCTGGAAAAACTGGAGCTCATGACTTCGACTCAGCACATTTCAGAATGGCATAAAAGCCACAGGAAAAGCCTAAATCCACAGTGTAGATAATAACAAGGAGTCTTTAACTTGGTATTGGCTGCAAGAGCGAAAAGCTCAGCAGCCCTAGTTAAATGACAATAGCTGGACTGACTGGAGTGTGATGCTACTAAGTTTTGAACCTGGAAACTTTGCAGCAATAGGCAAGGGCTCTAACCACTCTGCCAACTAGACACTAACATATTTCAAACCATTAATTTAAAAAAAATATATAACTTGCCTCATAGGCTAATAGATGAAATCCAGCATGCAATCATGATTCAGAATATCTAAGAATTATCTAAGACAAAAAAAAGGACAAAACTAGCTTCTACCAATACAGCCATGGAGTCAACTGAAGCCAATTTTTGTCTCTCTTAGACAATGAAGTGAAATCTTCTATAAGCATCACATCTCTTCGTCGTGGCGATCTTGTGTCACAAAACTCAGGGTACAGGAAGTAACCTGTGTCTGCATGACATAAAAGAATAATATATTCAGGATAGCTGTGTGATAATCTCCACTGTATAACATTACACTTTTGTGCAATCTGATTCAACATATATTCGACATGAGAACGTGTAGGTATGAATGCATTTACATGTATGTATAATAAAATAGAAAATCAGTAAAGAAGCAAAGATGTGTTTTTATGGAAGAATGAAAAGAATACCATGGACATCTAAAAGGAGCACTGTGAATGTCCTGAAAGAGGTCAGTGCACAAAGGAAGCAAGCTCAGTGCACAAAGGAAGCAAGCTCAGTGCACAAAGGAAGCAAGCTCAGTGCACAAAGGAAGCAAGCTCAGTGCACAAAGGAAGCAAGCTCTGTGCACAAAGGAAGCAAGCTCAGTGCACAAAGGAAGCAAGCTCAGTGCACAAAGGAAGCAAGCTCTGTGCACAAAGGAAGCAAGCTCAGTGCACAAAGGAAGCAAGCTCAGTGCACAAAGGAAGCAAGCTCAGTGCACAAAGGAAGCAAGCTCATTCATCATCTTCATTTTCCTTTGTGCTTCTTAGAGAATATGCAGCCATTACTGCAGCCGCTCCCCTTGCAGGAAGCCTGCACCACGTATTCATATGCTCTTGTAGTAGTAGTTTCTGTGGCAATTTGTTTTACATAATCAGGCTGCTAGCCCCATGCACAACCCCCATATTAGTTGCCATGTAGGTGCAGTAGTCCTCAACGGGGCTTATTGCATATATAAAAAAGCAGTCCATTTTCTGTGGCATGTTATGAGAAGATAGCTGGAATACAATGAGACAACAGGAGAGGCTGATGATAAAAGAAACAGAGGGCAACAAAGAGAGGAAACATTGGACACAATATTGGTATGACAAATATTCAATAACAGAACTGATACACAGCACAAAAGGTGGAAAGTTGTGGAGAGACATGATTGCTTACCCCAGCCAGCATGGCATTCAAAGTAGAATATATCTACATCTGTGTGTGTGTGTGTGTGTTTTATGGCACACACAAAAGTATGAATACACCTCATTAAATAAATATTTACTCCTGAATTAGCAAACGCATACACTATATGATGAAACAAACATACACATTTAGTTAAAAAAATGTGTATGCCTGCTAATATCATCTGATTACCAAATGCACACATAGATTTAAGGACCCTACCTGAATGTAGAGTAATGATAAATGGAACATTAAAGAATTTACAATTTCAAATACTTCGTCTTAATGATGACATCAGATGGAAAATGCATCACTGAGTTATAAGAGAAGAATATGACACACAAAAATGGGATTCCATATACCATGGAACAGTCTAAGCAATAAATCCTTGTCACTGAATACAAGAAAAGAGGTCCTAAAGTCTTACATTGAACCAATATTTTTGTTCGGAAGTGAGTCGCGGACACTGAGCAAGAAATTAAAAAATCATTGGAGGCAAGTGATGTTGTTTTTCAGAACAATGTTAAGAATCCCACGGACAGCTAAGACAACTAACAAAGAATGCCTGACAAAAAGCTAATGTATAAAGAAATATAATAACAAATATACTTGTAAGATGATGACAATCAAACTTCACTGGCTTTGTGTTGAGACAAAGAGCGTTCAAGAAAATCATGACAACTGGAAAATGGAAGGAAAGAGAAGCATCAGAAGACTGAGAGAAAAAATACTGGATATCTTGATACTATAGCATGGGAAGAGACGAACAAAGAAAAATGTAGATCTGTAAAGGGACATGATCACCAACACCTTGAGACCTGGCATTCAACTTGATCTGATATGCAGATTTGTATAGATTTGGTTAGACAAACACACACAACACCATAAAACTGAGACTTTATCACTACTTTGAGATGCAGAGCGAATGGTATCACAAGAAAGATTTTTCTAACATTCTACCACCCTAGCAGTGATGAAAAAAAAATTATTATTAAATATTCAGAATTAATGAAACAAGAAATCATGTTACCAAATGGATAATCTTCATGCCATACAGTAAGGGATGTGCTTTCCTTTCTGCTTTTTAGATCTGAAGAACGCCTTAAATTTGTTATTTGTGGTCTGTTCCCTCCAAAAATTGGTGTACGCACAGAAGCTGAAACATAAACATCATGATAAGAATATGTGAAAGAAAAAATATATATGTACAGAATATGTGTTGTTGTTGTTTAACTAGGGCTGCTGAGCTTCGCGCTCTTTTGATTTCAAGAGTCAATGAGGATGTAATTAGCCTCACAGACATAGGTTAACTTCCCCATATGTATATTGTAGCACTGTGCATAGCTGGTGGTCATATAAGGATGACTCCAGATATGCCTCACTGCATACAGAATATGTGTAAAACTTGTATGTGAGGACACGCTTCAATTTAAGTCTCTATTATGAGCATAATTAAATTAGAAATAATGCCGTGAAAGTTATCATCATCATTAAATTCTGAAGGGGGCTACTAAGTTCAATCCTGTGAGGCATTGGTGATCATGCTGTGATGCTTTGGCGATTATGCCTTCCCACAGATCCTGATTCTTGATGTTATCCATGAGTTCTGTTGTTGACTTTTTCTCTAAGTACGGTGGTAGGAAACTATACTACTCGTCAAAAGTCAAGGGCCACCCTATTATTTTCAATACACTTTTATATAAGCGCATAGAATTATTAAATGAAGGAAGTTTTTAGTGAAAATGGGTGCAATATCTTCCTCTGACAGTCCTCTATGTACGTTAAGCATAAAAACAACTCACCGACAACCATGGTGATCACGTGCAATTTGGTTTGCTTACCATAAATTCACATTTTTAATCTGTTTTTTTCAAACTTCCGTACAACCAACCAGGTGAAGTAATCGTGCTGGTTGACATTCCACGTGCAATGGCGACTTTTCGTGAACAGAGTTCACTCTTAATTTGTTTTACAATCAGCAGACTTAGGGTAGTTTCATCACTTGCAAAAACCATGCCACCGAGAAGAAGTCTTGACACCTTACAAAGAATGAGGGCTATAGCGTGGGTTGAAAGTGGTTTATCTGTCCGTGAGGGTGCTAGACGGCTTGCAGTGTCACACTCTACTATCCAAAGAATTTTGGAGAGATTTCAGGCCACAGGAAGTGTGGAAGATCGCCACCGGCCAGGTCGTCCTAGATGCACCAATAGACATGATGACCGGTACCTCTTGTTGTCAGCCCTGCGCCATCGAACAGTGACTTTTTCCACTCTAAGATGTCAGCTGAGACAAACTGTAAACGTTAATTTCAATCAAAGCACCATTCGCAGACGTTTACATGAATTTGGACTGGCTGCTCGACGTCCTGCAGTCAGAATCCCTCTTACTGCTGCTCATCGCAGAGCCCGTGTTGCTTGGTGTCGCGAGCACATTAGATGGACAAGGCAACAATGGAGTCAAGTTCTCTTCACTGGTGAATCTCGCTTCACTGTGTCATTCAATGATGGCAGGATTCGAGTTTGACCGGCCCAAGATACCAGAACGAAATCATGAGACCAAATGTTCAGCCTGCTCTGGAGGCCATAGGTGGTAATGCCATCCTCCAAGATGATAACGCTCGACCCCATCGAGCTCGTGTGGTGAATGAGTTTATTCAGCAACATGGGATCATCAGGATGGTGTGGCCAGCTCATTCACCTGACCTTTCTCCGATTGAGCATCTCTGGGATGTCCTTGGTCGAAGATTGTTAACAAATCACCCCCTGCCAATGGATGTTGCACAGCTGACTGCATTTCTGCTTCAGGAGTGGCAATCTGTTCCTCATGATACTCTTCGGACCCTTGTGGACTCGATGCGTCTACGCTGTCTTGAATGCCTTGCTGCAAACGGTGGTCATACCCGATTTTGAAATGTCTATTTGTCCAATATCTATTGTGTTACTTTTGAAAAGGTGGGTGACACACTTCATAGCTTCATTGCGTTTGAATGTGTGTTTCCATTTCTTTACGTGACATGTCAATTTGGTATTCAATAAATGCCGTTTTATAAGATACCAATTACGTTTATATCAGATTTGTTTTATGGTTTCAACCAAGGTTTTTCAAAGTGGCCCTTGACTTTTGACGAGTAGTATATATACAGAGGGCTACAATAGGAGGCAATATGATTATCAGAAACAGTTCCCCCCACCCCCCTCCATCAAACTTGTGTTTCTGCCCTTTTACTTCCTTTATAATTGGGTCATGACTCCCAAGTGTCAGTCTTCTATGTCTTTTCCAGCCTGCGATGGGAATTAAACCAACTCCACCTTGATTGTGACTTCCAGCTTTCTTCCTGATTTTATCCATGCTGTCAGCTTGAGGTAGCTATGAAAGTAAACATTTGTTGTTTATAACTTTACTTACTTGTTCATTCCCCTTCTACCGTGGGGTGTAGAGGTTTGTAAGAGAGAGCGCCATACTATTCTATCCGCTGTCTTCCTCCTGGCTTTGTTCCATTCTAGTCCTCGGCCCTTCAAAGATTGTCTAATGTTGTCCTCCTGCGGATTTGGGTTGTCCTGGAAGTCTGGATCCCTGGCTCTTAGTTTCCCATGCTTGTCGTGGTAGCCAATCTTCTCCCATTCTGCAGATATGGCCAAACCATCTTAGTTGGGACTGTTCTACTTGGGTCTGCAGGGGGTGGGTTTTTAGGCCTTGACATATCACCTGGTTGCGGACCATGTCTCTTCTTGTTACTTCAACCACCTTCCTCGGATACCTCATTCCTGAGGTTTGGATCTGGCTTTTGTGGGTTGTAGTCATTGCCCATGACTCGCAACCATACGTCAAGACTGGGACACAGGTGGAGCGGTATACAGCCATCTTTGTTTTCTTATCAACTTCTCTTCTGCTGAGGAATCCTTGATTTATGGCTTGAAAAAGTCTCCCAGCTGCTGCTCTTCGGGTAGCCAACTCTTCTTTGATGCCTCCCTTCCGGTCTATGACAGCTCCAAGTATTTAAAGTGGTCGACCTGCTCCAGGACCTGTTCTCCCAGCTTAATCTGATGTCTTCTTTCCTCTCGTGATATCACCATGGTTTTTATTTTTGAGCTGCTTATGATCATCCCTCTCTTCTCCAGCTCTTCCTTCCAGGTTGGATTGAAGATATGCCTCTGATTTGTTTATAACTTCCTGTCCTGAATTCCATAGCCTGTTGAGTTTGCTCCACTGCCAGCATGATGCCTTTTCTGCAGCTTCACCAAGCCTCTTAAAGGCCCTTGTTCTTGACTGTCCTTTCGGGCCCAATTATTTCAGCAGATCATACACCGAGGCAGCTACAAGACCTCTTGCACCTACTTCCCAAGCTAAGATTTTTGCTGCAAACCCATCACCATATCTGGTCAATCTCAATGAGTGCTGCTTGTCCAATATAATCTGACAAGGAGTGTAGTACTATATCTGGTTATTTTCCAGACTTCCTAATGATCTCTGGATATGACCCTCACCCAGGTAGATCTGCTGACACATCCCAGTCATTTGCAGAATCAAAAATAGTTGGTAAGCTATACTGACCAAACATTCCATTATATTTACTGTAAAACTTTACCTCATAAAACAGACTGCTACAGAAACTATCGCAGCAAAAGTACATGAATGTTTTAGTGCAGGCTTCCTGCAAGGGGACCAGTTGCAGTAGTGGTTCCATAAGGAACAAAATGGGAAATAAAGAAGATAAGTTATAAAATGTAACAAATACTGATATTTGAATAACTCTTTAGATCATGCAACATAAGGAGACATCATTAGTAAAGCGATATAGTTAAACATCAGTACTTGGACATACCTGTGTTCAGGTAAGGTCTCCAAGACACCTTAAGGTTAGGGTCAATGATGTGGCCAATTCTATTGGTGGTGAAGCTCTTCAACACAGACTCAAACTGTGGTGAGGCTTGAATGTAAAGCAGATTCTGGTGGGAGCCTGAAGAATGCAAAATAAGAATGCATTGCACCAATTTGTGAATCACAATGTCCTTGTTTCCCAAGCATTCATAATTCAGTGACTTCTTCTTCTTTGATCCTTAGCTGCCGACCGTCAAAGCAGTCAGTGGCCATCACACCTAGTGGCATCTTAAAGGGCAACAAAAATTGATTCCACTTTGCTCGGTCGGTGGCCATCCTTCGTACAATGCCCCAACTCTGGTTCATTCTTTGCATCTCAGCCACCACAGTCCTCCGCCAAGTTGTTTTTGGTCAGCCTCTCTTTCGCTTTCCTTCAGGGGTCCATAGCATAGCTGTTCTTGTAATGGCATCAGGGTCCCTTCTGAGGACGTAGCCAACCCAACTCCAGCGTCTGCCAGCTATGATGGTGTGCATGTCCTCTTGGTTACTCCGAATAAGTAGTTCTTGGTTGGTGAAGGTATTTGGCCAAAAGATTCTGTGAATTTTTCTTAGGCACATTGTGTGGAAAGAGGACAGTTTTGACATTTCCTTCTCTGTTACTCTCCAGCATTCTGCACTATAGAGAAGCACAGAAAGTACACAGCTCTCATATAATCTTAATTTGGTGTTTGTGCTGTACTGGGAAGACTTCCAGATGTTGTTGAGACTAGCTAAGGCTGTTCTCACTTTATTCATTCTGTTGTTGATGTCCTTGCTTGTTCTGCCGTCTGGTGTTACTATGCATCCTAGGTATGTGAGGGTGTCTGTACCAGTTGCTGATTCCTTACTGATATGGGCTCAGGGTTGCTCACATTGAACGTCATGACCTCTGACTTCTTAAAATTGATGTTCAAGCCCATCTGCTGGCTATACTTATTAAGTCTATCCGTTTTTTCCTGGATGTGTTGATGTGAATGTGCTAGTAGTGCAATGTCATCTGCATATTCCAGATCTTCCAATGTAGAAGATGTAGTCCATCTTATTCCTCTTGGACTTCCCTCTGTTGTCTGGCGCATCACCCAGTCTATGACTGTTAAAAATAGAGTGGTTGATAAGGGTCATCCATGTCGTACTTGTCACGAAGTGGATTTTAGACTAGAGGTTGCCTAAATATAGAGACAAGACACTAGTGGGAAGAAAGTCTTAGAAGGTAGATTGTAGATGAAAATGACAGTGACTGTGGAAAGATGAGACTATTGGCGTCAAGGGCAGGAAACCTAGATATGACTCTCCCTTGCCACTTGTGATTTATTAGATAGCTTTAGCCCCACCACCTTTTACTACCCTAAGGAGATAAGGTTTAACTTAAAACCACAGACACACTACACAGACCATATATATATATATATATATATATATATATATATATATATATATATATATATATATATATATATATATATATATATATATATATATATATATATATGTGATGCCACACTGTAATTCTGTCTTTCAACCGGCCCGATTCTGTCGTCTATTTTGTATTTCTGTCGTCTAATTTGTATTTCCGGGCCGATCCTGTTCTTTTATTTTGAATTTTCACCATTTTATTTATTCTCATTTGAATATATATCGAGTTTGGTATTTTTGAGGAGATAAATTAAATGGGGTCGTTTTATGATGGTAGGTTTATTTTACATTCGACCAGTTTTACTTTCTTCTGATTTTCTGCGATTTCGTTGTTTACGAAATAATCGCCATTTCCGGCACGCGGTATGAGGAGTCCGGAAGCACGCGGCCGTCAGGTAACGTGACGCAATTTTATGCCACGTGGGTTTCGCGATGATGCGTAGGAGTGGCCCCGGTGTGTATAAATAGCCAGTTAGAACTGTGGGCAAATCTCTCCGAAGAAATATTGCCGCCGGTCAACGTCGATTTATCGTTCTCCACTGTGGGTAAAACCAGCGATGAATTGGTATGTAGGATTTTATCTTATTATCGTTTTATTCATTAGAGGGTTCTTTGAGAAATTCGCCCGTAGTTAATTTCTTCGGGGGACATTAACTTTTAAGTTTTTAAACGATAGTGCCATCCATTATCAATTTTTGAAGAACGATGTAAATGTAACAGTGTGCTTATTCTTTCTGTGATTTTGGCAGTAGATAGGAACGTGTTATAAGCTACACGGGTGTTCATAGTTGTAGAATGTTGGGTAAAACCACCATTTATTTCTGTGTATTTACTAATGTAATTTTATGGGGAAATCCCTGGTGTGTTCGTTAATTCTACTGAGCCTTAAATGTGAGAAATATTGTCGGAGGGTTCAGATTTACGTTGGAAGTGAATTTTACTGCTTAGAGGAGTAAACTATACCTATAGCGATATTTCATTTAAATTGGGGCTTAAGTAGGAAACCTCATGTGTAAATGTTAAAAAAGGGAGACCCCGGAATTTCGGACAAAAGAAGTTCCCGAGTTGAAAATGTTGACACGTGGGTAGCCATGTGTGACGGGCAAGTGGCCCGTCAGACAGGTTTTGTTTATTTGGCTGGTGGATTTTAGTTGAGAGAGAGAGAGGAGGAGGGAGATTTAAGTACCACGTGGAATAGAAATATTTTATGTATCGTTTTTCAGAACGAGAGAAGGGGAGAGGGAGGAGAGAGATTTAAGTGCCACGTGGAATAGAAATATTTTATGTATCGTTTTCAGAACGAGAGAAGGGGAGAGGGAGGAGAGAGATTTAAGTGCCACGTGGGTAATATTAATTTTTGTATTGTTGTACATGACGAGTGAGCCACGTGGGCAATATTATTTTATGTATTGTTGTAAATGACGAGTGAAGGGGAGTTAGGTTAGAGATGCGTTAGGTTGGAATTGTTATACAATAGACGCATCTTCTTTTAATTTCAGCGAGTCGCGGCAAGAATAGTGGGGGAGCGTAAATTTGCCCATGTGCAAAATTACCCACGGCAACAGGACCTATCTTAAGGGTCAGACCTATGGTCTCTGGCAGTGAAGTCCCTATGCTTCAGCTGGACCGTGGTTTATTTATCATACAGCCGAGAGCATCGCTATTATAGTCTCCAGCAACGACACGTGGCAGCGAGACCGGTTTCAATTTCGTACAGTCAGAAATCAAGGCCTTGTTTTCCTCTAACTCCGGAGCGAGTTAAAAGAGGGAAGATAGTCAGCGGCAGAGAAGATTTTGACAGTAAATCAAGCACCGAAGTCAGGAGCAGGGGAGAGGGTTAACATCCCTGGGTCCTGATAGTAATGAGAGAAGAGAGTAGCGGAGACGCCGCATCATCAGTCCTCGAGTGTTAGAGAGACACTGAGACCAAGAAAGAGAGAGATAGAGAGACACTGAGACCAAGAGAGAGAGAGAGAGAGATAGAGGAGGGAGAAAATAGACAGGACCAGTAGGGTCTGTTCAGTATTCATTTGACAGATAGACCCTGAGCCATCAGCTAAAGCCAAGTCTATTATTTTAGCAATTCTTGTGGTGTAGTTATCGGCGCATATCGCCTAACAAGTAGAAAGCTGTGTAGCCATTCGTTGAGGAAAAATCACCAGGACTGAGACAGTAGAAATTTATTAGTGTTAGAGAGTGGAGGCTAGAGTTGACAGCCCCACCATATTAGAGTTGTTGTAATCACTAACCATTTTTATTGTTCCTCAGCAGGGTGACAGGAAGAGTGAATGCGAGTGGGGTTTTTTTTTGTCTCTCAATCTAATTGTTACTTTGATTTTTCCAGGGCGTGCAACTGCACGCTATTTTTGTGGTTTATGTATGATGACAATTTTATGCTTGATTTTTGTAAATAAATATATATATTTACTGTACACTGGATTAGCTTCTACTCCGTACTATACATACTCTATGTTGTCTGTATAGTGGTGTCTGTGGTCGTATTTATACACCTTATCTCCTTGTGTGTCAAGGTAGTCAGAGGAGGGCGAGACTATAGCCATTCTGAAATCACGAAGCGGCAAGTGAGAGTCAAAACCTGGTTCTATCCCTTGTGCCAATAGTCTCATCTGTCCACAGGCATGTCATTTTCCATCTAAATTCTATTTCCTCAGACTTTCTCATACTAGGGTCTTGCTTTCATTCAGGCAAACTCTATAAAAATTAAAACCACTTCGTGACAATATATATATATATATATATATATATATATATATACGTACAGGAATAGTAAAGTAAGTGACTGATCCAGACTAAAGTTTAAATAGTTTTATTTACACCACAAATTCAAATAACATACATAAATAAATAAAGTGCGTGTTCGCACACCTGGAAAGAAGAACAAGAACAATTAACTTGATTTGTAATCAATCCCAACCCTTCACCCACAAGTTTCAACCTGTATGGGAAAAAGAATTAACGATTAAACAAACCCACACTGAACATGGTGGGGTCTCGGATTTCGAGCCTCCACTCCAAACTAGCTATTCTAAATTTATAATTTTAACACCACTGTTCAGCTGTAGACCCTATGAAATGTCTACACAATCTCTGCAGGACTTCTTTTCTAAACAGCCTATACTGCAACTCACGAACACTGCTCCACAACTAACTTCCTCAATAAAACTTCAGAAGCTGTCCTCTGTTATGATTTTATAACTCTTTAACACTTCTGTCTCTCCACTTTAAAGCCTTCCGAAGGAACTGTAACCCTATTTCCCTCCACTAATTTTTGCTGTTGATGACTTGGGCTTTAGACTCAGTGACTCTCTGACGCGACTGTCATCTTCTGAGGATCTGATGAGTGGCTGGTTAGGAAAAGTAGGTTTTCCCAATCTCTTTTCCGTTGTACTGATAACGGGTCTGGTTCGCTACCACCATATGTGATAGCCGAAGGTGGAAATTAGATTTCAAGGCTTAATTATGGCCTTCTGAAGCACTTGGCGACGCGCCAATAATGATGTGCTTTTAGTGAGCTTAGAGCTCCCGATTGTTGAGAACCAGTTCCAGCTGAAGATTTTTCTCTTCACTGCAATGGAACTTTTTGGTTCTTTCACCTCTGGCGATATCTCGAGCACTCTGCTCCTGAGATGACAGATTTTGCCGTTGGTAACTTGTAAGGGCCTGTTTCAACCTCAAAAATTACACATCTTTAACACCTAACTCCCATGAATACATCCCTGTCTATCCCTTAAATCAATACAGCTCCCTCTCTATGGTCACACAAGCAATACGTAAATATTACCTAACCCTGTGTCAACTACCCCGCAATTCCCTCTCTATCCCATTTCAACGTAACCATCGGTCTGGTAATCAACTACCAGACCGGCTGACCTAAATCTTTTATTACACCTAGGCTAGCCCCGAGTCACAACAATTTAAACTTTAGGGGAACCCTCCTGTCCGTAATATACTACTTGTCAAAAGTCAAGGGCCACTTAGGAAAACCTTGGTTGAAACCATAAAACAAATCTGATATAAACGTAATTGGTATCAGTTAAAACGGCATTTATTGAATACCAAATTGACATGTCACGTAAAGAAATGGAAACACACATTCAAACGCAATGAAGCTGTGAAGTGTGTCACCCACCTTTTCAAAAGTCACACAATAGATATTGGACAAATAGACATTTCAAAATCCAGTATGACCACCGTTTGCAGCAAGGCATTCAAGACAGCGTAGACGCATCGAGTCCACAAGGGTCCGAAGAGTATCTTGAGGAACAGCTTGCCATTCCTGAAGCAGAAATGCAGTCAGCTGTGCAACATCCATTGGCAGGGGGTGATTTGTTGACAATCTTCGACCAAGGACATCCCAGAGGTGCTCAATCAGAGAAAGGTCAGGTGAATGAGCTGGCCACGCCATCCTGATGATTCCATGTTGCTGAATAAACTCATTCACCACACGAGCTCGATGGGGTCGAGCGTTATCATCTTGGAGGATGGCATTACCACCTATGGCCTCCAGAGCAGGCTGAACAATTGGTCTCAAGATTTCGTTCTGGTATCTTGGGCCGGTCAAGTTGCCTTGGATGATGTAGAGTGGGGTCCTGCCGTGTCTGTAGAAGCCTCCCCAGACAATGACAGAACCCCTACCATAATGATCCACCTCTCGAATTGTGTCATCAGTAAATCGCTCTCCTGGTCATCTCCAAACTCGAATCCTGCCATCATTGAATGACACAGTGAAGCGAGATTCATCAGTGAAGAGAACTTGACTCCATTGTTGCCTTGTCCATCGGATGTGCTCGCGAAAGCAAGCAACACGGGCTCTGCGATGAGCAGGAGTAAGAGGGATTCTGACTGCAGGACGTCAAGCAGCCAGTCCAAATTCATGTAAACGTCTGCGAATGGTGCTTTGACTGACATTAACGTTTACAGTTTGTCTCAGCTGACATCTTAGAGTGGAACAAATCACTGTTTGATGGTGCAGGGCTGACAACAAGAGGTACTGGTCATCATGTCTATTGGTGCATCTAGGCGACCTGGCCGGTGGCGATCCTCCACACTTCCTGTGGCCTGAAATCTCTCCAAAATTCTTTGGGTAGTAGAGTGTGACACTGCAAGCCATCTAGCAACCTCACGGACAGATAAACCACTTTCAACCCACGCTATAGCCCTCATTCTTTGTAAGGTGTCAAGACTTCTTCTCGATGGCATGGTTTTTGCAAGTGATGAAACTACCCTAAGTCTGCTGATTGTAAAACAAATTAAGAGTGAACTCTGTTCAAGAAAAGTCGCCATTGCACGTGGAATGTCAATCAGCACAATTACTTCACCTGTTTGGTTGTACGGAAGTTTGAAAAAACAGATTAAAAATGTGAATTTATGGTCAGCAAACCAAATTGCATGTGATCACCATGGTTGTCGATGAGTTGTTTTTATGCTTAACGTGCATAGAGAACTGTCAGAGGAAGATATTGCACCCATTTTTACTAAAAACTTCCTTCATTTAATCATTCTATGCGCTTATATAAAAGTGTATTGAAAATAATAGGGTGGCCCTTGACTTTTGACGAGTAGTATACTTTGGGCTACTTTTACACTGACCCTTGATGATTCGTTGATTAACACAAAATAAAATTAGAACTACTCTAGGAATCATTAAATTCCAGTTCCGAAAATTTAATTACATGCCTCCTGATTACACAACACTTCAAGGCATAAATAAAATAACGTACACATGAGTAAAAAAAAAAGTTAGTTGCTTATCCTTTACAGGACGTGGCAATCAACCCCAGCTTTTATTGGCTGTTTGTGATTTTTCTAGGCAATTTTTTTCATACAGTAGTTAGCAATGGCAAACATGAGTAAATGCCCCATAAAATAAGCGTACACACAATACGCTATCATAGTTTACACTGCAATTATTATAATCAAGCGAGGTTATCTATATGTATATATATATACCCCCTCTGCTCCGTCACCTCGGTAAAATTACTTACACCTCTATTCATATAGAGATATATATATATCTCTCTCTAGGAAAAATGAAATCCCGTCTCAGAAAATAAAATACGCCCCTCACTCCCCTGTGCATCCCACTACATTATCAAATTAGTCTGCTAGCAAAATACACAACTAAGCTCGAGTATCTTCACTTGTAAATTATCAGGATTAAATACTCAATGAAATGAAATGCATACATGCGCTCCGGTATATATATTTGTAACTTACAGAATTAAATTGCGTTTGTCACAACTACCTTCTACATATTATTGAGCGCCGGTTTACCTTAGCGCTTAACCTTACACCATCAACATCTCAAAAACCTTGCCACACAATTAATAGCTCAAAAAGCCTGTACCCAAAATCAGAGATACAGCTACAATTCACAGAAACTATATAGGCGCACTATGAGTATTATTCTCAGATAGCAATTGACGGCGCTATCATTTATTACAATTTAATTTAAAAAACCCCCGAAGAAAATTCTACTAATCGGGCTAAGATTAATTATATAAAACAAACTCTAAGTTATGGCTTACCCGGTCGAATTTCCCAATTACGAGCAATCAAGCGTGGCTTGAATTCACGGCTGTAATTTTCTGAAGACAAAGGACCCGCTAATCAATTACTCTATTATTTATTACAAGAAAAAGAGGCCAGTGCCCACACCATAGCGTGGCTTTGTTCTCAGACCAATGATCATGCTGCATTTCAATAAAGTTTGACCCCGGCCAATCAAAATTGTAAACATATTATTACTGCTAGCGCGCGTCCTCAGATTGCGTCACGTTACAGCGGCCGCGTGAGTAAATTTAACTTTGATTCGTTGAAACGCCAGTTTTACGTACATGGGTAGAGGTAACTACCCCCATCCCCCGTTTAAACAAAGAATGACCGCAATTATTTAACAAAGCAAAATACGACTACTAGAACGAATTTACTACAGAGAAAAGCACTGGTGCAAATCTGTACTAAACTACAGTAATCCCTATGGAGAAAAAAAACGCAATTAATTCCCTACAAAAAGAGACTAAACTCCCCTACTATTCACAGAGAAGAAACATGGGGCGGATAAGATACAACCCTACCGTAATCCCCTCCTGAAAAAAACCATTTATAATACAAGGAGAAGAAACATGGGCCTGTTGAAAAAATAAATTACAGTACAGTATCACAGTACTCCTGTCTTCACCTCAAAGGTTAGTCTGCTCTGCCCAACACTACACGTAAAATTGGCATAGAGGCTTTTTATGACTGACACTATGCAGCTTGGAATTCCATAAGCTCTCAGTATTTTCCATAAACTGTCCCTATGTTTACTGTCAAAAGCCTTTTCAAAATCAACGAAATTAATGTACAGCTGTCTTTGCCATTCTGAGTACTGCTCTATAATGTTCCTGAGGGTAAATATATGATCTACACATCTTCTGTTCTTTCTAAATCCTGCTTGTTCTTTCCTCAGTTTGTGGTCTACTGCTTTTGAAATTCTCTGTATAATTATCCTGCCTAGTATTTTGCTGGGAACTGAGAGAAGAGTGATTCCTCTCCAATTATTGCAGTCTGCAAGATCTCCCTTCTTGGGCAATTTGACAATTATTCCTTTGTTCCAATCTGTTGGTGTTGTCCCTGTTTTCCAGACTTGTGCAAATAGAACCACTATAATTCAGTGACTGCACAACTTTATTCACCTAGTCTCTCTGCCAATTGCTCTAATTTCTCCAGATGTATCCTCTGTGTCCAGTTCTACCAGAGTGTTTCATCATCATGTGTTCCTAAGCCATCTACACTTCCTCTTTCCTTGCAGATTCTAAATTAATACTTAATGAATGCATTTCAGATACTATCTCAGCCGCAAGTGGAGTTACGAATAATACATTCTCAAAGCCAATTAAACTCTCCTGAGGCAACACAGCAAAATATATTCAGAGGGTCCAACACCATGCTTACTCAAAACCTAGATCAGTGATGTCAATGTAAGAGCAACATAGAAAGTACATCAGACAAAGGAACATTTTGTCAATTTTCCTATGTCAGATGCACCTCCTATAAAGCTTACATAGTGATGTCATTATTCTAGGCGTGTATAAGCTTTGTATTGGGCTTTGTGAACACAGATGGCTATATTTCAAACAGCCTCTGATAGTTTGAGGATCTCACTGTTGACCCTTGATAGACAAGGGGAGCTGAGAAGTGGTTCTGTGTAGGACATGACAATTCCTAGGGAGAGCCCAGAACCAGAGAACAATATTTTAGCTCTGCGTATTTGGAGAGCCCCTTTGGATGGTGGGGAATGCACACTATGTCATGCACTTCTTCCTCCTAGCTTGAGATCAGATGTGATGATCCTTTGAATGCAAGCCACGCTGAATAAACTGGAGCTCATGACTTCAAACTCAACATGTTTCGAAATGGAAGAAAAGCCACAGGAAAAACCTAGATCTACAGTGTAAATAATACCAGGAGTCTTCAACTTGGTATTGGCTGCAAATGGGCGAGATGCTCAGTAGCCTTAGTTAAATAATAACAACAGCAGAAAGGGTGAGGGCAGGTCTCTGGCGCAGGATAACCAGAATGCATTTGGCAGATGCGATTTTAAAGTAATTCATCTAGGAGTAGGAGCACTCAGGTTTCAAACCATCTGCTGCCTTTCAGGTAGGCTGGGGAAAGCCAAAGGCTATAGAAAATAAATTTGACAGAAGAGCTTGCTGAAACTGGATGTGCTGGTCTGAAAGGTGCAGATGATGCTGGTCAGGTGTAAACCACTGCACTATGTAACATACCGCTCAACAAAAAATTCCACATATCAGCCCTAGAGGGGGCTCCTGGCTGATAAATCCCATAAAAAACCAGTCCCCAACAGGGACCAAATGAGACTATTGGTGGCCATTATTTCTGTTTAATCTTGGACAGCCAGGATTTGAAAACCAAGGGAAATTAATACAGTTAAATACATTTTTTTTTTTTAAATTCCAGAGGAATGCACAAACGCAAAAAAAAAAAAATGTTAAGGATGCTATGTAAGAAACTATAAACTCACCTATGTAAAGTAACGGCTGAGGCACAATCTCATTCTCTGTGTCTTCTGGAAAGTATATATTAAGGGAAGGAATATGATGACTATCAAATAAGCTCACCGCTTCAAGTTTATCATGGTGAAGAAACCAGGCCTTGGCAATGGGAGTATCAAACTGTTGAGAACAGACATATATTGTTTTCTATGACTCAAGAAATCACAGCAAATTAACACCACCATGGACTCCATGATTAAAGAAAACATAACTGCACAGTATATGACTACACAAAATGGAATTATAGCAGTGATGCCAATTCAAACAACAGTGACTGATTTAGATTTACACCCTCTTTAATAGGGATAAAATTAAAAAACTGACATCTTTAAAAAAAAGTCAACATTGAGAAAGAAAATACCACAAACAACATGGCAATCTTTAAACATATTCACTAAGAGTTGTTTATATATTCACCACTATATATCGGATTTGTGGACTACGAAAAGACATTTGACAGTGTAGACAGAGAATCACTTTGGAAATTGATGAGGCATAATGGAGTTCCCCTGAAGATCATTAATTTAATAAAGAAAACATATGAAGACATGACATGCAGAGTTCTTCATGAAGGACAGCTTACAAAACCGTTTGGGATAAGAACTGAAGTGCGACAGGGATGCCTCTTGTCTCCATTTCTTTTCTTACTAGCAATAGACTGGGTTATGAGATCATCGACAACACACAACAGAAATGGAATCCAGTGGACTCTGACTAAGCAGTTGGATGATCTGGATTTTGCTGATGACTTGGCTCTTCTGTCCCATAACTGTAATCAGATGCAGGACAAACTGAAAACATTCGATGAGAGGTCACAGCAACTGGGTCTGAAAATACACAGGGGAAAGACAAAAATAATGAGAATAAATGCAGGTAATGATAACAGGGTTGAACTTGAAGAAACACCAATACAAGATGTAGAATCGTACACATATCTTGGCAGCAATATAGACAAAATTGGAGGGACAGACAGTGATATCAAACTAAGAATACAAAAAGCAAGAGGAGCTTTCATTGCATTGGGAAATATATGGAGATCAAGAGAAATCGGATCCAACACGAAAATAAGAAACTTCAACTCAAATGTGAAGTCAGTCCTATTGTATGGCTCTGAGACATGGAGAACAACAAAGACAACTACCAAAAAGCTACAGACTTTCATAAATGGGTGCTTGCGTAGAATAGAGGGATTAAAATGGTATGACAAGGTTACCAACATGGAACTGAGGACAAGAACTAGACAAGTGCCAGTGAAACAAGAGATGAGAAGAAGACGATGGCGATGGATAGGGCACACACTGAGGAAACCTGTTGATAGCATTACAAGGCAGTCCTTATTCTGGAACCCCCACGGCAAGAGAGGCAGAGGTAGACCAAGAAGCACATGGGAGAAGAGAGCTGGAAGCAGAGGTAAAAATGATGAAGAGAACGTGGAAAGAACTTGAGATGATGGCACGTGACAGTTGGACTTGGCATGTGTTTGTTGAAGGCCTATGGGAGTGGAGGGTTATGAATGAATGCTTATATATCTCGTCTGCTTAAGCTTGCAATACAAACTATTAACATACCTTGTGCTCCCAAGACACCTGATCAGAATTTCTCTTGTTAAGGGCTACGATTCGTCCTTCTGGTACAATCACTTGGAGACGGTTTTCATAGTCAGTGATATTAATATGTCTTTTTTCACTTGAACATTCATCTGCTAAATATTGAAAAAAAAATGTTTACAGTACACATTTAAAACAACACATTCATTCATTCATTCATAACCCTCCACTCCCAAAGGAGCATAGGCCTTCAACAAACACATGCCAAGTCCTCCTGTCACGTGCCATCATCTCAAGTTCTTTCCACGTTCTCTTCATCATTTTTACCTCTGTTTCCAGCTCTCTTCTCCATGTGCTTCTTGGTCTACTTCTGCCTCTCTTGCTGTGGGGGTTTCAGAACAAGGACTGTCTTGTAATGCTATCAACAGGTTTCCTCAGTGTGTGTCCTATCCATCGCCATCATCTTCTTCTCATCTCTTGTTCCACTGGCACTTGTCTAGTTCTTGTCCTCAGTTCCACGTTGGTAACCTTGTCATAGCATTTTAATCCCTCTATTCTACGCAAGCACCCATTTATGAAAGTCTGTAGCTTTTTGGTTGTTGTCTTTGTTGTTCTCATGTCTCAGAGCCATACAATAGGACTGACTTCACATTTGAGTTGAAGATTCTTATTTTTGTGTTGGATCCGATTTTCTTGATCTCCTTATATTTCCCAATGCAATTTCCTCTTGCTTTTTGTATTCTTATTTTGATATCACTGTCTGTCCCTCCAACTTTGCCTATATTGCTGCCAAGATATGTGTACGATTCTACATCTTGTATTGGTGTTTCTTCAAGTTCAACCCTGTTATCATTACCTGCATTTATTCTCATTATTTTTGTCTTTTCCCTGTGTATTTTCAGACCCAATTGCTGTGACCTCTCATCGAGTGTTTTCAATTTGCCCTGCATCTGATTACGGTTATGGGACAGAAGAGCCAAGTCATCAGCAAAATCCAGATCATCCAACTGCTTAGTCAGAGTCCACTGGATTCCATTTCTGTTGTGTGTTGTCGATGATCTCAAAACCCAGTCTATTGCTAGTAAGAAAAGAAATGGAAATAAGAGGCATCCCTGTCGCACTCCTGTTCTTATCCCAAACGGTTCTGTAAGATGTCCTTCATGAAGAACTCTGCATGTCATGTCTTCATATGTTTTCTTTATTAAATTAATGATCTTCAGGGGAATTCCATAATGCCTCATCAATTTCCAAAGTGATTCTCTGTCTACACTGTCAAATGCCTTTTCGTAGTCCTTAAATCTGATGTATAGTGGTGAATTCCATTCCAGACTTTGTTCAACTATTATTCTTAAAGTGGCTATCTGGTCTGTACATGATCTGTTTTGTCAAAAACCTGCTTGTTCATCTCTCAGTTTCTTGTCTATGGACTCTTTTAATCTCTCAAGGATAATCCTGTTTAATACTTTTCCTGGCACTGATAGTAACATTATTCCTCTATAATTTGTGCACTCTTGTAAATTTCCCTTCATAGGCAACTTAACCAGATATCCTTCCTTCCATTCTGCTGGTATCTCTTCCCTTTCCCAGACTTTACCAAGTAATTTATATAACATCTCTGTAACCATGTTGATATCTGCTTTGATGGCCTCTGCTGGAATGCAATCAGGTCCAGACGCTTTTCCATCTCTTAGAAGCTTTATGGCTTTCTTTATTTCTTCCTTTGTTGGTCTTTCACCGTTAATTTGTAGCTCTTCTTCTGCTGGCTGGATGTCCGGGGGGTTTTGTGGAGCTGGTCTATTGAGAAGGTCCTCAAAATATTCTGTCCACCTCTTCATTTGCTCTTGTATATTGCTGAGCAGTTTTCCATTCTTGTCTTTTATGAGGCAACTTGTTTGCTTGTATTTCCCTATTAGTTTCTTTGTGCTGTTATACAGTTCTCTCATATTTCCTTTGGCTGCAGCATCTTCTGCCTCTCTTGCCAACTCCTCAATATACTTCCTCTTGTCTCTTTTGATACTTCTTTTTACTTTGTTTGCTTCTGTGTACACTTCTTGAACCTTAGCTTTGGAACTTCTGGTTTTGCTCGTGTTTAAATCTGCTCTCTTATTTTTTTCTGTTTTTTGTCTTATTGATGGTTTCTGTTGTTATCCATGCTTTTTGTTGTCGTTCCCTTTTCCCTAGTATTTCTTCACATGTCTCTTTCCATACAGTTTTGATTTGCTGCCAAGTCTTCTGTATTCTCTACATCTTCCAGCTGTTGGAGCACTTGGAATTTGTTGGATATTGTGACCACAAATTTGTCTCTTGTTTTCTTAGATGTCCTACATTAAATTGTTGTCTATAATTTTGCATTGTTGCATATCTCTTGAGTTTCATTTTTACCTCTTGAGAATTTTAGATATTATAAATGAAGTATGGAGAGAAGAACAACCACCACAACAATGGAAAGACAGTATTATTGTAAAGTTACCGAAGAAAGGTGATCTATCAGACTGTAATAACTGG
Source organism: Oreohelix idahoensis (assembly GCA_024509875.1). NCBI lineage: Eukaryota > Metazoa > Mollusca > Gastropoda > Stylommatophora > Oreohelicidae > Oreohelix > Oreohelix idahoensis. The sequence goes on along the minus strand of JAMPIV010014447.1, from coordinate 256,926 downwards.
CGTGGTATATCTCTATTATCAGTACCTGGAAAATTATTATGTTGCATGATGTTAGAAAGACTTAAATTGCATGCTGACGAAAAGATCAGAGAAGAACAAGCGGGTTTCAGGCCGAAACGATCATGTATTGATCAAATATTCACACTAAGAACAATTATAGAAGAATCAGTGGAAAGGCAATCGCCACTTATTATCACCTTCGTCGATTTTCAAAAAGCCTTTGATAGTCTACACCGCCCATCATTGTGGAAGATACTTACAATCTATGGTTTTCCAACAAAATATGTGAATATAATCAAAGCGCTATATGACAATGCAAGATGTTGTGTTAGAACAAATAAAGGGAATACAGAATGGTTTACAGTAGAAACAGGGGTGAAACAAGGCTGTATTATGTCACCACTACTTTTTGGAATAGCTATTGATTGGGTTATGAGAAACTATACCCACAATGAACAATTGGGTATAAAATGGACAAATGGAAAATTCCTGGGGGACCTGGATTTCGCAGATGATGTAGCATTCTTAAGTTCAACACCAAGACAATCCCAAGAAGCAATAAATAATTTGTGTCATCTCTCGGTTAAAATTGGTCTCCAAATAAATGCCTCTAAAACTAAAGCTATGAACTTTTCTAACGAGACCTTTGATATCATCTTGAACGGGGAAAAACTACAGAAAGTTGAAAGTTTCAATTATTTAGGCAGTAAAATGACTCAGGATGGTGACACAACAAGAGAAATCCATACTAGAATTGCTTTGGCAGCTAGCGCCTTCAATAGATTATCTAACATTTGGAAATTACGATCATTGAATATACATACCAAGCTTCGTCTGTTTAATTCAAATGTTATCTCAGTGTTAACATACGGCTGTGAGAGTTGGAAAATAACAAAATCATTGGAGAACAAGCTGAATACATTCGAGAACAAATGTCTTAGAAAACTCATGAACATCAGTTGGAAAGAATTCAAGACTAATCGACAAATAAGAGAAGACTCTAGGCAGAAATATGTCTCCGACTATATAAGGAAAAGACGATGGTCATATATCGGTCATGTCCTACGAATGCAAAACAACAGAATACCACTACAGGCGCTCACTTGGGTTCCTGAGGGTAAGCGGAAAAAAGGAAGACCAAAAGAAACACTCAGAAGAACAATAATAAGAGAAGGAAGAACGTTGGGCCTAAATAATGTGCAAGAGCTAAGAGGAGTGGCGTCACAACGAACAACCTGGAGAGCACTGGTTTCTGCCTTATGCGCCGTGTTTGGCGCTTAAAGAATTTATTATTATTATTATTATTATCAGAAGGTGGTGATCTGATGCCACATCTGCTCCTCTATATACCTTTACATCCTGCAATGATGATCTAAACTTCTTGTTTATGCATATATCGTCAATCTGATTTTCTGTTCTATGGTCTGGTGATATCCATGTTGCCTTGTGTATTCTCATGTGTGGAAACATGCTTCCTCCTATAGCCCAGTTGATTTGAAGCACAGAAGTTTGAGAACAGTTCCCCATTTTCATTAATTATTCCTAGCCCATGTTTTCCCATGACTTCCTCAGATCCGGTGTTGACTGTATCTATCTTTGCATTGATGTCACCCATCAAAATTGTGATGTCTCTTCTTTTTACTTTCTCCATAATTTCCTGCAGTCTAGTATAAAATGCTTCTTTCAGACTCTTCTTTGTCATTAGTTGGTGCATAACATTGGATGACATTTACATTTATTTTCTTTTTAGCTGTTTTAAAAGTAGCTGTTATTATTCTGGGTCCAACAGCTTCCCATTCAATGAGTGCTTTCTGTGCTTCATTAGATAACATAAGAGCTACCCCTTCACTGTGATGTGAACTTTCATCTTCATGTCCTGAGGAGAGCACCAATTCACCTGTGATGAGTTTCTTCTTGTCTACCCCCTTCCACTTTGTTTCACACATTCCCAGAACCTCGATTTTATATTCCCTCATTTCTGCTGCTACTTGTGCCACTTTCCCTTGTTCATTTAAGTTTAATGTCCGAACATTCCAGGTGCCAAATCTGGAAGTTCTCCTAGAAGAAAGAAGGTTAGTCAGCAACACAGATTCCTTTTGGCTTTCTCTGTGTTGCATCATACGCCTCCCTGCGAGAGGACCTTCCCCTGTCTTGGATGGCTGCGTTTTATTTTCCTTAATTGACTTGTTCATATTTGTTGGTTTTTTGTGGTTTAAATTTTTTACAGGATGGGGTAACCAGCCCCATGCCCAACCCTCCTTAGTCGCTTTCTACGACATTCATGGAAGGGAACAGTGTTACTATTCTTTGCTCCCCTTTCGGGCCCCGGTAACACACGGGTATAAAACAACACAGCGCTGTCAAAAACTATATCAACTAAACATCTTTCCATCAAGATATTTTTCCCACTATCTAATACGAGCATCATTTGGCTTTTAGGTTGTTTCACTAAGGCAAATGTGATTATTTCTTCAGATTCAGCTTTTCATTTTGGAGGGTGACCATACATCCGGATTTGTCTGGCTTTTCACATCAAAACTTAGCATTGAGTAAGTAATACTATACAAATTTTAACAACATTTTTATGTTTCTTGTCAACGCAATGCAATTATCAAATTCAATCATTATTGTTTAGTAGTAGTACTTTAAACAATTATAATATCTTTACAATTCAGGGCCCTGGTTTTTTATATGTTGTATAAGCAGCGTACATTTGTTCAAATTCAATTCATATTTAATTCATTAAGTCCTTGGTTAAAGACTAAATGAATTAAATATATAAAGGATGACATAGAAAATGTTACTATTTATGCCACTTAAACAAAGAATAGTAAATGGGGCCTGATATGTAAAAATCTTCTGTTTTTTTATACTGGTTTAGTGTGAAAAAAATTTAATTATTTTAAGTATGAATCCATTCTTTCATTTTTAGTTTACAGAACATAATATAGCTTATTGATAAACAGTGCCACGTACATATTATCATACTCATTCAGTTTTTTTTATTTATACGATTTTTAATTTTATCAGTTATAAATTTATTGCCTGAATTAATTACATATCAAATGTGTCTGAGCTCAGTTTCTGAATCCAACAATTATTTCAATGGCATAGAAACTGTGGGCCAACTGTGCTAATCTTTGTCTTATGTTATTCCTGTTTAGTCATTGTATGTGGGCTAAAATAATTGGTAGCTTTTCTTAACATTTAAATGTAATATTTTGAAATTTAATTACTTTTTATTTCATTACAGAGTTCACATATCCAGAATGCCGAAACGGAAGTGTACGTTTACAGATGAAATGAAAGTGTCATTTCCATGCTTTTCAAGTGGCTGAAGTGAATGGGAGGCACAATGTTTGGTGTACAACACTGGGACCTATGTTTCGGTTACCAACAAAGGAGCTACTGAATTAACCCACAGAAACATACAAGCACAAAAAAGCAGTTTCAAGTACCAACTATCAATCAAAATTATCATTTGTAGATAAAAAAGCCCATAAAAATGATTTGATGTTGCAGCTCCAGAGGGTGCTTTTTGCATTCCATACAGTCAAGCATCATGCCAGTTTTAGATCCATGAACTGCACATCCAACTTATTAAAGAAGACACTTCATGACTCAGAAATAGCCAAACAGTTTTCTTGTGCAAGGACTAAGACTGAGGCTATTGTTACATCCATTATAGCAGAACACTCTGTAAAAATGGTTTTGAAAGCCATAAATGAAAATGTTGCTTGTGTTGCCATTTCAACTGATGGCAGCAACCACAGATCAATAAAAATGTTCCCCATTATTGTTCAGTACTTCGATTGGGAAGCAGGAGAGATGCAATCAAAGTTGATAATAAATCTAATGAAACTGCCGAAACAATTTCACAATATAGCTTCGAAACACTGAAAAAATATGGGCTCACGGAAAAGTGTATTGCATTTTCTGGAGATAATTGCAACATCATGTTTGGAGTTATTCGCAGATATGAAGGAGACAACAAGTTGTTTGCAAAATTGAAGTCGTCCTTGCCAAAAAAAAAATCAATAGTTGGAGGGCTGTCCTGCACACATTTTAAATATAAATGCATAATGCAACTGAAAAAATGGATATAGACATTGAACACATGATTTTCAAAATATACTAATATTTTTATATAAACACCACTCGTACAGAGGCTCTGAAAGAATAATGTGAATTTATGGAAACTGAGTTTATAACAACTGTTGTTCCACAGCAAAACTAGGTGGTTGTCACTAATCCCTGGCACTAGGAGAACGATAGAAATGTATCCTGCTTTGAAATTATTTTTCCTTTCACAGGACAAACCTCCAACTGCAATTAAAAGGTTTTTTGAAAATAAGATGACTGAATTATATCTTCTGCAAGTTTATTCTCTAATGGGTATTTTCCACACCAACACAGAAAAAATAGAAAGAGAGTGCAAATCTGTTGTGGAAGTTTTTAACTATGTTAAAAATGTAATAGATATTTTAAAGCTTAGGATGAGTGAAGAGTTTGTGCCCATGAATGTACAATCTTTGCTTGAAGAAAAGCAAAAAGAAAGACTACATATGATAAGTTTTTAGAGGAAAACAAAAGTCTCTATGGCAATTGTATCGAATACCTTGAGGTATGGGTAAAACCTTTAGAGGAGTTTAATTGTTTTGGTTGGATGACATTATTACAAGTTCCAGTATGAAATAATGTTATGGCCTCCATCAAGTATTTAATGAGCAAGGGGATGAAAATTGATGACATAAAATGCTTTGATCAACTGAACAATCTGATCAATTTTGTCCAATCAAATCTGAAAGATAATACTCTTATTGAATTACTGGCACATGAAAAGTGGACCAAATTCTTTGAACAATCCAGAAATGTAGAGCTGCATTCTGAACTACTGCTAATGGCACATTGTTTGCTGTTCCAGGACATAACGCTAATATTGAGAGGCTTTTTTCTTTAATGGAAAGTCAGTGGACAAAGGACAGAAACCGATTCACTGTTGAATGTATTAAAGGAATATTACAAGTTCAGTACAATTATAAGAATGTTTCTTTTCCACAGTGCTATGAATATTTAGTTGGAAATTCAGACTTACTGAGAAAAATAATGTCAAGTAACAAGTACAGTGTTAAAGATTGAATATTTAGTGATGTTGTAAAAAAAAATGCTTTGATGGAAAAATTATTAAAACAAGCATTTTATAAAGATTTTTTAAAATTTTATTTTGTTGTAACATTTCTATATATTTTATCACGAATTTTTTTTTACATAAATGTATTAAATTAGTGAAATTAAGGTGTCCTTTTTGTCCTCCTTTACTTACAAAGTGTCCTCCCTTTTTAGCAACAAAAAAAAAATCAGAAAATGTCCTCCTTTAAAAAAAAATAAATGGTCACCCTACTTTATGACTTTGATGCTAGAAATATTATAAATTTGTTAGAGGATAGTAACTCAGATTTCACAGTGATCACAGATGTGAAGATATTATGTATCAAACCTGTCAATAATAATTTCTGTTGGGTGGAAAGTGTTGTCTTCTGTTCTCACTGCTGAGATAGTTTTATTCTTCTTCTTCTTCATTCAGTTTGTAGTCATGCTAAATCTGCAGACCTGTCGCCAGGACAAAGTCCACAGTTTTTTCCAGGTCAGCGTGGCAGCCCCATAGCTTCTGCCTCAGCTCAGCACCCTCTGGCCAGGTCAGGCGTCCAAGAATTTCCTCTGGCCTTTGTAATCACTATTTTGCTACTTCTCATTACTATTCTATATTAAAATATAACTTTCTTCTAGATGACAACCAGCATATAAATGTGTGTTTCTTGATTCCTGTCTCTTTGTTCCATTATGGTTTTCTTTTCTATGCAGCTTACCTGATCCTTCTGGTGCTATAATAGTTTATTAAACAACTGAGTGCAGTTTTCTTAACTTCTGCAATGTTTCTTTAGTGATAGCAATATTACTTACTTAGTCGTTCCCCTTCTACTGTGAGGTGTACAGGTTTGGAAAAGAGAGTGCAAGACTATCCTATCGGCTGTCTTCCTCCTGGCCTGGTTCCATTCTAGTCCTCGGTCCTTCAAAGATTGTCTAATGTTGTCCTCCCAGCAGACTCTGGGTCATCCTGGGGGTCTGGATCCCTGGCTCTTTGTTTCCCATGCTTGTCGTGGTAGCCGATCTTCTCCCATTCTGCAGACATGGCCAAACCATCTTAGTTGGGACTGTTCTACTTGGGTCTACAGGGGGTGGAATTTTAGGTCTTGATGTATCGTCTGGTTGCGGACCATGTCTCTTGTTATTTCAACCACCTTCCTCAGATACCTCATTTCTCAGGTTTGAATCTGACTTTTGTGGGTTGTAGTCATTGCCCATGACTCGCATCCATCTGTCAAGACTAGGATATAGGTGGAGCGGTATACAGCCATCTTCGTTTTCTTACCAATCTCTCTCTTGCTGAGGAATCCTCGATTTATGGCCTGAAAAAGTCTCCCAGCTGCTGCTTTTCGAGTGGCCAACTCTTCTTTGATGCCTCCCTTTTGGTCTATAATAGCTCTGAGGTATTTAAAGTGGTCGACCTGCTCCAGGACCTGTTCTCCCGGCTTAATCTGATGTCTTCTTTCTTCTCGGTGATAGCAATATACTCTCCTAAATTATGCACAGGTTCTTTCTTTTCTGTGACTTTAATTAAATTATTACAGTATCACACATTTTTGAAGCAATGTAATTCAAGTAAAATGCAACCATGAAATAAAGAACACTTATTATTAAGTATGTTATATCAGAACTAATATGCTGTAAAATTACTGTGTTTTACCATGTCTCTCCACTGTAGCATGTGCTAAAACATGAAGCCACTAAAACCATGACCATTGTTGAAACACACTCCAATAAAATACTGTCAACAAAATTCTAAAATATACCACAAACAAAATCATGTCTTGTGCTAAAACGTGCCTGGAGTTAAAAATCCTGCCTTTTTCTAAAACATGCCACCAATAAAATCCTGTCTTGTGCTAAAACACGCCATAAATAAAATCATGCCTTGTGCTAAAACGTGCCTGGAGTAAAAAATCCTGCCTTATTCTAAAACATGCCACCAAAAAAATCCTGTCTTGTGCTGACACATGCCATAAATAAAATCATGTCTTGTGCTAACACGTGCATCCTGTCTTATTCTAAGACAAGGCACGAATAAAACCACTTCTTGTGCTAAAACATACCACCAATAAAATCATGTCTTGTGCTGAGACAAGCCACTAATAAGACTGCGTCTCAGACTGAAACACATCATTAAGAGTATCAATAACTCACATTAATAAATTCTCCAGACCTAAAGGTCTTTTATATTTGGACATGCACCCTAATATAACCGACTAGGGTTGAACGGGACGCGCCTCACCAAAATCAGGCACAATGTTATTTAAAAAAAAAAAAAGAGTATCAATTTCCATAATAAGATATCTATCACCAACAGTGCCTTGTCTTCTAGTAGACACATGTCATGAATACTACCATGTCTTGAACGACTTCCAATTTCCAGTGAAGATGGATGCTTAATTTTTGTCATTATAAGTTATGTACACTTTCGTAGTCACCAGTCAAGTACATACCAGCCATATAGTGCAGAAGAACTGCATGAAAGTAGAGAAAAACCTAACAGATAGGGAAGCAGCCCCCATATAAATGCATGCTGAAGTCATATGCACTGGATCGCAAGGCACTTAACATAGTGCAACGCAAACCGCCTTACGACGACTGATGCTAATGTGACTCGACAAGGTGGTGTTTGATCCAAGAGGCCCTGCCAGGTAAGGGAGCCATGGTAGCATAGTGGTTAGTGCACTGGCTTCCTAGCGCAGTGGTCTATGGTTCAATCCCCAGATGAGGTGGGAATTTTTTAGGCCACAAATGGCTCCTGGGTCGACCCAGCCCCAATTGGGTACCAGAGCAACTCTGGGAAGGTTAAGGTGGCCGGCGTGATGCCGACCACATCACCCCTCGTGTGCCGACGGTCAAGATAATATGGGCCTAACACCATATTCCCAATATGCCTGAATGGGCGTCTAACGGGTTCCTTTACCTTTACCTACCTCAACATCGTGCAGCCAGGGCATGGTGTACTAGGGAAAATGTAACTGACCAAAACACCAAGAAAAGAACGCTAAATATACTTCAATGAAATGCAGAAGGGGTCATTAAGAAGAAATTACCCCTCACAAACAAATTACATGATGAGTGAATTGACATAGCCTGTATTCAAGAAACACACTTAAATCTAGGCTTACCATACATCTCGGTTTGACCCGGACTGTCCCGGTTATTTGGAAAAAATTAAAAAGTGCCGAATATACACAAAGACAAAAAGTGCAGCCTCGGAAAATGGCAATTAGGCAACATGAAAACCCGACTTTAACACTGGCCTAGTACGCAGCGTCGCAAGTCAGCTGTGCAGCCGCCGCACATGTGCAATCTTAGTTGAGTTGTGTCAGATTGCGTAGGTAATTTACTCGAGTCTGTATTTGTTTTCGGCGTGTTGTTTGCGATTATTTTGTACTGTACATTAAATTAATTTAATCCCCAAAATGCCAAAAAGAAACTGTATTTACGGATGAATTAAGAAAGGATTATCCGTTTTTGAAAAAAGTTTGTGGTCATATTGACAAAGTGCAATGCGAACAGTGTTCTTCAGAATTTTCGGTGGCTCATGGTGGACGTTCGGACATAAAAAATCACTTGAAATGTGCGAGACATAAGGCTAGTCTAGCAGCGGCAGGAACTTCCTCAAAAATATTGTCATATTTTAAAAGTGCCGATCCATGTGACAAAGAATTTTTAATAGCTGCTAAAGAAGCAACTTTTGCATTTCATGTTGCTATTCACAATCTCAGCTTCAAGTCTGCCGATTGTTCATCTAAATTGATATCAAAGTTTTTTTAAACAAAGTTTAGACTAGCCAGAACAAAATGTGAAGCTGTCATTGTTAATGTGATCGAGCCACTGTTGTTTCAGCAACTTTGTGAAGATTTAAACAAAACAAATTTTGTGACAATATCAATTGATGCTTCCAACAGGAAAGAAATTAAAACTGTGCCATGTGTTGTGCGGTATTTTGTACCAGATTGTGGAGTAAAAGTTAAACTTTTAGACTTTCAATCAGTTCCCGGTGAAACTGCAGAAATATTGACAAACTATTTAATGTCAGTTATCAAAAACCATAATATAACCAAAAACATTATTGGATTTTGTGGAGATAACTGCAATTCCAATTTTGGAGGTGTAACACGGAGAGGAGAAAACAATATTTACAGTCGAGTGAAGAAGGAACTAGGAAGAAATATTGTGGGCGTTGGGTGCGGTGCTCAACTGTCACAACTGTCTTCAAACTGCAGTTGATGTTCTACCTATTGAAACAGAAGCTTTAGTGGTCAAAATTTATAAATATTTCCACATTTATACGGTTCGAGTAACTCAACTAAAAGAGTTCTGTGAATTTGTAGATGTCGAGTATAAAAAGGTTCTTCAACATGGCAACACCCGTTTTCTTTCGCTACTTCCAGCTATCGACAGAATACTTGAAATCTATGAGGGACTGAAATCATATTTTATTTCACAAGAACACTGTCCAGTGTTGATAAAACAGTTCTTTGATAATGATTGTGGTGAAATGTATTTGTGGTTTGTGCAAGGGCAACTCACATTGTTTAACAAATCTACCTTGATTATGGAAAGTACAAAAGCAAGTGCAACTGATATTGTCAGTGAACTTAGAAAATTGAAAAAAAAATCTTGAGGAAAGGCGTGATAATAAATTTATACCTCAAGAAGCAAAAAAGCTTTTTAGAATACTGGAAAATAATGGAAGTATTAATATTAATACAATCCTACAAGAGTTTACAAAATTGTATGACCGATGTCTTTCTTACATTGAGCTATGGGAAAACAGTTTTGGTGTAGCAGAATCTTTTATTTGGATAAACAACAATGAATTAACATGGTCTGAAATTGAAGCATCAGGTGAAAAAATTAATGAAACTCTTGCAAATAGTGCAATAAACTTGGATGAACTGTTTGATACAGTGGTGATTGCAAAAGGTTTTTGGTCTGCAAACTATGACATTTGGAAAAATACAAGTTGCGAAGAAAAATGGACACAACTATTCAGTCATTTCAAAGAAAAGAACATTTCATTGCCCAATCTTGTCCAAATTATAGAATACATTTTCAGCCTGCCAGGCACATCTGCACCTGTTGAAAGGATATTCTCAATAATGAATAACATATGGTCTGAAGAAAGAGGTAGAATAGCTGAATCAACTGTAAAAAGCTTTATTGCGCTGCAAATTGTGAACTAAATTGTAGTGAATTTTTTGACGCGATTAAAAATAACAAAGAATTTTTAAAGAAAGTTCACGCTAGTGATAAATATTAATAACTTTTTAATAATAAGTTATGTTCAGTTAAGAGTAATTAAAAATTATTACTACATAATTGTTGTTTTTTGTTATAATAATAATAATAATAGCCCCTTCAGTCATAACTGACTATGGGAATGCACCCCTGAGGTGACAGCCCTCAGCTGCTTATTTTCCTGGTGCTCCTTTCGACGTTTTCTCCTCACCTCTGCTTCTTGTGTGAGCCTCTCTTCGCCCAATCTGAGGCGGCGCCATAAATAGCATCGCCACTTAGTGCGATCGGCAGCTTTATCCTCCCATGTTGCTGGATCCATGTCCAGTGCCCTCATATCTCTCTTGCACACATCTTTGAACCTCAGCTGTGGTCGCCCAACTGTTCTCTTGCCATCTGCTAATTGTCCGTAGAAGATATCTTTTGGGATGCGACCATCATCCATGAGGCGAACATGGCCAAGCCAGCGAAGTCTGCGCTGTCTAAGAAGCGTATACATACTTTGAAGGCCAGCACGTGACAACACCTCGACATTTGTCACTTTATCTTTCCACGAGATGCCGAGGATGCGGCGTAGACACCGCAAATGGAAAGTATTGAGCCTTCTTTCTTGCTTAGCATAGGTCGTCCAGGTCTCGCTGCCATATAGAAGTGTGCTGGTGACGCAGGCATTATATACCGCAGCTTTGGTCTTCATTGTGAGTTTAGAGTTTCCCCAAACACGCGATGTGAGGCGGGCAAAGGTAGCTGCAGCTTTGCCAATGTTTTTTGTTACCCACTCCATTACTTAGCCTTTTAGAATCATAAGTACTTAGCTGAATGTACTTCTCTCCTTCTAAAATTGCATAGAAGGCGCTCACTTTCTGTTTCGAGCAAACTCTTGAAATTGTCCCGGTTTGAGAAAATAATATTATGGTAAGTCTACTTAAATCCAAAAAACAGATTCTCTGTAAGAGGTTACAAAGCCTTCCGGCTCAACAGAGAGGGCCACAAAGGAGCAGCACTTACGTTAATCAGAAACTCCTTACCTAGCAGAGATCTTTCTGTTTCTACAAATGGTCAAGCAGAAATTATTGGAGCTGACATTACGATAGATGACCAGACCATAAGAGTGTACAACTTTCATATAAATGACATCACTGAAAACATCAATGGGAATGTACACAATTCACTCTATGCTGATGACCTGGCCATGTGGACTTCTGCAAAATACATACCAAAGCAAGGGTGCTAATGCAGGATTCACTGTTAGTCCTTGAAGGTTGATCCAGAAGGTGGCTACTCAAAATCAATAAACAAAAAACAACACACACTATATTTACCTTGTCAAACAAACCACAGCAAACAAAACTTCAACTTAATGGGCAAGCAGTGCGAAAACAAAAAACTCAGATATACCTAGGTATCACTGGATCACCGCTTTAGATGGAAAATATAGAAAACAAAAACACAGATTATGGCAAAACAGTGTGTGGCCATCATGAAAAAAAATTGCTGGTACCACATGGGGTGCGATGAAAACATCCTCAAAAACCTGTACACAGGCAGAGTCAGGCCTGTAACGGAATGTGGTATCACAGCCTGGTCGATGACAGCTAGGTCACATTTTGATAAAGTAAACAAACTCCAAAACCAAGCAGCGCATAAAAATTTAGGGGCCCTAAATTCCACAAAAATCAACTATATGGAAAACATTACAGGGCTACAGTCAGTGGAGTACAGACGAGACAACAGAATCTTACAACAAGCTGAAAAATTTAAGAGACTCGAAGGACACCCCATGTTCAAGAGAATAAACAGGCTAGGAAGAGGCAGGCTCAAGCGAACTAATTTTGTTGCCCAGGCAAAAGAAAAAATTAACAAAGATACCATGCTAGCAAACTCAATCGCAAAGAAAATACCACCAAGCACTGTGGAAAAAAAGGTGCTTTCCTGATCTAAAATTTGATATTCCAGGCATTGAAAGTAAAGGAATTCAGACAGAAACACAATCAAGTATATTGAAAAAAAATCTCCAGCAAAGCTCTGGACACATGCACATACTGATGGTTCAGCAAAGAATGCAACTGAAAGTGGGAGAGCTGGCATCCTCATTAAATTAAAGAATATAATTCACTCTATGGCAATTGCCAATGGCAAAGATTGCAATAACTTCAATGTTGCAGAAGCCCTGAAACAGGCAGCGGAACATCTTATTGAGTACAAAACACACGCAGAAAAACAGATAGTAATCTAAAATGATATAAAGACAACTTATGAAATGGCTAAAACAACTAGAAAAGCCATATTCAAGTCCAAATGGGACAGAGAACACACAGGTCACATAAAAGATAATGTCTATCACCAGCTATCTAGGCGAGACCAGGTCATCATTTTCCACTAACGATTTGGCCACAATAGGTTGAGGTACCATCCATATCACAAGTACAAGATTGGTCCAACAGATCTCTGCTCCAGTGGCACCAACCCCATGACAGCCGAACATCTGTTTCACTTCTACCCAACTTACAGCAGTGAACGGAGTGGCATATGACAACAACCCACTTCTCTCAAAGAAAAACTGTTTGGAGATGTCAGGAACTTTGAGCTGACAACTGCCTTTATTAGATTCATTAATGTGGAAGTCTGAGGGCGAACGAAGAAGAACCAATACTCTGTTCATCTACAGCCTCTTGCACGCAATACATAAAATAAAAATGGATCACTTTAAAAAACAAGTAATGAACATCCAAAAATTAACCATCTTGATACCTGAAGCTGTTTTATAGATTGGCCAATTGTACTCTTCGTCATCAATATCATCTGTCTCTGAGGGTCTTGAAGTTGGCGATAATCTAATCTGGTGCTGACCTACAGTAAAGTTCCATCTGGCAAAAAGAAACAAAATAATCATCAAAAAGGAAAACTACTAAAATTTTAAAAAAACTTTAAAAAAAAAATTAAAATGAGAAGGACAATCTAATTTATATTACAACAATACAATCATAACAAAATAAAGTACTACAATGGTAAAATATGAAACATAAAGACTAAAAAAAACCACTATTTATTTAATTCACCTAGTATGCTTTTCAGAAACAAGTTATTTTGTCAAGGCATTGTAACTAAGCACAGAATCACAAGCAGATAAGATAGTAATCAAGAAAATATTCACTCATTTTATTTATCATCCTACAGCTCCTTGTGGCCTTCAGCAAATTCACGCCTAGCCTACTGACCCCTTCAAGACCTTTCCATACCTTCTTTACCCCTTAAATGTCTTTTCTCAAGAGAATTATGCTATTATCAGTTCTAGAGAAAACATTAAACAGGACCATACCTGAGAGATTAACAGAGGTCTTTGGTAACAACTGAGAAAAGAACATGCAAGATTTAGATGCAGTACAGATCTGACAGCCATGCTGCACAAAACAGCAGAACAAAACTCGATTATGGATTCATCCCTTTACATTACACTGTGGACCAAGAAGCTGCCTTTGACAATTTAGACACAGAATCCCTATGGAAACTGATGAGGCATTATGGAGTTACCCCATAAAGTTATAATAACCTAAAAAACCAAAAAAATAAATAGAATCAAATTCAAAGTTCTTTTCTTCTTCTTCTTTCTTCATCTTTGATGATTACACCGTCAGACGAGTTCTCATGATGAATTCGACTGTTGTTTGAAGTTCCTCTTTAACTCCATATAGCTTTGAGTTTAGTGTTGAGTCATTGGGCCAGTATATCTTTCTTAACTGGTCATACAGATGACAGTCCTGTAGAACATGCTCAGCAGTTTGTTCGTTTAATCCACATGTGCACAGTGGTGAAGCAGACAATCGTAGCTTGTGCATGTGTTTATTCAGTTTGTTATGCCCTGTCCTGAGTTGAAAAATAGTTGTCTGTCCCTGCCGGTCGAGAGTGTGATAGTCGTCTTTGGGTTGGTTCTGTTCTCTTCTGATAGTCTGGATAGCTCTCTTTTTCTCAAAGTATGTGACTTCATTATCTTCTTGTTCACATTCTCCTCCCTTTTTTGCAAGTTTATCTGCCTTTTCATTTCCGGGTACACCACAATGAGATGGTACCCACTGAAGTATGGTTCTCTTTTTGGCAGCTACCTTGTTTAGTTCATTTCTCAGATGCGGGAGTTTACCACCCTTGAGAGCTTGCAGGACAGACAGTGCATCTGTGAGGATGACTACCTGGTGGCAGTCAGAGTTGGTGTTATAAATCATATTTGCAGCTTGCTCTAGAGCTTGAACCTCAGCTGTATAGTTGGAACAGAATTTACCAGTGGGAATGTGCCTAGTCTCATAGTGGTTGTCAGGATATGAGATAAAGATACCGGCACCTCCATTCCTAACAGCATTAGTTGCTGATCCATCTGTATAGGCATGTATCCATGATTGATCGGGATAGCTTTCTTGGATCATACTCAATGTAGCAGTTCGTTTTTGCAGATCATTATACTCACATCCACTTGTGAGACCACTGACTGTTGTATTAATTTGGAGGGCACTGCTGGCCTGCTCCCATGGTACAGGGTATAGGGTGGGCTTCAGTGGTGTTGTCTTCATGGATAGGTCTTCTTGATGCTGTCTTATAAGTCTTTTCCCCCGATGCACAAAGCTGCTACGCTTTAGACGTCCCAATGCCAGATCATCTAGTCTTGCCTTCATTGGGTGCATTGGCATACTGTTGTACTTTTCCATCTGGATCATGGTTTTTGTGTCTCTTCTATGGGACAATGTCTGTAATCCAGCAACCTTCTGCATCTCTGTTATTGGTGTAGTTTTCATGGCTCCTGTAATGAGCCTGAGAGCTTGATTTTGCACCTTGTCCAAAGACTGCAGATGTGAGTTAGCAGCTGATGACCATGCTGCTGAGCTAAACTCTAAGTGTGGTCTTATTACTCCATTATAAATCTTCTTTAGATTTCGTTCATTTGCTCCCCAGTTGGTACCTGCTAATTTTCTGAGTATGCCTAGTCGTCTTCGGGCCTTTCCTTCTGCATTTTCAATATGCTTATTCCATGTAAGCCTTTGGTCAAATGTCACCCCAAGATAGGTGGGGTAGCTTTCTTCCTTGATCACGGTTGTCCCTAGGTGTATGTTAGCTGATTTGTCCTTGGGGGCGAGGGAGAACAGTGTTGTGGAGGTTTTGTCTGTGTTTATTGTGATAAGCCATTTCTCTGCCCATGACACTAGCATGTCTGCTGCCCGCTGCATTCTATAATTTGCTGTGGTGACATTTTCATCAGCGCACCAGAGTACTAGGTCATCTGCATATAAGGCAGCTTTAACTCCTGCAGGGAGATCTTTCACCAGGTCATTGATGTAAACAAGGAAGAGTGTTGGGGAAATTACTCCTCCTTGAGGTACCCCCTGATGGAGCAACACTTTTCTGCTCTGCAGACCGTCAAGAGTGACTCTAGTTCTCCTGTTATGCAAGTATGACTGGATCCATTTCATCATGTTGCCTTGGATTCCACTTCTCCTAAGTTTTGCAATGAGGCCATCTTTCCACACCTCGTCAAAGGCCTGCTTGAAGTCGACCCAGATCGTTAGGACCTTTTTCTTCTCCTGGAAGGCATCTTCTATTGCTTGAGACAAGTAAGTAACTTGGTCTTCTATACTGTAGCATTCTCTAAATCCAGCTCGTTCCGGCACCAGGATCTGCTCAGACTCTAAATACCATTTCAATCTGTGGTTGACTATTCGCTCCATAGTCTTCCCAACACAGCTTGTGAGACTGATTGGCCGGTAACTTGCAGCCTCGGTCTTACATTTCCCTTTCTTTAGTATGGGTATTGTGATGGCTTCTCTCCATACTTGGGGTACCGTTCCTTTCAACCAGCTGTGGTTGAATATCTCAAGCAGTTTTGTCTTTGCTGCTGAGCTCAGATTTACTAGCATTTCGTTGCTGATTTTGTCTGGGCCGGGTGACTTTTGAAACTTAAGCTTGGAAATAGCCTTCTGTAGTTCTCCTAGTGTGATGGGTTCCCTCATTGGGGCAGGAGTATCTGTCTGTCCCATGGTTGCCAGTATTTCTTTTCTTATCTCTCTCTGATGGTCTATGTTAATGGGTAAGTTGCTTTCTGAACTGTATCTTCTAGCAAACAAGTCTGCAGCTTGTTTTCCTCTGAAAAGTTTGCCACCTTCATCCAATGTGATAGTCTGCCTTGGTGAGGAATGCTCTTCATTTAGAGACTTGACTAATCTCCAAAGTTTCCTGCCGTCTTTCTCAAGGTTCAGCGATGCCGTTTTAGTTCTCCAGCTTTTCCGCTTTTCTTCTAGCTTTGTTCTCTGAAACTCTGCTACAGCCTTTTTCCATTTGTTGTGAGTTTCAAGTGAAGGCTGAGACTCTGCGTCCTTTCTAGCCTTGTCCATAGCTTCCTGACGTTCTTGGAGTGTGCTGGACCAGTATGGTATGTAGTTACGCCGGCATCCTTTGGGAATGGTTTCTTTTGCAGCTTGTAGTATGCATCTGTTGAAGTCTTTTACCACTTCATTAATGTCTCTGTTCTGTACCTTGAGGGTAGACAGCAGCGTGTTCACCTGATGCCTGAATAAACCCCAGTTGGCTTTTTTGTAGTTCCATCTTGTAATGGCTGGGCCTGTACTGAGAGTTGCACTCTGGACAGTAAGAAAGATTGGGCGATGGTCGCTTCCCCCTAGTTGGTCTCCTACTTCTCTACTAATAGATCCAGCTATATCTGGTGTGGAGAAGGCAAGATCTGGTGTTGAGGTTGTGTGCCATCCTCTGGAGTAGAAGGTAGGAGTATCTGTGGCATTATTGACTAGGATTAGGGAGTGATCATCTTGCCAAGTTTCAACCTCTTCACCTCTGTGATCCAGATGGTTATAGCCCCAGCTCTGGGAGTGGCTATTAAAGTCTCCAACTGCTATAAAGTTGGTGGCTGGTACCTGTATAGAGCTGAGACTCAGGGGTTTGTTGTTCGGACAGTAATAGTTCAGGAGTTCTATTTCCATCTTGTCTACCTTTATCTGCAGCAGCTGATATTCTGCTCCATCCATGAAGGTTTTCCTTTCGTGTGCAGGAATGTTATTCCTTACAAGAGTAAGTACTCCTCCTTTTCGTCTATCTTGTCTGTCGGATCTGAAGCATTGATATCCCCTTATTTTAAAGGTTTGATCTGCTTTCAAGTGAGTCTCTTGGATACAGCAAACACTGACTTGCTTCTCATACAAGATGTTTTCCAGCTCTGTCTTTTTGCTGTATCCAGCCTGCTTGCTGTTCACTCCCTCTGCATTCCAGTGCATCATGACAAGTGGCACTCTGGGTTTCTCTTTTTCTGTTTTGTTTTGGTCAGTAGTTCTCCTCCGCCGTCTGTTGACTCCACAAGACGGTCTAGAGGGTCCTCCAGTAGCTGAGGGTGGGCTCTGTCGAGGCTCAGAGCCCGGCACTGCACCTGCCTGGTGGAGCTCCACAGGGCGAGCACCAGAACGAGATTTATTTGACGGTGTACTCTCCATAGAAAAAAAAAGCGAGTTGCATGATACTGTGGTTTCCGGTGCGCCTTCTGGCCCAGTATCTACGACTTTAGCACCTGTTCAACGGGAGAGTGGGCTCATCCCTAATCTGTTTATGTTCCCAGTAGTAGACTATTCGCAAGCAGCCTGGGGGTGTCACTGCTCTGCGCGGACCTTGTTTACCGAGGCGGCGTCCGAGCTCGTATGGTGAAAATATGGTTGCGTTATCTTCAAAATAGCCCTGTCTTTCCCGTGGCTTTTCTGCCATCCTGCAACTTTGAGTTAGGGAGTTCTGAGCTCCAGTCTCTTTCCCAGGCATTTTATCCTGGCCTGGCACGCATACAGAGGACCCCACTTCTGGTTCTAAGTTAGCAGTTGGGGATAGGTGGGGTAGCACACTGTGCATTCCCCGTCATCCAGGGGGCTCTCCAACTATGCAGAGCTTGCACAATGCTGTGCTCTGGTTCGGGGCTCTCCCAAGGAATCCTCACGTCCTGCACAGAGCCACTTCCCGATACCCACCACCTGCCAACCCTCCATTGTAGAAATCTCCTGCATGCAGCCATCCAGTCAAGAGCCAGTATTAAGTCTGGTGCCCAAGTGATCCCCCCAAGCTCAGTGTGCAATGCTGGGTTCTCATCATGCTGCAACACAGGAGGGATTGTGATGCTCAGCCATCTCTCTCAATTCTGCACCGATAAGTGACATCGGGGACTTAACTTTGCCTCAGTACTGGGAGGCCCCGTTTCCGGGTACACCACACACAGCCAATTGAGGCAACGGTCGCCATGGGCGTGATAGACGACAAACAGTGAAGAATGAGGCAAGAAAGCATTTAACCCATGAAGTGGGGGTGGATTGGTGCAGACCAGAGCATGTACCACTCGCCGGTGGGTTCTGCATCTACACCTATAGGGTTCCACCCACTCCTCAGCCCATTTAGTCTGGCCCCTCACCCAGGACCTGTCCGGCTTGGGTGACCCTGCCAGGAGTAAAACTCCCGCCGGCATAGCTCCTGGGATCATTGAGGCGCTCAAGCTCTCCAACCACGGCAAGGTAGGCTTACATGTGGAGAGCAAAGTTCTTCATGAAGGACAGCTTACAGAATACTTTGAAATAAGAAACGAAGTGAAACAGGGATGCCTCTTGTCACCATTTCTCATAGCTACTGGACTATGAAAACTGCATCAACCACTAGAAATGGAATTCAGTTAACTCTGATAAAAGAATTCAACATTTTAGATTTTACTGACTTAGCCCTCCTAACTGATAACTGAAACCAGATGCAAAATAGAATAAGAATATTGGATGAGAGATCACAGCAAGGGTCTGATTATCCACAAAGAAATGATAAAGATTATAAAAGAAAATAATTACATAAATTGTATAGGTGACCTAAGCCCTGCAAAGCAGAATTTCAAAGTGAAATTAGTCTCAGCTTTCCTGACATGAGCAGTTTCACATCTAAGATATGAGTTATTCGAAAACAGCAAACTGATCCAGAGATCAGACATCATGTTACTTAAGAATCTTTACTATGTGCCTTCCTATCTATGAAATAAATATTAAAATGGTGTAAAAAAATGTAGCAGCTCATGAACATCAAAACATAATCACATATTTTCTTTTGTTTAACAACAAAGAACTTATTACAACATTCTAACACATGTACTAAAGTTTCATTGAAAGTTCAAAAATGGACGAGTCATTCATATAAAGCTCCATCTTAAGTTTTCAAAACAGGTAAAGAAATTTCTGTATAATGTTGCACCTGATATTTTCAATATGGATAAAGATTAACTCATAACAACTTCCAAGGTCAGTTAACCCATAAGCAAAAGAGTATAAATAAGTGTGTTTCATGTAAAGCTATCATTCAAACATTAGCACAGACTGACAAATACTCACTTTTCAATTCCATTTTTGATATCTACAGATCGAACAACTTGTGTGCTACGAGTAAGAATCAAGAAATTACTTCCTTCTAATAGTTTATCTCTTGATTTCCCTTGAGAATTATTGCAGCCCTCACTTCCACATGTGAAATAAATCTGATGATACAAAAAAAAGAAGTGTATGAATTGTCCACCAATATTTCATACATAACAGCAACTTTAAAAAAAACATGTTTTTTAACTCTTTCAGTCCCAAGCAAAAAAGTGAGTTTGGCCCAAGCAAAAATGGCCACCCCAGTGCGTTTTTATTGTTGTTGTTTGGAAATAATTTTTTAAAATGTTCATATGCATAAATAACTTTGTTGTTGTATATGAAACTGAAGGTAATTGGATGTACTTTACTCTTGTGCAACAAGTATAAAAGCTTTCATTGAAAAATGATTAGTTATTCAAGGTAAAATGGAGGACAAAAGAAGAAGCCGGTGCAAAATTAGACTAAAAGTATTCATTAAAATTCTTCTACAATTGTTCCTCATGAGAATATCCAAGTGTAAAGTTTCAAAAATGTCTCAAACAGAAGTATTCTAACAAAGTTCAATCAGTTTTTAATCAATAAACACTCAGAAGATTGTTAATTTCACAAATTACAACAACAGGTCATATTGTTGTAAAAAAGAGGAAATTTCAGTTTATACATCAGAAAGATGGGAATTATATTAT
Source organism: Oreohelix idahoensis (assembly GCA_024509875.1). Classification (NCBI taxonomy): domain Eukaryota; kingdom Metazoa; phylum Mollusca; class Gastropoda; order Stylommatophora; family Oreohelicidae; genus Oreohelix; species Oreohelix idahoensis. Next base: position 236,441 of record JAMPIV010014447.1, on the reverse strand, counting down.
TTACACATGAATAATTGTTAGTGACTGCATCTTGTGCATAATTTAAATTTAACAATAAAACTTATTAGTTAGTAAAATGTAAAGCAAAATGGAGGCTGAATAAGAAGCAGGTAAATTTGAAAGAAATAGATATATTCTTACCTTGCCGCGCTCCTTCTCTTCTGAAGATATTATCCATAGAAAAACACATAATCATAATCCATAGGAAAGCACAAAATCCATAGGAAATCACAAAAGATCACTTTTTCTAAATACATTAACACTAGGGGCCTATGTATAAACACTATTTTATAATTAAATCCTAAGTATAAAAAAATTTACAAAAAAAAAGTCCCTAGCATTAAAAAAAAAATGAAAATTTCAAATGGTAGGCCCTATCAAACATCAAAAAAAAGGGAAAAGAAAGTTTTATTTACAAAGCTCTTTCATATCTAGGCATACCCTATATATTTTTTTGCTTATGATAAGCTACAAAGCAATTTTTTGTACAAAGGTGGGGTCTGCCGGTGCATCCTATACACACATAGCTTGATCTGCGACAAATTCCATTGGCGCTACAATGAACACCGGCTCTGCTCTTTCCATCATATTCCACTAGATGTCTGGCTCCAATCATCCGTTCCACTTCATTTCCTTTCATAGAGTGTTTAGAATTTTTGGGTGGACAATCTATTACACCGCCTGGTGTCAGCTGAGCAGCTTCTTTCGACAGATCCTCAATCAAACTCTGTTTAAAATCTTGAAGTGTGAGCTTCCTTTTTTTTTGTCGCACCTTCCTGACACAAATTGTATAGGATGTGGACATTTACCTGTGTCACTTCAATAATCCAGTGGTAAATCTTCTTCCACCACTTTCTGGTTTTACGGTTGTGCATACTGTAGTAACCAACCATTTGATCCATTCGGTCGCAACCATTCATACACATATTGTAGTCATGAACTACCTTTGGCTTTGTAACTTTGTTTAGACCCTTGCTCTTCTCAACCGTTGTGACGGCTGATTTAGTTGACACAAGTATGCAGGTTTTTTTTGCTTTTTTATCTTTCCAGGCAACACACAATGTTGTATTTTCCGAGTCCAAAAACCATTTCATCTCTTGATGGCCAATCTTGAGATTTTTTATTTCAGGAGGAAAACCGACACGGTTTACATTCAGGGTTCCTGTATAATTATAACTGTGTGCAAGCAGATATTCAATCAGAGCTTTGGATGAATAAAATCTATCAGCAAAAATATGATGTCCTGATCTCAGTGGCTTCAAAAGAGTGCAGAATACTTTCACGGCATGAGCAGAGCTGGGATCTAAACTAGGATCATAGGCTGTATTTTTTGCAAAATAAATTTTCAAATTGAAAACATAGCCGGTAGCTGAATCACAAAGTCCAAATGTTTTGATATGGTATTTGTGAGGTTTGCTTGCATTGAACTGTTTGTGCCTAAACCTACCTTTCCATCCTATAACCATCTCATCAATACAAACATCTTCAAATGGATAGAAAGCATTCTGAAATTTGGTCAATAGCATGTCGACAAATGGCTCAATTTTAGCTGCGTCCTGATCTTCTGGTTCACAAACAGGCAGCATACTGTGATAAATAGTTTGAAAACGGTTTCTCGAAAACATCTCGTGGTACCAAGGTGTATAAAAATTTCCTGCAGTGCGCCAGTAGTCTTTGATTTTTGGTCTTCGATCCAGTCCCATCGCAATCATTACAGCTGTAAACTTGAGCCATTCATAATAAGTCAGCTGTGTCCATGAAGAGAACAATGAATACTTTCTATGTGGGTTGTTTGTTTCAACAACTTTTGCAGCATAGGAATTAATGCTGGTTATCAGAGTGCTAACAACACCATCATCCATGTAAAATTTTTAAAAATCAAGAGGTGTTTGCAAACTATACAGACCTGGATTTATGTTCTGTCTTGTCTGGCGAAAAGTAAAATTTGCTTTAGTTTCTCCAGTGGTGACCGAATGCCAAACCGCATTGTTTGTATTAGGCCTAGTCCTACTAACAAAATCATTATTTCCATCCCTCCTGATTCTTTTTGGCTTGGATATATTATCTGAATTTATTGCAGTCTGATTACATGCTCCTGTCTCCATAACTTCATTATCGACACCAGACCTTCCATTAGGCCTATCAATATCATCCTCGGTTTCCGATGAATCGATATCAGGTTCAGAGTTTTCGCTATCCTGTGAATACATACTGCAATCACTTTCAAATATTTCTTCAAATAGTTTACGAGCTCGATCTGACGTTAATCTTTTGGGCCTACCATTCGAAGAAGTGGGTGTGGCCATTTTTTGTTAGAAAATATGCGCTTAAAAAAATCGCTTTAAAAATCTAAAATAAATATCTCAAAACAGAAACACGTTCACTCTTAAACACGTGAGGTTTTTAAAAGAAAGTACTTGCAGTCGGAAATGACGTTTTGGGTGGTTTGTGGGTAGTTATAATTAGAAACAGTGTCAAACAGAGGCACATATACTAAAGGCTATTTAAAGTCGATTGGGTCAAGCGCGTCTAACCACTGAGGCTTTATAAAGTCGATTGAGACTTAAAGAGTTAACTCATTCTAACCCAGGCAGTTTTCCAGTTTTACCCAGGCCCCAAGCTTTTTTTTTCTACAAGTGACACTTTAAAAACAAGCAGTAGACATATATATTAATTAGGCAGATATATATATATATATATATATATATATATATATATATATATATATATATATATATATATATATATATATATATATATATATATATATATATATATATATATATATATATATATTTTGCATCAAACTGTAGGAAATTGGCTGAAGAATGTTGTGAAACAATGTTTAGTTCTAATGTCAGTAAATGTTTTAACTTTGCTTTATGAAAAACAAACTTTTAACTCCTTGATATCAGGGACTAGTTTCTCACCAGTGCTACAGTTAGAAATTCATGACTCTGGAATCAGTAACATCCTTTGTTTGTCAAAAAGCTTTTTTTTTTTAAAATTTCCCATTTCTGATTTTCATTCAGTGCAGACCACATACTGCGTATATATATTGTGTGTAGTATAAAAGATGATAACGGAGGGTTGGGCATGGGGCCAGCTATCCCATCTGGTACAAATTTTAAGCCACAAAAAACTTTAACATCAACATGGTGAGTATCAGCTTACTGATAAATACTGAAGGATGTTAAGTATATGACCCCAGAGCTTACGGGAACTAAAATAGGGATGTGTTTATCGCAGTCACAGTATTAAAATAATATTTCACTGTATTACCCATGCACAATAATAGATACAGTTAATAAAAGTAGGTAATTTTAAAAACTATTTACTGTATGGACGCTGTATATATTAGCATGTAATGTTCTTAACTACGTACAAGTTGTTGATAATATCAGCACAAGTATAAGGAAATTAAAAATTAAAAATGAGAATACTTGTGAGAGATCACAGCATGTGGATCTGAAAATATGCAGATAAAAGACAAAGATTATGATGTGGCAAATGATAGCCAGACTGTACTAGGACAAACATGCTTACAAAGATGTGGACACATAAATATAACTTGGTAGCAAAATAGACAACATTAGTGGAACAAAAAGTTATATCAAATAAGAATACAAAAGATGAAAGCAGCTTTAATTGCATTGGGAAATACACGGACATCAGAAGAAATCAAGTTCAAACAAAAAATAGTCTTCGACTCAAATGTGAAAGCAGTCCTACTGTGTGCACTGAAACATGGAGAACAATAAACATGATAACCAAGAAGTTACAGACATATATAAATGAATGCTTGTGTAGAAGGACTGAAATGGTAAGGCAAGATCACTCATGTACAACTGATGGAAAGAATTAGACAGATATCAGCGGAGCAAGAAGTAAAGAAAAGATGCTGATGTTGAATAGCAAATACTGAGGAAACTAGCTGATAGAAATACAAGACAGTCCTTGTTTTGAATTCTCAAGGGTAACAGAAAAAATACACGGAGAAGGATATTAGATGCAGACATGAAGGTGATTGAGGCAGCATGACTAACGTGGAACTGATGACAAGAACCAGACAAGTGCTAGTGGAACAAGAGATGAGAAGAAGACGCTGGAGATGGATAAGAAACACCTTGATGAAGCCTGCTGAGAGTATTATCAGGCAGTCCTTGGAAGAGAACTGGAGAAAGACATGAAGCTGATAATGAGGACATGGAAAGACCTTGAGCTGAGGGCACAGGACAGGAAGACTTGGTATAAGTTTGTTGAAGGCATGTACTCCTTGAGGTGCTGAAAGGTGATGATGATGAAAGCGTTGAAGAATACATGGAAGGACCTTGAAATGATGACACAGGACAGGAAGACTTTGTATAAGTTTGTTGAAGGCACGTACTCCTTGAGGTGCTGAAAGGTGATGATGATGAAAGCGTTGAAGAATACATGGAAGGACCTTGAAATGATGACACAGGACAGGAAGACTTTGTATAAGTTTGTTGAAGGCCCGTACTCCTTGAGGTGCTGAAAGGTGATGATGATGAAAGCGATGAAGAATACCCTAAAAGGACCTCGACATGATGACACAGGACAGGAAGACTTGGTATAAGTTTGTTGAAGGCACGTACTCCTTGAGGTGCTGAAAGGTGATGATGATGAAAGCGATGAAGAATACCCTAAAAGGACCTTGAAATGATGACACAGGACAGGAAGACTTGGTATAAGTTTGTTGAAGGCACGTACTCCTTGAGGTGCTGAAAGGTGATGATGATGAAAGCGATGAAGAATACCCTAAAAGGACCTTGACATGATGACACAGGACAGGAAGACTTGGTATACGTTTGTTGAAGGCACGTACTCTTTGAGGTGCTGAAAGGTGATGATGATGAAAGCGATGAAGAATACCCTAAAAGGACCTTGACATGATGACACAGGACAGGAAGACTTGGTATATGTTTGTTGAAGGCACGTACTCCTTGAGGTGCTGAAAGGTGATGATGATGAAAGCGATGAAGAATACCCTAAAAGGACCTTGACATGATGACACAGGACAGGAAGACTTGGTATAAGTTTGTTGAAGGCATGTACGCCTTGAGGTGCTGAAAGGTGATGATGATGAAAGCGTTGAAGAATACATGGAAGGACCTTGAAATGATGACACAGGACAGGAAGACTTTGTATAAGTTTGTTGAAGGCACGTACTCCTTGAGGTGCTGAAAGGTGATGATGACGAAAGCGTTGAAGAATACATGGAAGGACCTTGAAATGATGACACAGGACAGGAAGACTTTGTATAAGTTTGTTGAAGGCCCGTACTCCTTGAGGTGCTGAAAGGTGATGATGATGAAAGCGATGAAGAATACCCTAAAAGGACCTTGAAATGATGACACAGGACAGGAAGACTTGGTATAAGTTTGTTGAAGGCACGTACTCCTTGAGGTGCTGAAAGGTGATGATGATGAAAGCGATGAAGAATACATGGAAGGACCTTGAAATGATGACACAGGACAGGAAGACTTGGTATACGTTTGTTGAAGGCATGTACTCCTTGAGGTGCTGAAAGGTGATGATGATGAAAGCGATGAAGAATACCCTAAAAGGACCTTGACATGATGACACAGGACAGGAAGACTTGGTATAAGTTTGTTGAAGGCACGTACTCCTTGAGGTGCTGAAAGGTGATGATGATGAAAGCGATGAAGAATACCCTAAAAGGACCTTGAAATGATGACACAGGACAGGAAGACTTGGTATACGTTTGTTGAAGGCACGTACTCTTTGAGGTGCTGAAAGGTGATGATGATGAAAGCGATGAAGAATACCCTAAAAGGACCTTGACATGATGACACAGGACAGGAAGACTTGGTATAAGTTTGTTGAAGGCACGTACTCCTTGAGGTGCTGAAAGGTGACGATGATGAAAGCGATGAAGAATACATGGAACGACCTTGAAATGATGACACAGGACAGGAAGACTTGGTATATGTTTGTTGAAGGCACGTACTCCTTGAGGTGCTGAAAGGTGATGATGATGAAAGCGATGAAGAATACCCTAAAAGGACCTTGACATGATGACACAGGACAGGAAGACTTGGTATAAGTTTGTTGAAGGCATGTACTCCTTGAGGTGCTGAAAGGTGATGATGATGAAAAAGATGAAGAATACATGGAAGGACCTTGAAATGATGACACAGGACAGGAAGACTTGGTATAAGTTTGTTGAAGGCACGTACTCTTTGAGGTGCTGAAAGGTGATGATGATGAAAGCGATGAAGAATACCCTAAAAGGACCTTGACATGATGACACAGGACAGGAAGACTTGGTACAAGTTTGTTGAAGGCAGTACTCCTTGAGGTGCTGAAAGGTGATGATGATGAAAGCGATGAAGAATACATGGAAGGACCTTGAAATGATGACACAGGACAGGAAGACTTGGTATAAGTTTGTTGAAAGCACGTACTCCTTGAGGTGCTGAAAGGTGATGATGATGAAAGCGATGAAGAATACATGGAAGGACCTTGAAATGATGACACAGGACAGGAAGACTTGGTATACGTTTGTTGAAGGCACGTACTCCTAGAGGTGCTGAAAGGTGATGATGATGAAAGCGATGAAGAATACATGGAAGGACCTTGAAATGATGACACAGGTAAGGAAGGCTTGGCATGAACTTTTGAAGGCCTATGCTCCAGAGGGGCTCAAGGGTAATGACAATAAATCAGAATAATAATAATAATAGCCCCTTCAGTCATAACTGACTATGGGAAAGCGCGCATGTGGTGACAGCCCTCAACAGTTTACTTTCCTAATGTTCCTTAAGACATTTTCTCCTCTCTTCTGCTTGCTGTGAGCTTCTTTTTTTTTCAATCTGAGGTGGTGCCGTAAATAGCATCATCACTTGGTGCGATCGGTAGTTTCAACCTTCCAGGTTGCTGGATTTATGTCCAGTGTCCTCATGTCTCTCTTGCACACATCTTTGAATCTCAAAATCAGAATAACTGATGACAAAAATAAACTAACAATAATAACAACAATAAAATGGCACATTTAAAACACCTTAATAGAATTATAACACAAGAAATGGTTAAGTACATGGGAGCATCAGCCGACCTATTACTCTTAATGGTCCTACAGGCAGCGTGGTGCAACAAAACCATACCAAAGGATTGGGAGATTGCCATCATAACACCAATTTTCAAAAAGGGTGACAATCGACAGTGTGCAAACCACAGAGGCATATCCCTTCTCAGTGTCCCTGGTAAAATCTACTCTAGAATCCTAGAGCAGAGACTCCGATGCCTAGCTGAGCCACAATTGGATGAAGTCCAGTGTGGATTCCGAGCAAACCGAAGTACTCAAGACCTAATCTTCACACTCAGACAGCTGAGTGAAAAGGCCCTTGAGTATAAGAGTGAGATCCATCTTTGTTTCATAGATCTGGAAAAGGCGTTTGACAGGGTCCCCTGGAGCAAACTTTGGGACTGTTTGGCAAGGAAGAACATTCCAGCACCTTTGATTCATGCTATACAGAGCTTCTACAAGTCTTGCAGAAATTATGTGAGGACAGCAAACCATAAGTCAGAAGAGTTCAGGACCACCACTGGTGTAAGACAAGGTGATATCCTGTCACCTTATCTTTTCATACTCCTCATGGACGATGTCATCAAGACATGTAAGGAGAGAACAAGAAAGTATTCAGTGGGGTACTGGAAGATGAGACAGGTCTGTATTTCAGAGCTGGCATTTGCTGATGATGTTGCCCTGGTTGCTAAATCAGAGGCACATCTCCAATCCAACCTGCAAGTCTGCAAGGAAGAGCTGGAGAAGAGAGGGATGGTCATAAGCAGCTCTAAAACAAAATCCATGGTGATATCATGAGAAGAAAGAAGACATCAGATTAAGCTGGGAGAACAGGTCCTGGAGCAGGTCGACCACTTTAAATACCTCGGAGCTATTATAGACCGAAACGGAGGCATCAAAGAAGAGTTGGCCACTTGAAAAGCAGCAGCTGGGAGACTTTTTCAGGCCATAAATCGAGGATTCCTCAGCAAGAGAGAGGTTGGTAAGAAAACGAAGATGGCTGTATACCGCTCCACCTATGTCCCAGTCTTGACATATGGATGCGAGTCATGGGCAATGACTACAACCCACAAACGCCAGATCCAAACCTCAGAAATGAGGTATCTGAGGAAGGTGGTTGAAGTAACAAGAAGAGACATGGTCTGCAACCAGATGATACGTCAAGGCCTTAAATTCCACCCCCTGCAGACCCAAGTAGAACAGTCCCAACTAAGATGGTTTGGCCATGTCTGCAGAATGGGAGAAGATCGGCTACCACGACAAGCATGGGAAACAAAGAGCCAGGGATCCAGGCCCCCAGGACGACCCAGAGTCCGCTGGGAAGACAACATTAGACAATCTTTGAAGGACCAAGGACTAGAATGGAACCAGGCCAGGAGGAAGACAGCCAATAGGATAGTCTGGCGCTCTCTCTTCCAAACCTCTACACCTCACGGTAGAAGGGGAACGACTAAGTAAGTAAGTAAGTAATAGAAGGTATATTGCCTTACTTCCCCAGTGTGTAGATTTACTCCAAAACTTCTCATGTCTTTACTGCCAACTATCATAGAGTCATCACTAAGTCTATGAGTAGATGACAGCAAAGATTCTGCTGACAATGGAACCGCCTCAACTTTTTCTCCATCAAACTGATAAAGTGCTCCATCTAATGAAGGAATAAGGCGCATTTTTCTACCATTGTGAATCATCTGAAAAATAACAGTCAAATATAAATTAAGTTGTTTTATAAATTTCCTTATTTAGTCAGTACAGAAGGAAGATCATCTGGATCAGAAACATTTTATTCATTATTTTGTCTCACAACTGAATTTTTTAAAGAAAATATGACATGCGCTAAACGTATACTGCGACTTCCTCTAGTAATAAACAATAATTGTTGATGTGTGTGTTTTTTTTTTAAATCAGCTTTTACTTCACATCAACATCATGTGCCTTTTCAAGTGGTGAGGGGGATCATTATGTCTCTCCAAAGATCTTACCTTTCATCATGTCCATGAATTCAATACTATTGCTGATTTCTTCCCATGTCATAATGACAAAATATTATCTTTTGTCCTCTAATTCCCTTTCAATCGATTCCTACCATTGCCATGATATTTTCAAGTGCTTCCTTCCTCATATGTTCAAGGATGGATGATTTGTCTTTTCTTTACATTCATATGCAGTAAGGCCTCTGTTTACAAAACTCTGTTTAATGGGTTCAACTTTATCCTACTGGATATTTAATCATTATCCTTTTATTTTCATACACGACTGAAATTTAATTTTTTCAGGAAATATGAAAAATAATCTGGCAAAAGACCACTGAGTGAGAAATTGGCTGAAGCTGATGACTCATCCTCCGTACGTGATTTGCCCAAAGTTCAGCCTCTTATTCTCATTTGCCTTCTATGCTGAACGATGTCGAATAAGCACCTACATGTTCCATTTAAGGTGACTTCCTTTTGATATTATTTTATTACAAATTTGTGTATTTTTATAATTATTATTGAAGAATTATAAATAATTAATATATATTTACAAAAATATTAACAGTATGCTATGCAGATTGCTACATTATCTGTAAGATTTCTGGGCATTAATGCTGAACCACTGACGACAACATGTTTTATTAAAAGAAGTGAATTCTTAATTACACACCGAATAATTTATTATCTAAAACTTGCATGTCTTTTTTCCTCAGAAGTAAGACCAGAATGCTTCCAACTAAAATGATTTTAGTAGTTGGAGGCGTGAAGTAAACCTTCAATTATTTATTTTATCAACATATGCAGGCATTACAATCCCTCAACACCTCAACATAATTAAAATCATACAATAACTACAAGTGAATTCCATCATTTCTTAGGCACACAAAATGGAATCTGCATGCAACACCTACCTCCATGCTAGCCAAACTTGAGGAATACAGAGGTCTGGCATCAGCCTGAACTGACCAAACTAATGCACCATTTTTATGTAAGTCCAAGGCTGACACTCTTCCATCTAGAGTACTCACTAGCATATAAAATCTGTTAATGGGAATTTAAACAAACAGTATTAGGGATTTAAACTGTCAGTGCTGCCCCACACAATCTGTTTTATAATGACTACCATGATACTTTGTAACATTATTTCATGGCAATATGAGAGTCGATAGACTAGTCTCAAAAGTACTTTAGCGGAATTATTGGATATGGGTAAGGGAGTGATACTAAACATAATTAATGATCACCTTTTTTAGAATAACAATGCAGTCAGTGAATTAACAAAGCTAAGATTACTGCAGTTTTGTATAAAAATGTAAGACTGGCAGGGATGCATGTATGAGAGTGTGGCTCAGGCATGTATACAACCAGCGCTTTAGGAATCAGCTTCCGTACCCTTCACTACTTGCTGAGGAAACTTAGCACTTTTGGGTTTGCCCAGATAGTGAGGAAGTCAATTCTGAACAACAATAACAATAATCTCAAGCAAAGAGAAGCTGTGTGGTAAATATTACGTCTGCAAATGCAATCCAAGCATAAAGACATATCTTAATTTATGCTGCCTGGTGTTCAGTTTTGTACTAGACTGTCTGGTAAGCTAACTTTGATCTGGGGGATACTGTCAAATAAAGAATAATGAAGTGGGACCATCATTACTCTTCAGATCCCTAAGAAGCATAGGCCTTCAACAAATTCATGATCAGCTGTCCTGACCTATCTGTTCAAAAGGTCTTTCCATGTATCCTAATCCCTTTCATGTCTCCCTCAAGTTCCCTTCTCCATGTGGAGAAATCTCTCAACGATGATCCTGTTTAGTATTTTCCTTTGCACTTTGCCTTATTCCTCTGTAATTTGTGCATTATTGTTAATCTTTCTTCTTTGGCAACTTGACCAGATATCCTACCTTCTCTCTCCCAGACTTTAATAAGTAATTTATATAACTATAAAGCAACTCTGAGAGACACCACTATAAAATATGGACTATAACACATATCTTGGCAGCAACACAGATAGTGCTGAGGTCTATATGGATACAATGGCAAAAGTTACCTTCAGTTGAAAAGAAAATATGTGGAAGCCAAAGCATATCAAGTCCAACATAAAAATCAGATGTTTCCACTCATATGTCAAAGCAGTTCTAGTGCATGGCTCATAAATGATACATACCAACTACACAAAATTACAAACTTTCATAAATGGGTGCTTGAGAAGAACAGAAGGTTTGAAATTTTATGACAGGATCACCCCTATGGATTTGATGGGGTAAAGTGGCAGGAAAAAAAAAAGAAAGGTAATGCAAAGCCTCAAAATTGAATACATAAGTCAAGGACCATCATGTGCAAGTCATATGGGTTGAATTACAGTTAAAAGTGCAGTCCGCCATCTTGTCGCAAATAAGGCTAGGGTTAAGGTTACTGTAGTAATTTAAAAGTGCAGTAAAGTGTTTACTTAAAGAGAATATAGTTAGGAGTTTAGAGTTAGGATTAATACTTATACTAACATATTACAGTTTGAATCCGCATTATGTTTCTTTCCGTTAACGTTCTCAGGATTTACTGAATCTTCAACGACTTCTTCAGGAGTAGGCCAAGGATTGCGTGCTCCTCCTTTTACATGATCGTGCTGTCGGGACTTTGCGTTTATTCCTGCTCCATCAACACAGGTTACCAAATGACCATTACAATATATCAAGATTAATGCTATTACTTTCACGACTTTAGAGCACCAGCCGATCTCCTTACGTCGGCTCATATTTTGAAAGGTGCATGAAAATAGCTATGTGCATTTGACAACCAGCAGCGTTCTTTAAATCAACTTTACTTGGTGTCAGACTTTGTTTACTTCACTGGCAGAAGCATTTCTTACAGTTTGATTGTATACAACTGGAAAGCGGAAACAGCTAACATACACGTCAAATGTGAAAACAAGTGTCTATTTTTGGGGGAAACCCCTTGTGACCTGTGTTTTTTCGATTTCACTATTCGGGTTCCGGAAATCTTATTTATTTGGCAGTTAAGAAGTAAACGCCAATTTTATAACCTCAAAAATAGTTTAATAAACAGTTTGAAAAAATAAGAATAAATAATTGAAAAAGAAATGGAAAAAGTATAATTAAATAGTCTGTGTTTTGTTTTTGAGTAGGCCTACCTGTAATTGCATCTATATCCGATTAAAATTATAAACGCTACACTGCTCGGGAATTGGCCTTAGTATCTGGTCATAACAAAAGCACGCAGAGAGAGTACATGAGCTGTACACATGGTTTAATTTTTCGTATCGAAGACACAGCATTGTTTACATGCAGCATGATTCGCTCGAAACAACTTACCTCACCTAATTACGGGTCACCGAAAGAAACACAGCATTCGGTAAATTACGTATTTAATTATCTTGTGTTAGAGCGGCCAAAGATATATTCAACAACGAGGTTTATTAGTCTTCAACGGTTGCTTAGAGGTTTATTAGCCTTCAAATGTTATTAGGCCTATCAGTGTTACCAGTCAAAATTTTGAAAAAAAAAGCCAAGGTAAGACGTCAAAAAAAGCTAAGCGTATATATATATATATATATATATATATATATATATATATATATATATATATATATATATATTATATACTATTATATATAGGCCTACTGATGCCGAGAAGCTGGAAAAAAAAAGTGTGGGAATGGATTTTCCCCGTGTTTGTCATGAGGTAGAGAGCGAATGGCTGCTGGAATGGAAAGTGCTTGATTCAAACCACGGGTTGTGTACAGACTAGGCCTACATGAAAACAATGAAAGTTACACGTGCAACACGATTCCCAACAGCTATGACCCTGAAAATGTGTACGCGTTGTGGCAGTAGGCTATACTATAAAAAGGCTGTTGAGACAAAACACCCAGTACATGTGCTTGAAATGCCACGACTATCTGAAAACGACTGCCAACGATCCATTGGTATGTTGGAGACCAGAATGAGCTCGCGGGCCATTGCCAGAAGGATGAATTGCCACCACAGCACTATTGTACGACTCAATGAACGTTACGGAACCACTGGCAGTGCCCGGGATAGACTTCGGAGTGGCAAACCACGAGTTACTACCCCTGCGCAAGATCGTCATATTGTGCTGAGTCACCTAAGGAATCGTTCTCTCCCGGCAAGTCAAACAGCAAGAGCAATAGTGGGTAGACGTGGGCAAGTCTCTCGAATGACAGTCATACGACGACTCAGAGATACAGGCCTTACTGCAAGACGACCTTATGTTGGGCCAAACTTGACTCACAGACATCATTAGCAGCGCCTGCAATGGGCAGAGCAACATGTCAGATGGACTAGACTGCAGTGGAATGCTGTCCTATTCACAGACGAGAGCAGATTCAACATATCCTATGCTGATGGACGTATGCGGATTTGGCGACGGTGTGGAGAGCGCTTTGCAGATTGCTGTGTTCATCAGCACAACCGATTTGGAGGTGGCAGTATTCACATTTGGGGAGGATTCAGTTTTCACCATCGCTTGCCTCTTCACGTCTTCCATGGAAATGTTAATGCTGTGACATATCGAGATGAGGTTCTGGATGCATTGGTTGCTCCTGCGTTCACAAATTATCCAGACTTGCAGCTTCTCCAGCAGGATAACGCACGTGCGCACACCGCATGCATTACGCAGCAATATCTACAGCAGCAGAACATTGTGATGATTGATTGGCCTGCCCTATCACCAGACATGTCCCCTATAGAACATCTGTGGGACGAGCTTGGAAGCAGAGTCTACAGGCAAGGTTCTCCAGCTAATCTGCCACAGCTCGAAGCTGCTCTTACACGTGAATTGGACTTGATTCCCCGGAATTTCCTTCAGAGACTTGTGCGTTCCATGTGGAGCTGCTGCCAAGCTTGTTTGCAAGCACACGGTGGACATACCAGATACTGAGGATAGTGTGAATGAATTTTTTTATTGGTTGCATTTTTGGTTTTCTCCCTTGCCTGCACAGAATGCAGTGAATTTCATAACAATCAAATGTACAAATTAATGACCAGCATGGATTCATAAGAAAATGAATAAAGATTCCAAATATGTAAACTTGTAAACACTTATATTTACATTTCACACTCTGTTCCTGGATTATACAGGTGGTGCATTTTTAATGTGCTTCAGTATATATCTGTGTGTACATGTGTGAAAAATGTATATTAATATATTTAATAAAATACTTACTTAGACGTTCCCCTTCTACCTTGAGGTGTAGAGATTTGGAAGAGAGAGCACCAGACTATCCTATCGGCTGTCTCCCTCCTGGCCTGGTTCCATTCTAGTCCTCGGACATTCAAAGATTGTCTAATGTTGTCCTTCCAGCGGACTTTGGGTCGTCCTGGGGGTCTGGATCCCTGGCTCTTTGTTTCCCATGCTTGTTGTGGTAGCTGTAGTGAAATTGACAGAGATACAACGGTAAAATACCTCCAAAGATAACATGTAAGGATAAAAACATAATGCGTAGGCTGCTGATAGTACATGATCGCCCAGACCGCGGGTCATCACCCTCCATAAAAATTGACTTGCTAGACAGGAGGGGAACGGCGGATAAAAGGAAAAAATATGACTGGAAAGATTGCGTGAGACTAGAAAGGCTAAGGAGACGCAATTGGGGGGGAAACGGAGAAAAGTCACGTTTCCCAAGTGGACATAAAGTAAGGAACTCGACAGAAGGGACCTTGGATATGTTACGCCACAGTCATTTATTGGTCGCTTTTGCGATACCAAGCCTTTGATTTGAATTCAGCGGCAGAACGCAGATGTTTGGAATATTACAAAAATTAAAAAGTAACTTTTTCGTAATATTAATGTTAGGAATATAAAAATTAGCTGGCCGGATGGCCCATTCTGAGCAGTGAACTAATATGTTCTTAATTTTACAGACGGATAGATAATATTGAAGATAATGACAAAAGACAGTGTTGTTCACATCAGCGACAGACTGTATGGAATAAAAAGTGTCGCTATTTGCACAAAAAACACGACCTTGAGACGCAGGTGTTCAAATCTACGTAGTAGGGAAGCGAAGGGACATTGGTGGGAGCTGTGTCTAAATATAACTTTTAACGACAAAATTTTGGAGGGGAGAGAAAGGTTGGTTCAAAAATCAAGTACGTTTTTGAAAAAAACAAGTAGAGACGGACAGACTAACAGATAAACATCCATACTTGACTGAAGCATGACTGAAATGACTTTAGGGTAGGAAATTTGAATTTGAAATAAACCTAGGCAGTGATTGGCCACAGACAATCATTTTATCGGCGCTCAGACGCGCAAGTGGGGCCATTCCTCAATAGTTGTTCGATGATAGACACAGTATTTTAAAGTGTGGTGATTTCCAAATGAAAGAAAGTGAAATAAGTTCAGGGACGCCATACTATAGCCAGCAGCTCAGCTGAGTTTTGCTAGCATTTCTGTGTTCTTTATTCATAATCTGGTAAGATTGAAATTATTTCTTTGTATATTTTGAATATTGTTTAATGTTCGAGTGATTTGATACTGCCATATCATAATCTAGCCTTACAAACAAGTAGGGATTTGCTCTAGACCCCCCGCCCAAGTCAGGGTCTAGGGACCAACAATATACATAAACTCCAGCAAGGGTTAGGAAAGACAGATCAAGTGTTGAGAATAATGAAACATATTACCTATCCACTTTTAGGGAAGGAAACTAATAAATATTTTTCAGAATCTATAGTCTGGGAGGACCTATCTGATGTAAAACCACCATGGTAAATGTGCTGTTTGGTCAGAGAGATCTGACCTGTCTGTATGATGTGGTTGTTGTGTCCGTGTTGTGTCCAGACGTGGGTAGAAAATAGAATTTTGACACATAGCCAATACTTTGATTGCAGAGCTGTGAGTTTCAGTTGTCAACAAGGCGGTGTCCATTCAGTTGGTGATTTTACTCGAGTGTATCTGTGCAGTACGTTGTGACAGAGACCACTATTATTGCCCGCCAGCACGGAGAGGTGGGACCACCAGATTTCAGCACCAGAGCTACATATGCAAGTTGAGTGAGCCTCTGGTCTGCTGGAAGTTCACCAACGCCTTTTAGTTACTAATACCCCATAAAATTCCTGCAATTTACTGGACACTGTGTAGTCAATATAGACAGGTGTGATGAGGCCACCCCAACAGCACAAGCATTAACTATCCTCCCAAGTAGATGACTACTAGAACATTTTAATAAAACTAACTAGTCTAGTACTTATATATGTACACTCTTGCATTTATTATGTAACATTCCATGCATTTCTTTCATAAATTTTAAATCCTTTTTAAAAAAAAAAAAAAGTTCTGGTCAACATAAAACTTGATCCAGAACAAATAAATGTAATATAATTCTATCAAAAATTTTACACTCTTGAGTTAGTTCAGTGTATTATAATATTTGTTAAATATTATTAGTCTGCTTAAATATCTGTGGGTGTATCCATAACTATCACACCACATTACATATCATTACCCTAGACATTTTACATAGCTACATTCATTAAGAAAAAAAATTGAGTGTGAGGTCGTAGTGGTAGCAAGAAAGGCCTTCTGACAATTCACAACTACATTTTATCTCAGGAGCCTTCACAGCTGGCCTCATACATTACATTTAGTAATATCACCATCATACAATACCATCAAACCCACTACATACATTGGGGTCTTGTCCAGGGATAATTAGCCCAACAGTAATATTAGGATCTCCTGGTTGGAGAAATAAAATTAGGGGAAAAAAATTGTGAAATTCCCTTTAAAATTAAAAGTGTCCCTGCAGATAAAAGTTGGTGAATCTTCACAGCCAGTGATAATTAATTAGTTAACTGGTTAGTTAGAATTAGTTAGACTATAGTCATAAGAAGTACTTAGTGTATTTACTGGTTAGAGATTTAGCTTGTATATTATTATATTGTCTGAAAAGTATGGCGGAGCTAGCAAAATTCCGATCAGCTGCTGTGCTGACCGCAAAGGAGATGGGAATGGATGGTCAGATTTTAATTCAATATGTAACGGCTGAATGTGATAAATATATTGAAAGGGAAGATAGAAAGGTAGCTGAAGAGAAGAGGTTACAAATTGAGGCTGATAGAGAAATTAAGAGGCTGCAGATTGAGGCAGAAGAAAAACGACAGCAAAGGGAGGCAGAAGAAAAACGACAGCAAAGGGAGGCAGAAGAAAAACGACAGCAAAGGGAGGCAGAAGAAAAACGACAGCAAAGGGAGGCAGAAGAAAAAAGGTTGACTGCCGAAAGGGAGGCAGAAGATAGAAGGTTGCAGAGGGAGCACGAATTACGACTAAGGGAGCTGGAATTACAAGGCCCGGCTCCTGAAAATGGTGCCAGCCCTTTTGCCTCAGATGCTACGCCCAGTCTGGGAGCCTCAAACTCAGCTATGGGGTTTCATTTAGACCATTTTGTTGAAAAAGACGATGACATAGAGGGGTACCTAGGACGTTTTGAGTTATTAGCTACTACATATGGGTTAGAGAGAGAGAGGTGGAGTTTAAAGCTATCACAGGGATTGAGAGGTACTTCTTATGAAGTATTTGCCAAAATGAACAGGGAAGACCAAGACAATTATGACATGTTAAAGCAGGCTTTGTTATTAAGGTACGAGAAGAATGGTGAATTTTATCGTAAGAAATTTAGAAATGCCAAACTGTTGTCTGGGGAGACATACCACCAATTCTCTGCTAGACTAGAAACCTATTTGGAGAAATGGACGGCTCTGGGGAAGACCCAAGATCTTAAAGAAATGATCATGATTGAGCAATTGAGAGAGTCCATGGCTCCAGACATGAGAAAATTTCTCATGGAACAAGGTGCAGAGAAGTTGGGGGAAATTTTAAATGTTGCTGAGAGGTATCAGGCAGCTCAGGCAGAGGTAAGTGGTGCTAAAAAGAAGCACATAGACAATTTTAAAGCTCCACAGCAATTTAATAAATTTGATAATAGAGAGCAGGGAAATAAAGGTAGGACAAACTTTGAGCGGCCAAGAAATGACTATCGCGACAGAAACTCACAGTTCAATGACCAAAAGTTCAATGAAAGAAAACCGTTGAACCAAGGAAAAAGATGGTGTAAATGGTGCAAGAAGGATAACCATAACACCGAATTTTGTAGAAGGAAACCTTCAAACATTGCTGCAATGAAGTCGGGGACGCGAAGATTAAAGGTTAATCCTAATGGACAACAGGAACCTTATCACCCCCCAGTTTGTGAGGATGTTATTTGTAATGGGGTCACCATAAGGTGCCTTTATGATACAGGTTTGGATTATGATTCAGTTGTGAAGTCTAGCCTAGTGGACCCAAGTCAGTATACCACAGAAACAGTGGAAATACAAGGGGCGACTAAGGACATACCACTCATGACACTTCCCATCGCAAGGATAACGGTGAAAACTCGCTATGTGGAAGGAGAAATCAGAGCAGCAGTGATAGATGAACCAATCTACCCTCTGATATTGGGGTGTAGATACGTCTTCTTGGGGAATCCCGAGAAACCTGTGATCATGGCGACAGTGCAGACCAGGTCACAGAAGAAGGAGGAAGAAGGTGAACCTATAAATGCTCATCCAGAGGAGATGAGGAAGGCGCAGGCTGAGGATAGGACACTCAAGCCCTGTTTTAAAAAATTGCCCAAATGCCACACACCTCCGAGCAAGGGGGAATATTTCATGAAGAACAAACTCTTATACAGGAAGGCCGGAACTGGAACAAATGGTCACAACCAGCTGGTTCTTCCCACTTCATATAGAGATAAAGTGATGGAACTCGGGCATGCGATTCCCTTCAGTGGTCACATGGGGATCAGCGCCACAGGACAGCGTATAGCTTGTCATTACTTCTGGCCAGGGATAACGGAGGATATAAAAAGATATGTCAAATCCTGCCCAGAATGTCAAAGGGTAGCTCCAAAGCACTGGACTGCTCCTGCAACTCTAGGGGAAATGCCCATAGTGGGAACACCTTTTGAGAGGGTTGCAGTGGATATTGTAGGACCTCTCACTCGGACCAAGAGGAGGAACAGTTACATCCTTACTCTGGTGGACACTTGTTCTATGTGGGGAGAGGCGGTAGCCCTGCCATCAATTGATTCAAAACATGTAGCAGAGGCACTACTTACAATATTTACCCGATTAGGATTCCCGCATCAAATCTTGACGGATAATGGTTCTCAGTTCAAGGGGAAACTAACGGAAGAAGTTTTTAAGCTATTTCAAGCCAGACACTTTCATTGTAGTCCGTACCATCCACAAGGGAACGGCCAGGTAGAGAGGTTCAACGGGACTCTCATTTCTATCCTGAGAAAGCTGGCACACGAAAAACCGGATCTGTGGGATCAATTCCTGCCCGCCGCATTGTTTGCGTACCGGGAGGTACCACATAGTTCAACCGGGATGGCTCCCGCAACTCTGCTATTTGGGAGGCCAATAAAAGGTCCATTAGAAGCTCTATTAAGGACCTGGACAGATGAGAAGGCGGAAGAGACTGTTACCTCATCGTATCAATACGTGAACGAACTGACCACTCGTTTGAAAGCTGGATGGAAACTGGCAAATGATAATTTGAAGCAAGCCAGGAAGAAACATGCAGCATATTTTAATAGGAAGGCAAAGGACAGGGAACTGGCAGTCGGAGAGAAGGTGCTGCTTCTACTACCCGGAAGCCAGAATAAATTACAAATTGGTTGGCAAGGTCCATATACGGTTCTAGAGAAGGTGTCTAGAACAAACTATAAAATTGACAAAAAGGGGAAGGAGAAAGTTTATCATGTAAACCTGTTAAAGAAGTATCTGGACAGACCACTCCAGGAAAGCACCCCCTTATTGACCTTGGCTATTGCAACCCAGATGCAAAAGGAACCACTCACCTCACATGAATACCCATTACATCCTTGTGAAACCGCAGCACAGGTAAAAGTCAGTAAGCACCTGACTAAAAACCAGAGGGAGAGAGTTCAACAGGTTCTGGAGGAACATACAGATGTATTAACAGATAAACCAGGCCATACAAATTTGCTACAGTATGACATGAAACTGGTAGACTCAAACCCAATCTGTATGAGAGCCTATTCTATTCCGTTCGCGAAGGAGAAGGCATTGAAGGAAGAAATAGAGTATTTGTTGAAGGAGGGGATTATTTCGCACAGTGAATCATCTTTTAGTTCTAGTGTCGTTTTGTTGAGAAAACCGTCTGGGGAACACAGACTGTGCATAGATTACAGGAAACTGAATGCTGTCACAGAAGGACAAGTGGATCCATTACCAGACACAAAACAGTTATTTGCCAGACTGAACAAGGCAAAATACTTTTCAAAGGTGGATCTTAGTAAAGGCTATTACCAGATCCCAGTGAAGCCTGAAGTGAGACCTTATTTGGCTTTTAGCACTTCGGATGGACATTATGAATTCAATATGCTACCATTCGGACTGAAAAATGCTCCGAGTGTGTTTTCAAGGATGATGCGCAAATTGTTGGATCCCCTGAATAACCCATGTATCACGAATTTCATGGATGATATTCTCGTCGCCACAGAGACATTTGAAGAACACATTGAAGCTCTGGAGATGTTGTTTGATAGACTTCGGGAGGCGAACTTAACTGCTAGGCCAACAAAATGTTGTATTGGATGCAAAGAGTTGGAATTCTTGGGACACACTGTATATCAGGGTAATATGACCCCTGATCCTAAGAACTTGGAAAAACTGCAGAGAGCACCTAGGCCGCAAACAAAAAAGGACGTGCGATCATTTGTGTCGTTATGCGGATTTTATCAGAAATACATCAAGAATTTTAACGCTATTTGTGCTCCTCTGACTGATCTGACTCGCAAGGGACTTCCAGATAAAATTATTTGGACTGCACAATGTGAACTAGCGTTCCAAGAGTTAAAGGAAAAACTCACTAGCAAGCCTATTCTCAAACTGCCTGATTTGACACAGGACTTTGTCTTAAGAACCGATGCAAGTAATGTAGGACTAGGAGGGGCTTTGTTGCAAAGATCATCTTCACCTGATGGGGAACTGAAACCAGTCGCTT
Organism: Oreohelix idahoensis; assembly: GCA_024509875.1. NCBI lineage: Eukaryota > Metazoa > Mollusca > Gastropoda > Stylommatophora > Oreohelicidae > Oreohelix > Oreohelix idahoensis. The sequence continues at coordinate 215,352 of JAMPIV010014447.1, read as the reverse complement.
ATGCAAGCCGCAAATTGAATAAGGCGGAACAAGGATACTCCACAAGCGAAAAAGAATGTTTAGCGTTAATCTGGGCAATAAAGAAGTTTCAAATCTATCTGTATGGTAGGACTTTTGTGGTGGAGACGGACCATCAGCCTCTCGTATTCTTATCTCAGGCTAAGCATGAAAACGCAAGATTGCTGAGGTGGTCTTTATTGCTTCAACCTTATCAGTTCAGTATCCAATATATCCCAGGCAAATTGAATGTCGGTGCAGATTTCCTCAGTCGGCACCCCTGTGATCAAAATTAGAGTAGTGGCAGACGTGAGGAGTAATTTTACCTATGTGTATCGCTGGTTTTGGAACTTGCCATAGGCATGTTTTCAAGTGGGGAGATGTGTAGTGAAATTGACAGAGATACAACGGTAAAATACCTCCAAAGATAACATGTAAGGATAAAAACATAATGCGTAGGCTGCTGATAGTACATGATCGCCCAGACCGCGGGTCATCACCCTCCATAAAAATTGACTTGCTAGACAGGAGGGGAACGGCGGATAAAAGGAAAAAATATGACTGGAAAGATTGCGTGAGACTAGAAAGGCTAAGGAGACGCAATTGGGGGGGAAACGGAGAAAAGTCACGTTTCCCAAGTTGACATAAAGTAAGGAACTCGACAGAAGGGACCTTGGATATGTTACGCCACAGTCATTTATTGGTCGCTTTTGCGATACCAAGCCTTTGATTTGAATTCAGCGGCAGAACGCAGATGTTTGGAATATTACAAAAATTAAAAAGTAACTTTTTCGTAATATTAATGTTAGGAATATAAAAATTAGCTGGCCGGATGGCCCATTCTGAGCAGTGAACTAATATGTTCTTAATTTTACAGACGGATAGATAATATTGAAGATAATGACAAAAGACAGTGTTGTTCACATCAGCGACAGACTGTATGGAATAAAAAGTGTCGCTATTTGCACAAAAAAACACGACCTTGAGACGCAGGTGTTCAAATCTACTTAGTAGGGAAGCGAAGGGACATTGGTGGGAGCTGTGTCTAAATATAACTTTTAACGACAAAATTTTGGAGGGGAGAGAAAGGTTGGTTCAAAAATCAAGTACGTTTTTGAAAAAAACAAGTAGAGACGGACAGACTAACAGATAAACATCCATACTTGACTGAAGCATGACTGAAATGACTTTAGGGTAGGAAATTTGAATTTGAAATAAACCTAGGCAGTGATTGGCCACAGACAATCATTTTATCGGCGCTCAGACGCGCAAGTGGGGCCATTCCTCAATAGTTGTTCGATGATAGACACAGTATTTTAAAGTGTGGTGATTTCCAAATGAAAGAAAGTGAAATAAGTTCAGGGACGCCATACTATAGCCAGCAGCTCAGCTGAGTTTTGCTAGCATTTCTGTGTTCTTTATTCATAATCTGGTAAGATTGAAATTATTTCTTTGTATATTTTGAATATTGTTTAATGTTCGAGTGATTTGATACTGCCATATCATAATCTAGCCTTACAAACAAGTAGGGATTTGCTCTAGACCCCCCGCCCAAGTCAGGGTCTAGGGACCAACAATATACATAAACTCCAGCAAGGGTTAGGAAAGACAGATCAAGTGTTGAGAATAATGAAACATATTACCTATCCACTTTTAGGGAAGGAAACTAATAAATATTTTTCAGAATCTATAGTCTGGGAGGACCTATCTGATGTAAAACCACCATGGTAAATGTGCTGTTTGGTCAGAGAGATCTGACCTGTCTGTATGATGTGGTTGTTGTGTCCGTGTTGTGTCCAGACGTGGGTAGAGAATAGAATTTTGACACATAGCCAATACTTTGATTGCAGAGCTGTGAGTTTCAGTTGTCAACAAGGCGGTGTCCATTCAGTTGGTGATTTTACTCGAGTGTATCTGTGCAGTACGTTGTGACAGAGACCACTATTATTGCCCGCCAGCACGGAGAGGTGGGACCACCAGATTTCAGCACCAGAGCTACATATGCAAGTTGAGTGAGCCTCTGGTCTGCTGGAAGTTCACCAACGCCTTTTAGTTACTAATACCCCATAAAATTCCTGCAATTTACTGGACACTGTGTAGTCAATATAGACAGGTGTGATGAGGCCACCCCAACAGCACAAGCATTAACTATCCTCCCAAGTAGATGACTACTAGAACATTTTAATAAAACTAACTAGTCTAGTACTTATATATGTACACTCTTGCATTTATTATGTAACATTCCATGCATTTCTTTCATAAATTTTAAATCCTTTTAAAAAAAAAAAAGTTCTGGTCAACATAAAACTTGATCCAGAACAAATAAATGTAATATAATTCTATCAAAAATTTTACACTCTTGAGTTAGTTCAGTGTATTATAATATTTGTTAAATATTATTAGTCTGCTTAAATATCTGTGGGTGTATCTATAACTATCACACCACATTACATATCATTACCCTAGACATTTTACATAGCTACATTCATTAAGAAAAAAAATTGAGTGTGAGGTCGTAGTGGTAGCAAGAAAGGCCTTCTGACAATTCACAACTACATTTTATCTCAGGAGCCTTCACAGCTGGCCTCATACATTACATTTAGTAATATCACCATCATACAATACCATCAAACCCACTACATACATTGGGGTCTTGTCCAGGGATAATTAGCCCAACAGTAATATTAGGATCTCCTGGTTGGAGAAATAAAATTAGGGGAAAAAAATTGTGAAATTCCCTTTAAAATTAAAAGTGTCCCTGCAGATAAAAGTTGGTGAATCTTCACAGCCAGTGATAATTAATTAGTTAACTGGTTAGTTAGAATTAGTTAGACTATAGTCATAAGAAGTACTTAGTGTATTTACTGGTTAGAGATTTAGCTTGTATATTATTATATTGTCTGAAAAGTATGGCGGAGCTAGCAAAATTCCGATCAGCTGCTGTGCTGACCGCAAAGGAGATGGGAATGGATGGTCAGATTTTAATTCAATATGTAACGGCTGAATGTGATAAATATATTGAAAGGGAAGATAGAAAGGTAGCTGAAGAGAAGAGGTTACAAATTGAGGCTGATAGAGAAATTAAGAGGCTGCAGATTGAGGCAGAAGAAAAACGACAGCAAAGGGAGGCAGAAGAAAAACGACAGCAAAGGGAGGCAGAAGAAAAACGACAGCAAAGGGAGGCAGAAGAAAAAAGGTTGACTGCCGAAAGGGAGGCAGAAGATAGAAGGTTGCAGAGGGAGCACGAATTACGACTAAGGGAGCTGGAATTACAAGGCCCGGCTCCTGAAAATGGTGCCAGCCCTTTTGCCTCAGATGCTACGCCCAGTCTGGGAGCCTCAAACTCAGCTATGGGGTTTCATTTAGACCATTTTGTTGAAAAAGACGATGACATAGAGGGGTACCTAGGACGTTTTGAGTTATTAGCTACTACATATGGGTTAGAGAGAGAGAGGTGGAGTTTAAAGCTATCACAGGGATTGAGAGGTACTTCTTATGAAGTATTTGCCAAAATGAACAGGGAAGACCAAGACAATTATGACATGTTAAAGCAGGCTTTGTTATTAAGGTACGAGAAGAATGGTGAATTTTATCGTAAGAAATTTAGAAATGCCAAACTGTTGTCTGGGGAGACATACCACCAATTCTCTGCTAGACTAGAAACCTATTTGGAGAAATGGACGGCTCTGGGGAAGACCCAAGATCTTAAAGAAATGATCATGATTGAGCAATTGAGAGAGTCCATGGCTCCAGACATGAGAAAATTTCTCATGGAACAAGGTGCAGAGAAGTTGGGGGAAATTTTAAATGTTGCTGAGAGGTATCAGGCAGCTCAGGCAGAGGTAAGTGGTGCTAAAAAGAAGCACATAGACAATTTTAAAGCTCCACAGCAATTTAATAAATTTGATAATAGAGAGCAGGGAAATAAAGGTAGGACAAACTTTGAGCGGCCAAGAAATGACTATCGCGACAGAAACTCACAGTTCAATGACCAAAAGTTCAATGAAAGAAAACCGTTGAACCAAGGAAAAAGATGGTGTAAATGGTGCAAGAAGGATAACCATAACACCGAATTTTGTAGAAGGAAACCTTCAAACATTGCTGCAATGAAGTCGGGGACGCGAAGATTAAAGGTTAATCCTAATGGACAACAGGAACCTTATCACCCCCCAGTTTGTGAGGATGTTATTTGTAATGGGGTCACCATAAGGTGCCTTTATGATACAGGTTTGGATTATGATTCAGTTGTGAAGTCTAGCCTAGTGGACCCAAGTCAGTATACCACAGAAACAGTGGAAATACAAGGGGCGACTAAGGACATACCACTCATGACACTTCCCATCGCAAGGATAACGGTGAAAACTCGCTATGTGGAGGGAGAAATCAGAGCAGCAGTGATAGATGAACCAATCTACCCTCTGATATTGGGGTGTAGATACGTCTTCTTGGGGAATCCCGAGAAACCTGTGATCATGGCGACAGTGCAGACCAGGTCACAGAAGAAGGAGGAAGAAGGTGAACCTATAAATGCTCATCCAGAGGAGATGAGGAAGGCGCAGGCTGAGGATAGGACACTCAAGCCCTGTTTTAAAAAATTGCCCAAATGCCACACACCTCCGAGCAAGGGGGAATATTTCATGAAGAACAAACTCTTATACAGGAAGGCCGGAACTGGAACAAATGGTCACAACCAGCTGGTTCTTCCCACTTCATATAGAGATAAAGTGATGGAACTCGGGCATGCGATTCCCTTCAGTGGTCACATGGGGATCAGCGCCACAGGACAGCGTATAGCTTGTCATTACTTCTGGCCAGGGATAACGGAGGATATAAAAAGATATGTCAAATCCTGCCCAGAATGTCAAAGGGTAGCTCCAAAGCACTGGACTGCTCCTGCAACTCTAGGGGAAATGCCCATAGTGGGAACACCTTTTGAGAGGGTTGCAGTGGATATTGTAGGACCTCTCACTCGGACCAAGAGGAGGAACAGTTACATCCTTACTCTGGTGGACACTTGTTCTATGTGGGGAGAGGCGGTAGCCCTGCCATCAATTGATTCAAAACATGTAGCAGAGGCACTACTTACAATATTTACCCGATTAGGATTCCCGCATCAAATCTTGACGGATAATGGTTCTCAGTTCAAGGGGAAACTAACGGAAGAAGTTTTTAAGCTATTTCAAGCCAGACACTTTCATTGTAGTCCGTACCATCCACAAGGGAACGGCCAGGTAGAGAGGTTCAACGGGACTCTCATTTCTATCCTGAGAAAGCTGGCACACGAAAAACCGGATCTGTGGGATCAATTCCTGCCCGCCGCATTGTTTGCGTACCGGGAGGTACCACATAGTTCAACCGGGATGGCTCCCGCAACTCTGCTATTTGGGAGGCCAATAAAAGGTCCATTAGAAGCTCTATTAAGGACCTGGACAGATGAGAAGGCGGAAGAGACTGTTACCTCATCGTATCAATACGTGAACGAACTGACCACTCGTTTGAAAGCTGGATGGAAACTGGCAAATGATAATTTGAAGCAAGCCAGGAAGAAACATGCAGCATATTTTAATAGGAAGGCAAAGGACAGGGAACTGGCAGTCGGAGAGAAGGTGCTGCTTCTACTACCCGGAAGCCAGAATAAATTACAAATTGGTTGGCAAGGTCCATATACGGTTCTAGAGAAGGTGTCTAGAACAAACTATAAAATTGACAAAAAGGGGAAGGAGAAAGTTTATCATGTAAACCTGTTAAAGAAGTATCTGGACAGACCACTCCAGGAAAGCACCCCCTTATTGACCTTAGCTATTGCAACCCAGATGCAAAAGGAACCACTCACCTCACATGAATACCCATTACATCCTTGTGAAACCGCAGCACAGGTAAAAGTCAGTAAGCACCTGACTAAAAACCAGAGGGAGAGAGTTCAACAGGTTCTGGAGGAACATACAGATGTATTAACAGATAAACCAGGCCATACAAATTTGCTACAGTATGACATGAAACTGGTAGACTCAAACCCAATCTGTATGAGAGCCTATTCTATTCCGTTCGCGAAGGAGAAGGCATTGAAGGAAGAAATAGAGTATTTGTTGAAGGAGGGGATTATTTCGCACAGTGAATCATCTTTTAGTTCTAGTGTCGTTTTGTTGAGAAAACCGTCTGGGGAACACAGACTGTGCATAGATTACAGGAAACTGAATGCTGTCACAGAAGGACAAGTGGATCCATTACCAGACACAAAACAGTTATTTGCCAGACTGAACAAGGCAAAATACTTTTCAAAGGTGGATCTTAGTAAAGGCTATTACCAGATCCCAGTGAAGCCTGAAGTGAGACCTTATTTGGCTTTTAGCACTTCAGATGGACATTATGAATTCAATATGCTACCATTCGGACTGAAAAATGCTCCGAGTGTGTTTTCAAGGATGATGCGCAAATTGTTGGATCCCCTGAATAACCCATGTATCACGAATTTCATGGATGATATTCTCGTCGCCACAGAGACATTTGAAGAACACATTGAAGCTCTGGAGATGTTGTTTGATAGACTTCGGGAGGCGAACTTAACTGCTAGGCCAACAAAATGTTGTATTGGATGCAAAGAGTTGGAATTCTTGGGACACACTGTATATCAGGGTAATATGACCCCTGATCCTAAGAACTTGGAAAAACTGCAGAGAGCACCTAGGCCGCAAACAAAAAAGGACGTGCGATCATTTGTGTCGTTATGCGGATTTTATCAGAAATACATCAAGAATTTTAACGCTATTTGTGCTCCTCTGACTGATCTGACTCGCAAGGGACTTCCAGATAAAATTATTTGGACTGCACAATGTGAACTAGCGTTCCAAGAGTTAAAGGAAAAACTCACTAGCAAGCCTATTCTCAAACTGCCTGATTTGACACAGGACTTTGTCTTAAGAACCGATGCAAGTAATGTAGGACTAGGAGGGGCTTTGTTGCAAAGATCATCTTCACCTGATGGGGAACTGAAACCAGTCGCTTATGCAAGCCGCAAATTGAATAAGGCGGAACAAGGATACTCCACAAACGAAAAAGAATGTTTAGCGTTAATCTGGGCAATAAAGAAGTTTCAAATCTATCTGTATGGTAGGACTTTTGTGGTGGAGACGGACCATCAGCCTCTCGTATTCTTATCTCAGGCTAAGCATGAAAACGCAAGATTGCTGAGGTGGTCTTTATTGCTTCAACCTTATCAGTTCAGTATCCAATATATCCCAGGCAAATTGAATGTAGGTGCAGATTTCCTCAGTCGGCACCCCTGTGATCAAAATTAGAGTAGTGGCAGACGTGAGGAGTAATTTTACCTATGTGTATCGCTGGTTTTGGAACTTGAGTTAGTTCAGTGTATTATAATATTTGTTAAATATTATTAGTCTGCTTAAATATCTGTGGGTGTATCCATAACTATCACACCACATTACATATCATTACCCTAGACATTTTACATAGCTACATTCATTAAGAAAAAAAATTGAGTGTGAGGTCGTAGTGGTAGCAAGAAAGGCCTTCTGACAATTCACAACTACATTTTATCTCAGGAGCCTTCACAGCTGGCCTCATACATTACATTTAGTAATATCACCATCATACAATACCATCAAACCCACTACAGTAGCCGATCTTCTCCCATTCTGCAGACATGGTCAAACCATCTTAGCTGGGACTGTTCTACTTGGGTCTGCAGGGGGTGGGATTTTAGGCCTTTTTTTTTATAAGAAGAAAACATATCCTGTTCAACCTCTGATAGGTCACAACAAGGATATATAATATTTCTAATTTCATGATAAATTACTCTCACGATAATTTCCATTACATGCAAAAACACAACATAGAAATCACAGTGAACAGAGACATATGACCTAATTTATCAGCTAATAACCCTAAACTCTAATGAAAATGCAGACATAGACCTAACACCAACCACCTCCCCCCAGTCCCTTAAAAACGCCATCCAAAAAAGAACATGCAGACACAGACCTAATTCCGGCGTCAATGGAAAACATTCATAGAAGCTTCGAGTCTGCAGGAGCTGGTGTGGATCTACTGTCCAGATCATGCAAGGGTATATGGTAATGAGAGAGCTGACAGGCTAGCATCGAGAGCACTCATAGTGGGGACACTGGATATGGATAAGGGAGAGATACTGAGAACGATTAATGATTACCTGTTAGAGAATGGCACTGCAATAGAATGGAACCAGGCCAGGAGGAAGACAGCCAATAGGATAGTCTGACGCTCTCTCTTCCCAACCTCTACACCTCACGGTAGAAGGGGAATGACTAAGTAAGTAATTTAAAAAAAAAAAAGTATGATCTACTTGCCAAGTGTTACGGTTACGCGCCTGTTTCAATAGTGTATAGCCTTCAGGCAAAATGGTGGAACATGTTTTACTGTCTTTCCCATCTACCAAACCTGCTTGCAGTTCTCCTTCCTGCTTTAACAAGCATTTGTTGCTGGAAGGAGAATGTAAAAGCATCCAGTTAATGTATGCAATCCAGCTAATTATAATAGGGGGTATTTTATCCTGATGTGATTAAAAATAAACAACAATAGCGCATCAAGTGATGCTAATTTGATTCTGCGTGATTTTTATCATTTTAAAATCTTGTTTAGTTTATTCATTTCCCGCATTTCTTGGAGTGGAGGATTATTAGCACTGCAAGTACAATAAGGGAAAAACTACTGCAGATGATTGTGATGGTGCAACTAGTGTTTATTGTTGTGGAGGCTGCTGAATATAAAATTGTAGGTAGGCCTACAATATGGAGAATATTAGCTGTACAATGTGGGCATACAGTATAAAGCACAGGGAACTCAATAACACGTATACAAGTATAATGGTATCTCCTTTCAGCTCTTATACAGTATATGGCCGGCGATTCACAGGAGGGTTCTATATATTTTATGCATTGAGTATACTAGCTATTCAAATTTAACTCACACGGGTGTAAGCATGGGTTGAAATGAAGACCAGTGGGTCGTGTTCTTTGATGTCATACAAATAAGTCGTCAATGTCCTTAGGATTAAGGTTAGGTTTTAGGGTTAAGTTTAGGATCTCTAAACCTATTTCCTTACCCCTTATTACTGCATTTCTGAATTATTTTTTGAAGTCATATCGAACACACTGCCCACTGTTCTTGATTTCAGCCTCAAGCAGGTATTGTAATTTTTTGTATGTAAACCTAAAAGTGATTAAAATGGAGATGTATTCCCACGTTGTAAGTACTGTAGTTCATTGACTTCATTGTTTTTTTTTTCTTTTTTCGGTTAGTAATACTGGCCTGCAGTTCATTTGCTTTTTAATAGTTACTCAAATCTGTATGTTTGCTAAGTAATACACAGAACGGTGTTGTTAACTTCATAATGAGTTTGAAATTGCTTGCAGTTCAAGAAAGCTCAAGAACTGTTTGTTAAGTGTAATGTAATGTTATTTTATTGTAATTCATTGAATCAGCCATTTACATGGATATTATTTTTTTTACAGTTGCTTCAGGATATAACAAGAGCTCATGTGGATTCATTCAACAACTTCTTGCAGAATGGTATTCAGAAAATTGTTCAGGTAATTATATTAATTATTTAGTTTGCATCTAAATGCCGCTTGGCCTGTATGAGCTTATTTGTAAATATGAAAGCCACTTTTTTTTGTTATGCTTGCCCCCAGTTTTTTTTATAAACAATTGTGAATCTTGATTTGCAGCAATGCCAATACTCTTCCCTTGTTTTTAAAACTTAATATTGGTTACCCAAAGGCCCCCCCCCCAAGTCTTCCCCAAGTCTTCCCCATCCACTTGCCTCCAGTTCTCTTCTGCATGTGTTCCTTGATCTCCCTTTATCTCTCTTGTCCTGAGGATTTGAGAACAAGGACTGCCTGGCAATGCTATCAACAGGTTTCCTCTATGTGTATCCCATCCATTTCCAGCATCTTCTCATCTCCTGTTGCACTGGCTCCCGTCATCAGTTCCACATTAGCAATCCTGTCACACCACTCCACTCTCTCCATTCTATGCAAACACCCATCCATGAAAGTCTGTAGCTTTTTTGGTTTTTGTCCCTGCTGCTTTCCATGTTTCAGAGCCACACAATATACTGTTTCTATATGTTGTATATTAAATATTTGATCGTACTTTGGCTTTGCAGTACATGGATCCTGTGGAATTCCTAATGGGTGATGAGGATCAGCCAAACAGACTACGGTTTTCTCTTAAACTGACAGTGAGTTTTCGTTAACCAGTGTACATGTTTATTTTCATCATTTTCCTTTGCAGCTGGTCCCACAGGAAGCCTGCATCAAGCAGTTCAATGCTTTTGCAGTGGTGGTTTCTATGGCAATCAGTTTTACATGATACGGCTGCTAGCCCCATGCAAAACTTCATATTAGTCACCTTGTACAACATGCCTAAGGATGCAGTAGGCCTATTCTTTCTTAGTCTCTTCAGAGACCCCCATGAACTACACTGGGTTCTTTGTGTTTAATAATAGTGGCATTCAGATCATGACATAATATGTGGCCATAGCATGGCTCATGAGCTGCACGCTGCTCTACTGAGCCTGTGTTATGGCTCTCATTACGTACCCAAAATTCTATAAAATGTTTGCTGAGTAACACTGAATGTTTGTAAAGATTATATTTTTACCATAGAGATGCTACAACAATTTTACATTCACAGGAAGGTGAGATACCAGTGACATTAATTTAAGAGAACGTTTTTTTGTACATATAATCATACATCAACTTTTTTTTTTTTTTAATAAATAAAAATGTATAGATGGCCGTTTCCAAAATTTCCTCCAATTCTACGGCTCTCAAGAGTCACCTGATTGTCCACCCCTAATGTAAAACGTTAGATCAATACTAAATTATATACGTTACTAGATATCTTGTTTGCCACAACCCCATACATTGTTCATTTTGCTAAAGAATGTATGCTTGTAATTTTATTTAGCTTTATATGTAGTTTTATTAAGCTTTATATCTTTCAGGGGTTAAAAAAGGGAACAAAAAAGAAGTGATGTCTGTTGATTACACATTCTTCTTCTTTGATCCTTAGCCGCCGACCGTCAAAGCAGTCAGTGGCCATTACGCCTGGTGGCGTCTTGTAGGGCAACAACAAATTGATTCCACTTTGCTCGGTCGGCGGCCATCCTTCGTACAGTGCCCCAACTCTGGTTCATTCTTTGCATCTCAGCCTCCACAGTCCTCCGCCAAGTTGTTTTTGGTCAGCCTCTCTTTCGTTTTCCTTCAGGGGTCCATAGCATAGCTGTTCTTGTGATGGCATCAGGGTCTCTTCTGAGGACATGGCCAACCCAGCTCCAGCGTCTGCCAGCTATGATGGTGTGCATGTCCTCTTGCTTGCTCCGAGTAAGCAGATCTTGGTTGGTGATGATATTCGGCCAAAAGATTCGGAGAATTTTTCTTAGGCATGTTGTGTGAAAAGAGGACAATTTCGACATTTCCTTCTCTGTAGCTCTCCGCACCATAGAGAAGCACAGAAAGCACACAGCTCTGATATAATCCTAATTTTGTGCTTGTGCTGTACTGAGAGGACTTCCAGGTGTTGTTTAGACTAAAAAAGGCTTGTCTCAGCTTTCCTGCCTCATTCATAGTTCTGACGTTCCAAAAACCAATTCTGGTTTCGTGTTTTGCGGTCGGGGCATCCGTTTTCATGCCAGTGGTGGCTTCCTTTCGGCTTTCACCACTGTCAGTCATACGAGCCTGAGACTCCGGATGTCCGTCCCGCAGCAAAGTTTTTCCATTTATTGTTGTTTCCGTAACGTGCGATTTTTTTACATAGATAGGGGTAATGATTACACATGGTGCACTAAAATTGGGGGGAGAGGAACTCCATGAGTTACTATTGTAGTCAAAGCACGAAGAATTTCAACCTGTTAAATGAGATGTCTGAGAAGGTTTGACCAGGTGTCATAACACTTTGATATGCAAGATGAAGTACTTACCTATATATAGAAAACTGATATTGATGAAGCTGTATGTTGTAATGTAATCTTGTTTCCTTTTCCCAGAAAGTGTCAGTTTTTCCACCAAAAATTGCACCATCAAACAGATTTGCTATCAACAACAAACTATATCCTGCAGAGGTAACGGAAATATTTTATTTTAAGTGGCTAGATTGATCTAGTTTAGCTTGTAATTCTGGATTAGATTTAGCTGCTGTTTTGTGCACTTTAAGCAAACTTGTGATGCAAACTGTTCTAAAATTAAAAATTCTTCACAACTATGAGTCTCTAAACATAAATTTGATGCTAGTGACATATTTGAACCTCTTGTATGTCTTATCAAAGTAGAATTTTTTTACCCTTGTCAAAAATTTGAAATATTATACACCCATCATGATCATTACCCTTCAGCAAATACCTTCCAAGCCTTCGTGTCCATTATGCATTCAGTGTGTGGAGCAGAGCACAATCTTCCAACTAAGAACACACCAGACTCAACTAGCACTTCAACACATTAAACCTCACACATGAGCTTAATTGCCATAACTCTACCCATCTATATGAGACAGTTCAGCAATGTCTGACTTGCCCAGGACTATCCACAGAAAGAAGAAAGCTATTACCAAACTCCCCAAAAATCACACTCACTCTATAAAGCACCACTCAATAGCTACAAAACACATGCAAATTCTTCAACTTGGCACTGGCTGTGTAAGAGTGACAAGCTCAACAGCTTTAGCTCATCAACAACAGTGCATTCAGAATGTACTATATATGCCCGATGTAGTCTCTGATGAGACAAAGTAAAAGTGGGACTCCTGTTCCCTCAGGCATGTTGTATGAGGTAACTAATATGAGGTTATGCATGGGGGCTAGCAACCTCATCATGTAAAACAAATTGTTGCAGACACCACCACTGCAAGAGTGTCTTAATGTGTCTTGCAGGCCACCTGCAAGGGGATCAGCGGCAGAGGTGGCTTCATGCCCCATAAGGAACAAAAAAGACTGATGATGGAATTAGATAAATGGAAGATAAGCTGATGGATGCTCATCAGTAATTTTTTTTCACAAACATTGTTTTTAGTGCAGGGAGAGACGTACAACTTATCAAGGTGATGTCCAAGTCTTGATAGCCTATACCTGTAGCAATGGCAAGTCTGGTGTTATTGACAAGATTGCTGGACAGATCCCAATTATGGTCAAGGTATGTCATGTATTGTGTTATCCAGTTTTTATCTAAAATAGTCACAGAACTAATAATCTGAGAGTACGCAGTTGTCTCCATGTGAAGCTGACGCAAAACAAAAACATCTTAATTGATGAGGGGATGCTCTAAGAACCTGTTATTGTAACTTATTTAACTATTCCATTTTGTATTGAAGATTACATGCCTCCAGCCAATGACAGATAGAAGAGACTGCAGGGCTCAACAACAGGCCGAAAAATTCAAAAGACTAACAGACCACCCAATGTGCCATAGAATAAATGCTCTTAGAAGGCAAAGACTCAAATGAAGTAATTTTGTAGAATCAACCAAACCACAGATGAAATATCCACTGTTAAACCCATCTACACTGCACACAAGTTTCCAGTTTGGAAACAAAATCGTTTCCCTAAAATGATAGAAAACATTCCTGGAATTGAAAGTAAAAAGAGCCAAACTGCAACAGATAGAAAATCCATAGCGACAAAATACATAGAGAAACATTATCCACGCAACACCTGGACCCATGCATACACAGATGGATCAGCAACAAATGCAACAGAAAATGGAGGTGGGGGTGTCTTTCTGACCTTAAGCACTGGTGCAGAAAAAAGGCTGTCAGTGGCGACAGGACGATTCTCCAGCAACTTCAGAGCAGAGGCAGAGGCCTTGAAAACTGCAGCAGAGGTTATATTGACAGAAGAAACGGCAGAGAGACAAGTTGCTTTCTTTACTGATGCACAGTCAGTAATTGCAACGTTGAAAAGACAAAATAATACAGACCTGGATGATCTCAGAGTAGTGCTCCACAAACTTTGTCAACGATTCAAAAGTGTTGTGATCCAGTGGATCCCATCTCATTGTAACATCGCCAGCAATGAAGAGGCTGACAGAATGGCAAAAGAAGGTTCACATCTACCTCAGCCTGATGCAAGCATAACTTTTGAGGAGGCAAAGAGTTTTATCAGAATCAGTTACAGAAACAAATGGAATGTAGAACATCCAGGGCACACACAGAATGATGCTTACTACCAGCTCCACAGAAGAGAACAAGTGGTAATCTTCAGACTCCGCACTGGCCACAACAGATTGAGATACCATCTATTCAACAAGCTAAAGATAGGAACTACCAATCAGTGTAACTGTGGCACTGATAAAATGACTGCTGAACATCTGCTTCAAAGTTGCCCCCTTATATGTGGTACAGAGAAAGTGCATATGGCCGACGCCAGCTCCTTTCGTGGAAAAGCTTTATGGGGATTCAAATAGCCTCAAACTGACTACTGCTTTCTTTGAGAACATTCAAGTGGACGTCTGAGAGTGTACGAAGAAGAAGAAGTATTGAAGATACTTTTATAGTACCAGTATTTTGTGTGTGTGATAAATAAATACACTTTTGTGAATAGTCCTTTTTTTTTAAAATTATGTGATCTGCAATTCTTGCATTAATAAATAACTTGCAAGTTTTTTAAAGTTGACTGAGCTTTATGACATCTTTAGTGGATTAAGCATACGGTCGGTGGGCTGGCACGGTGGGGAAATTTGGGACAGGAGAAACCAACGATCAAGGATTAAGGCTACTAGAATTTGCCAGCAACTATAAACTAACCCTTGCAAATACACTATTTCCTCATATGTTATCAAGAAGAACAACATGGCATGCCCCGAAAACTGAGATACATGGCCAAATTGATTTTATTCTTGTATCCAAAAGATTCAAGTCCAGTATTAATAAAGCCAAGACTAGGACTTTTCCTGGCGCCGACATTGGTAGTGATCACGACATGGTATTGATGACGCTCAAGCTTAAACTCAAAAAGAATTATAATCAAAACAGATGTTCTCAGTTAAGATTCAATTTAGACAAACTGAAAGATCCAGAAATCGCGGGAATCTTTGAGGCAACTGTTGGAGGAAAATTTGCAGCTCTCAACTTTCTGGAGGATGATATCAACTCAATCACAGAAAACATGAAAAACGTGCTCATTGAATCAGCAACAGAAGTACTTGGTAAAAGAAAGAAAATAAACAAACCATGGGTTACAGATGACATTCTGAAGTTATGTGATACACGGCGGGAAATGAAAAAGGTTAAGAAAGAGGTTCCTGAAGCAGCATGGTGATACAGTATGGTGAATAAAAATATTAGAAAGAAAATGAAACAGGCCAAAGAAAAATGGGTAGCTGATCAATGTGAGTCCATTAATACGGGGCTAATAAAAGGTAACAGCAAAGCAGCTTTTGACACATTAAGAAGACTATCAAAACCCCAACAGCCCAGGGTAACTGTCATAGGAGATAGCAATGGGGCTCTGCTCAATGAAAAAACAGCTGTAATGAGAAGGTGGACAGAATGTTGTAAAGAATTATATAACTGTAAACTCGACACTGACTATAGCATATTAAACAACATGAAGTGTGAAAACAGGGAACTCGGAAATGCAGCAATATTACGGGAAGAGGTGGAAGAGGCTATATGTTCGATGAAAGGAAGGAAGTCACCTGGTGTGGATAATATCCCAGCAGAGCTCTTGAAACATGGAGGACCAGATATAGTAAAAATCACAACAATTTGCCAGAAGATACGGAGTACTAAAAAATGGCAAAAAGAGTGGGCGCAATCATTAGTAATACCGCTTCCAAAGAAAGGAAATCTAAAAATGTGCAAGAATTACAGAACCATTAGCCTTATTAGTCATCCAAGTAAAGTGATGTTAAGGATACTTTTGAACAGAATAAAACAGAAATCAGAAGAAATCTTGTCCAAGGAACAGGCTGGATTTAGACCAAAAAGAAGTACCTCAGAACAAATCTTCAATATTAGATTAATAATAATAATACTAAATTCTTTAAGCACCAAACACGGCGCATAAGGCAGAAACCAGTGCTCTCCAGGTTGTTCGTTGTGACGCCACTCCTCTTAGCTCTTGCACATTATTTAGGCCCAACGTTCTTCCTTCTCTTATTATTGTTCTTCTGAGTGTTTCTTTTGGTCTTCCTTTTTTCCTCTTACCCTCAGGAACCCAAGTGAGCGCTGTTACGCACAAATAATTACTTTTTTCAAAGCCTTTGTATGATCATTTTTCGTATGTATGATCATTTTTTGACTGAAGTGTGTATTATGTTTTTTACAGTCAAAGGGACATAATCCGAGTTATCGAGACTACAATTTTTTAGGAGTTTGCCTTCTCTTGTATAGAGACACGTTCGGTCTATAATTTCTTGAACGAAGCGTGACCATATCTCCTTATTTGGTAGTATCAGTCAACTGTTGTAGATGCCTGAAACCTTTCTTAACGCTTCTGTTCATGACCATAAAAGGCGCGACTGTGTAAGACTTTTATCTCGAATGTTCTTAGAATCGTCTTATTGTGAACGGCGACTCAGAGATTGTCGCTCTGCGCATGTCTCGACTTGGTTTTCGTTTATTGTTCCGCCCAGCTCGGGCAGTTTAGAAATGGTCTGAGTAGCGAGCAGACGCGACCTGCGTCTTGTGATTTTCTGAGGGAAATACATTGTCTTTGTGAGTTAGTTAGCTAACTAGACTATTTCCCAGTATTATTCAAGCCTGCCTGGAGGCATATGTTCATGGTTGATTTTCCGAAATAAGGTAATTCCTCTTGTATCGAACTTTATGCTATCATCTAGAGGTTCGTCATTTTGTCGCCTTTTTGCTCGCCTGTGTGATTCAAAATGGAGAGGTACTTTGACTAGGATTAAGTCACCGGTATCTTTATACCTGAACTAGTTATATATATATGGGTCGCTCTAGACCAACAAGACTATTGTCTGTGTTCCAGGATTCGTTATATCAGAGATCACGTCCAAGTCAGATGGTTAGACTTAGGAAGGTTATAAAGGTCGAGCTGACCTGTAATCCATGTATGCTATTCACGTGCAGACAGTAAACGGACTTATTGTATACATCTGATCTGCTAGCATCAGGAAGGGAATAATTATTATTGTCTATGAACATTGAAGATCTGCAGCTGACACTGTTGCAGAAGTTATATGTATTATTTATAAAGCTTCACGAACCAGAACTTTATGATATCTGTTTACCATACAACTATGGAGTATTGAATCCTACATGACTATCAGTTAATATGATTTTGAATGCTGCATTCGTTATACTGTGCTGATGATGACATAAATATCATGACTGTTTTGTGGCGTGCAATAAATGGTATAAAACTAAAGCGAAGTTACCATTTCTATGACTCTACACGTCATGTTGCCTGTGGTGTACCCTGTGAACTGTTCTACTGCAACACACACAGCAACATTCTAAATCAGAGAAGACACCTACATCTTGCACTTTAATACCAGGTGTCGATAGGGGTGGCAAGTTATCATTTCAGCTCAAATCCACCCTTATCATTTTTGGTGGCCATATGTTGGTTTACTCTGATACCAGCTATCAAGGGGGTCAACAAACCCAGACATCATCAGCAGACTACAAGACAACGTTTCAGTTTCTATTCATCACCTTTGATGAAATTTTTTTGAAAGACGCGGCATTACTGACAGTTGTTGATATTTTGAAACTACCCGGCGCTGCTCGGCAGTATTGAAGTTTGTCTACAACTAGAAGGACAAGTACCGAGCGAATGGATTTCCTGATCTGTTAAGAAGAAGGACAAGTGCCGTAACAACTGTTCCGGTCTCAGAGGTACTGTTGCAGATTCAGAAGGTCAAGTGCTCAAGTCAATTTGTAGAATTCAGAAGGTCAAGTTCAGAAGCTGTTTCCTGTCAGAAGCTCATTTCCTTCGTCATGGCAGTTTACGAGAGCAGATATGGATCAACGTTGGATCATTGTCCTAAGAATGCTGATCACATCCTGTTCTGAACTGTGCTGACGTTGTGGATACATAGAAGTTAAGTGGCCTGTTTTGTTTGTGAACTGTGCCCTTATGTTCTAGCTGAGCCTTCTAAATTCTTTCACACTTTTTGCTGTTTGTTACATGTTATATGTTATTTGTATTTGTATATTTATATGTTTATATTCAGCGGGTTTTCTCGGTTGGGCGGTGTCTTTCAGTAGAAGATACCACGTCACAGAGGTTCTACTGTTAGCGTTTTCGTTAGGGACTGTGCGAATTTCCTACTGTGAAATTTGCTAGCGACAATCGTTGCTATATCTGTTTAGTTGTGACGAGTTGTGCTTTATTTTTGTTTCTTGTATATTTTTTTTTTCTTTTTCTTTTCTCTCTTTCTTTCTGTTTTTTAGTTTCGATTTCGATTGTTTGTATTTGTAGGTCTCCCCTTTTCTATTATTCAGTTCTTTACGTATATTTTTGTGTATACACTGTAGCGTCATTTGTTTGTCATATCTTCGCATTTTGTCATCACATTTCTTTTTAGTTTCGCTGTTTATTTATTTGACTTATGCGAATGTTTTCATATTGTTTGATCTTTGTTGTTGTTTACATTGACTTTGATCTTTGTTGTTGTTTACATTGACTTTGATCTTTGTTATTGTTTACATTGACTTTGATCTTTGTTGTTGTTTACATTGACTTTGATCTTTGTTATTGTTTACATTGTTGGTGACCTTTGTTATTGTTTACATTGTCTTGTTATTGTTTGCATAGTTCTTGCATAGTTAGCTTTCACTATTGTTACATATATGCTCATGCACTATTGGTCTATAGTGCACTTATCATAACTAACTGGTGGTTTTTTGCTTATGCACTATTGTAGTGCAGTTATGATAAATAACTGATGGTTATGCACTGATTTGTGTAGTGCACTGATAATTAAGAGGTGACTTGTGATATTATTATACATTTGATAATACAAGTTGGTGTCAAGTCTTGTTTCCCACAGAGATTGGGGTAAACATAGTGATTATACAAGCACTTTATTAAGTCTTGTTGCTATTAAGATTGAAATAAGATAATTAATTATTTCAGGTTCTGTACTCACATTTTAGACATCATGTCTACATTTGAGTACTTTATTGAGCAGGGTAAAGCCCTTGGGAAGACAGGTGATAAATTAGAAGAATTTGCGACTGTTCAATATGCCAAGGCATTGAAGTCGGAAGAAAAGAAAATGAAAGAACAAACTGAACAAAAGAGAATAGATGCTGAAAATTTAAAACTGCAGATGCAGGTAGATGAGAAAAGATTACAAATGGAAATGGAAAAACAAAAAAGAGAAGCTGAAAATAAGAGACTTGAAAAAGAAGCTGAAAATAAAAGATTAGAAAAACAGGCTGAGGCTGAAGAAAGAAAGTTACAGGCTGAGGCTGAAGAAAGAAGGTTACAAAGAGAAGCTGATGAGAGAAAAGCAAAAATGGAGCATGAAGAAAAACTCTTAGCTTTGGAGTTAGAAAAGTTGAAGTTATCTAGTAATGCTAATGATGCTAATAAGGTATCATCTGCTAATAAGTCTAATGCTGTTGATTTCAAGCTTAATTTACCAGCATTCAATGCTTCAATTGATGATATAACATTTTATCTAGATAGATTTGAAAGTGCATGTAAGGTGCATAATATAGATAAAACATTATATGTTTATCATCTGTCCAAGATACTTAGAGGTGATGCTTTGACTTTGTTGGGTATGGTAGATGTGCCTGACAAGAACAACTATGAGGTTGTCAGGGCGGCATTGTTAAAGAAGTACCAACTTAACGAGGACGGATATCGTCTTAAATTTAAAAACATGTTACCAGAAACTGGAGTTGAATTCTCTGAATTCATCTCAGGCATCCGTCTTACTTTTTTACGATGGGTTGAGTTGTCTAAGACAGAAAGTACATTTGAAGCTCTTATGGACTTACTACTTAGAGACAAGGTTATGTCTTCTGTTAATGAAGCTTTTCTTTCTTTTCTTCATGAGCGTAAGCCTAAAAACATAAAAGAAATGGAAGAATACTGTAGCCAGTATGTTACTGCGCATCCTCACATAACCATTAGCAACTCTAAAGTAAAAGAAGGTCTGCCAGTTGCTTCGGCAGCACCTTATGGCCCAAATTTTATGCGTAAATTTCAGGGTAGCCAGCAAAATTTCAATAAAAAGAGTAACCGTAATTATGCCCAGAATCATAGTAATCAATTCCAGGGTGATTCTTCTTCCCAGAACTGGAGACATCCTAATACTACACGTTATTCTACTCCGGTTAACTTTAGAAATTTTCACAAAGGTAATCGGTATAGAGGAAAATATTTTTCTCAGAGACCTCAATACCAAGATAATAGAGGTTCTCAACAGTATAGAGATGGTAATGACAGTTATGGAAACTGGAACTCAAACCAGGATAAAAATTACAGTAGGGACTTTAATGATAATTGCAGAGGCAATAATGGTCGCGGTAGATCGCAACATAAGAGAAAAAATATCAACAGACAAACTCTGTTCAACAAGAATCTCAGGGAGTAGATAAACAGGTTAATAATAATAAAGACCATCATGCTATCGGATGCTCATCTTTTGATTTTGGTAGGGCAAATAAATGTATCCAATGCAGTACTTTATTTGATCCNAAAGCCATTAGTACTTTAAGCTGTGGTCATCCTTTGCCCGCTCTTCCTGCTAATGTTGCTCATGATGGGAGAGGTTCTCTTATATTACATAAGGGGCTTGTAAATAGTAATCCAGTCTCAGTGTTGTTTGATTCTGGATGTACTACTGTCGGGGTTAGGCAATCTCTTGTAGATCCATCCTGTGCTACAGGAAAGGTCATCAAATGTGTCACATTTGGTGGCACGTTGGAAAAGTATCCTACTGCTATAATACACATTGCTACTCCTTTCTTCACGGGAGAGGTCCACGCGTGTCTACTTCCAAACCCTATTGCGGACCTTATTATTGGTCGTATTCACGGAGTTAGGGAATGTACCCCACAGCAGATTGCTGTTTGGGAAGAGCAAAACATTGAAGCTACCAATGCGGTGGTCACAAGAGCACATGCTCTGGATCCACCTCAAACTTCATTAACTAATAATGATGAAGTAAATGACCAAGATAGTCACTTGACTATTACACGTGACTCATTTATCAAATTGCAAGAAGAAGATCCTTCTTTACAAAAATTCTTCATTCTAGCAAAAAAAGGTGATCCTAATCAAAATACTAATAGAAAATCTTGGATTTCTATGAAGAACGGCGTACTTGTACGTATGGTACAAGACTCGACTACGTCCACTCATTCACAAATTCTTGTGCCTAAGAGCATGAGATTGCAAATATTGCAACATGCTCATGACTCGCAATGTGCTGGACATATGGGTTTTTCCCGTACAAAGTCGAGAGTTCTTGCGGCTTTCTTTTGGCCATTTGTGAGCAAGGACATACGAATGTACTGTCGCTCTTGCAAAGTATGTCAGGAGGTCAAATCTAAAGGACCACGACATGCTGCGCCTATCCAGGCTGCTGACATTCCTATTCGCCCTTTTCAAAAAATGGCAATAGATATTATCGGTCCTTTTAGAATTAAGTCGGCTAGAGGACATCAATTTATCCTTACATGTGTCGATATGTGCACACGTTGGCCAGAGGCAATACCTCTCAAGAGCATCTCAACTGCTGATATCGCAGACGCTCTTTGGCTGATATTTTCTCGCTTGGGTTTTCCCGGAGAAATATTGTCAGACCATGGCACTCAACTTATATCAGACACTATGTCACAGGTAATGTCTATGCTACACATTAAAAGGTCTCTCAGCAGTATCTATCACCCAATGTCTAATGGGTTGGTCGAACGTTTAAATAGGACTCTGAAAACTTTACTTGGTAAAATAACTGAGGATCATCCTCAGGATTGGGACAGGGTCTTACCCGCGGCTCTCTTTGCGTATAGAGAGGTCCCCAATGAACATACGGGGTTTTCCCCTTTTGAACTTGTCTTTGGCGCGCAACCGCGCGGCCCTATGTCTTTACTTCACGATCTAATCACTGCCGATAATATTAGCGATGAGACTCAATCTTCTTATGAGTACGTCATTGCTCTTAGGCAAAAGATCATCGAGGCATGCAAACTAGCAACTTCGTCTTCCGAATTTGCTAAAGAAAAGGCAAGGCAGTTTGCAAATAAGAATAGATGTCTACGACAACTTTGTCCAGGTGACAAAGCTCTCGTTCTACTTCCTTCAAGGGAGAACAGACTTCTAATTGCATGGAAAGGTCCATATGCAATAGTCTCCAAAATTTCTGATGTCGACTATGTTGTCGATATTGATGGAAAGCATAAAACTTTCCACATAAATATGCTCACGGAATTTTATGAAAGACCTGACTATTTGCAGCCTATTTTCCAGGCAACGGACAATTCTCAAGTACCTCATGGTCAGTACTCATCGCTGTCAGTTATACAGGATGAGGAAACTACTTTTTCTGATGTCAATCTTCCTCTTTCTATGGTCCCACTTTATTCTACGGAATCTTGGAAAAACGTGACCGTTTCTCCAAATCTTTCCGCTGAGGAACATCGACAAGTTTCTTCGATGTTGCAAACATTTCAGGATGTTCTTACAGACATCCCGGGACACACACATGTCATTGAACATGACATTGTGCTAACTGATCATAATCCTATCAGAGTCAGACCCTATCCAATACCTATCCATTTCCAGTCTCAAGTCGAAAAAGAATTGGATGAAATGATACGTTTGGAAATCATTGAACCATCCACTTCAGCATACTCTTCGTCTATGGTTATTGTTCGAAAGAAGGATAATAACATTCGCATTTGCGTAGATTATCGCAAATTGAACCAAGTTACGAAGTTCGATGCTGAACCTATGCCTTCATTAGAAGAGCTACTCAATAAACTTTCTAATTCTAGATTCTTTACCAAACTAGATTTGTCTAAAGGTTATTGGCAAGTTCCGCTAACTGAACGTGCCAAACCTTTTACAGCTTTTTCTACACCTAGGGGTTTATTCCAATGGAATTTCATGCCTTTTGGTCTTATGAACGCCCCTGCTACATTCGTACGCATGATGCGGCGAATTCTCGCATATCGTACAGATGTCATAGCATACCTAGATGATATCTGTCTATTCAGTGATTCCTGGGAAGATCACTATTTGGGTTTATACGAATTACTGTCTACTCTTCGCGAGTATAACTTGACTGCAAAACCCTCTAAAGCCTTTATAGGATTTAGTGAGATTTCTTTCCTAGGTCATCGTGTTGGTCATGGTCTTTTAAAGACAGAGGACCACAATGTTTCAAAAATACTTAACATTTCGGTCCCTAAGACGAAGAAACAAGTAAGGAGTCTATTAGGTTTGATCCAATTCTACGGACGATTCATTCCGAATCTGTCCTCCATTATGGCACCGCTTTCTACTTTATTGAAGAAAGGGTCGCCTAATCTGATCCGCTGGTCTAAAGAATGTCAATCCTCATTGGACCAGGTTAAAGCCCTATTTTCATCTCCACCTATTCTTAGGTTACCTACTATTGAGAAGACTTTTGTTCTTCGAAGTGACGCCTCGTCAACTGGGATTGGGGCAGCACTAATGCAGGAGTATTCTGATACTCTGCATCCGGTGATGTATATCTCTAGGAAATTAAATGCTGCAGAAAAGAATTACTCGGTTTTAGACCGTGAGTTATTGGCTATGGTATGGTCTATTCTGAAGTTACAAAGATTTCTTCTAGGCGCACATTTCATTGTGGAAACCGACCAGAAAGCGCTTACTGCTATTCAGAGCAAAAACTTGAAGAGCTCGAGGTCCACTCGTTATGCCATAGCTCTTCAACCATTTCATTTCTCGGTTCGAGCTATCCGTGGTTCGGATAATGTAATGGCAGACATTCTGTCCAGATGCCCACACGATTCCACATGATTCTTCTGTCATATATATATATTTCCTGATATACAGTCCAATGTTATAATGACATGTTAGTAGATTTTTTTTTTTCTCACTTTTTTGAGGGGAATTTATAACATTGTACCATGTAATTATCTAAGAAGGCTTAGTTAGTGATATACGGGCCAAAAGATCACTCGGCCACATTTAAATAATATATTTGCATAATTGTATTAAGAGATTTACCAGTTGTCTTTAAGATTTGTGTTATTGATATTTTCGCAGCACATCATTGAAGATGCGAGATTGTGTCCATTGTGGAACTTTGAGGATATCAAGTCCTGTCCTAGATTGGGAGCGGATGATGTCCACATCTTCTTCTATTGAATGTTTTATGTCAACGAAGATCAACACATGTATTACTTATTAATTACTGTTGCTTTATATAATGTAATAAAATAGTGCGGTATATTAATATATTACACCGCTGTTTGCACAACACATTGTATGATATCATAATAATATATTTAATTTCATATATTGGTATGAGAATAATTTGATTTTCATTATGATGTTGCCATCATTGTGGCGTGTGTTGGTGGCACCTTCCTGGAATATATAAGCGTATACTTAGATAAATTTTTTCTCTAAGGATCTGAGATATGATCTCAGTGTCGCTCCATGCGTTGAGCTAATTTGTTAGGTATATATCCGCGCATCATACGTGCGTTAGGAGCCTAGATTTTTCCGGCTCCAGGATTTAAAAAAAAAATGTTTCATTTTTTTTTTCCCGGGAGGGTGCGGTAATGTTACGCACAAATAATTACTTTTTTCAAAGCCTTTGTATGATCATTTTTCGTATGTATGATCATTTTTTGACTGAAGTGTGTATTATGTTTTTTACAGTCAAAGGGACATAATCCGAGTTATCGAGACTACAATTTTTTAGGAGTTTGCCTTCTCTTGTATAGAGACACGTTCGGTCTATAATTTCTTGAACGAAGCGTGACCATATCTCCTTATTTGGTAGTATCAGTCAACTGTTGTAGATGCCTGAAACCTTTCTTAACGCTTCTGTTCATGACCATAAAAGGCGCGACTGTGTAAGACTTTTATCTCGAATGTTCTTAGAATCGTCTTATTGTGAACGGCGACTCAGAGATTGTCGCTCTGCGCATGTCTCGACTTGGTTTTCGTTTGTTGTTCCGCCCAGCTCGGGCAGTTTAGAAATGGTCTGAGTAGCGAGCAGACGCGACCTGCGTCTTGTGATTTTCTGAGGGAAATACATTGTCTTTGTGAGTTAGTTAGCTAACTAGACTATTTCCCAGTATTATTCAAGCCTGCCTGGAGGCATATGTTCATGGTTGATTTTCCGAAATAAGGTAATTCCTCTTGTATCGAACTTTATGCTATCATCTAGAGGTTCGTCATTTTGTCGCCTTTTTGCTCGCCTGTGTGATTCAAAATGGAGAGGTACTTTGACTAGGATTAAGTCACCGGTATCTTTATACCTGAACTAGTTATATATATATGGGTCGCTCTAGACCAACAAGACTATTGTCTGTGTTCCAGGATTCGTTATATCAGAGATCACGTCCAAGTCAGATGGTTAGACTTAGGAAGGTTATAAAGGTCGAGCTGACCTGTAATCCATGTATGCTATTCACGTGCAGACAGTAAACGGACTTATTGTATACATCTGATCTGCTAGCATCAGGAAGGGAATAATTATTATTGTCTATGAACATTGAAGATCTGCAGCTGACACTGTTGCAGAAGTTATATGTATTATTTATAAAGCTTCACGAACCAGAACTTTATGATATCTGTTTACCATACAACTATGGAGTATTGAATCCTACATGACTATCAGTTAATATGATTTTGAATGCTGCATTCGTTATACTGTGCTGATGATGACATAAATATCATGACTGTTTTGTGGCGTGCAATAAATGGTATAAAACTAAAGCGAAGTTACCATTTCTATGACTCTACACGTCATGTTGCCTGTGGTGTACCCTGTGAACTGTTCTACTGCAACACACACAGCAACATTCTAAATCAGAGAAGACACCTACATCTTGCACTTTAATACCAGGTGTCGATAGGGGTGGCAAGTTATCATTTCAGCTCAAATCCACCCTTATCATTTTTGGTGGCCATATGTTGGTTTACTCTGATACCAGCTATCAAGGGGGTCAACAAACCCAGACATCATCAGCAGACTACAAGACAACGTTTCAGTTTCTATTCATCACCTTTGATGAAATTTTTTTGAAAGACGCGGCATTACTGACAGTTGTTGATATTTTGAAACTACCCGGCGCTGCTCGGCAGTATTGAAGTTTGTCTACAACTAGAAGGACAAGTACCGAGCGAATGGATTTCCTGATCTGTTAAGAAGAAGGACAAGTGCCGTAACAACTGTTCCGGTCTCAGAGGTACTGTTGCAGATTCAGAAGGTCAAGTGCTCAAGTCAATTTGTAGAATTCAGAAGGTCAAGTTCAGAAGCTGTTTCCTGTCAGAAGCTCATTTCCTTCGTCATGGCAGTTTACGAGAGCAGATATGGATCAACGTTGGATCATTGTCCTAAGAATGCTGATCACATCCTGTTCTGAACTGTGCTGACGTTGTGGATACATAGAAGTTAAGTGGCCTGTTTTGTTTGTGAACTGTGCCCTTATGTTCTAGCTGAGCCTTCTAAATTCTTTCACACTTTTTGCTGTTTGTTACATGTTATATGTTATTTGTATTTGTATATTTATATGTTTATATTCAGCGGGTTTTCTCGGTTGGGCGGTGTCTTTCAGTAGAAGATACCACGTCACAGAGGTTCTACTGTTAGCGTTTTCGTTAGGGACTGTGCGAATTTCCTACTGTGAAATTTGCTAGCGACAATCGTTGCTATATCTGTTTAGTTGTGACGAGTTGTGCTTTATTTTTGTTTCTTGTATATTTTTTTTTTCTTTTTCTTTTCTCTCTTTCTTTCTGTTTTTTAGTTTCGATTTCGATTGTTTGTATTTGTAGGTCTCCCCTATCTATTATTCAGTTCTTTACGTATATTTTTGTGTATACACTGTAGCGTCATTTGTTTGTCATATCTTCGCATTTTGTCATCACATTTCTTTTTAGTTTCGCTGTTTATTTATTTGACTTATGCGAATGTTTTCATATTGTTTGATCTTTGTTGTTGTTTACATTGACTTTGATCTTTGTTGTTGTTTACATTGACTTTGATCTTTGTTATTGTTTACATTGACTTTGATCTTTGTTGTTGTTTACATTTGACTTTGATCTTTGTTATTGTTTACATTGTTGGTGACCTTTGTTATTGTTTACATTGTCTTGTTATTGTTTGCATAGTTCTTGCATAGTTAGCTTTCACTATTGTTACATATATGCTCATGCACTATTGGTCTATAGTGCACTTATCATAACTAACTGGTGGTTTTTTGCTTATGCACTATTGTAGTGCAGTTATGATAAATAACTGATGGTTATGCACTGATTTGTGTAGTGCACTGATAATTAAGAGGTGACTTGTGATATTATTATACATTTGATAATACAAGTTGGTGTCAAGTCTTGTTTCCCACAGAGATTGGGGTAAACATAGTGATTACACAAGCACTTTATTAAGTCTTGTTGCTATTAAGATTGAAATAAGATAATTAATTATTTCAGGTTCTGTACTCACATTTTAGACATCATGTCTACATTTGAGTACTTTATTGAGCAGGGTAAAGCCCTTGGGAAGACAGGTGATAAATTAGAAGAATTTGCGACTGTTCAATATGCCAAGGCATTGAAGTCGGAAGAAAAGAAAATGAAAGAACAAACTGAACAAAAGAGAATAGATGCTGAAAATTTAAAACTGCAGATGCAGGTAGATGAGAAAAGATTACAAATGGAAATGGAAAAACAAAAAAAGAGAAGCTGAAAATAAGAGACTTGAAAAAGAAGCTGAAAATAAAAGATTAGAAAAACAGGCTGAGGCTGAAGAAAGAAAGTTACAGGCTGAGGCTGAAGAAAGAAGGTTACAAAGAGAAGCTGATGAGAGAAAAGCAAAAATGGAGCATGAAGAAAAACTCTTAGCTTTGGAGTTAGAAAAGTTGAAGTTATCTAGTAATGCTAATGATGCTAATAAGGTATCATCTGCTAATAAGTCTAATGCTGTTGATTTCAAGCTTAATTTACCAGCATTCAATGCTTCAATTGATGATATAACATTTTATCTAGATAGATTTGAAAGTGCATGTAAGGTGCATAATATAGATAAAACATTATATGTTTATCATCTGTCCAAGATACTTAGAGGTGATGCTTTGACTTTGTTGGGTATGGTAGATGTGCCTGACAAGAACAACTATGAGGTTGTCAGGGCGGCATTGTTAAAGAAGTACCAACTTAACGAGGACGGATATCGTCTTAAATTTAAAAACATGTTACCAGAAACTGGAGTTGAATTCTCTGAATTCATCTCAGGCATCCGTCTTACTTTTTTACGATGGGTTGAGTTGTCTAAAACAGAGAGTACATTTGAAGCTCTTATGGACTTACTACTTAGAGACAAGGTTATGTCTTCTGTTAATGAAGCTTTTCTTTCTTTTCTTCATGAGCGTAAGCCTAAAAACATAAAAGAAATGGAAGAATACTGTAGCCAGTATGTTACTGCGCATCCTCACATAACCATTAGCAACTCTAAAGTAAAAGAAGGTCTGCCAGTTGCTTCGGCAGCACCTTATGGCCCAAATTTTATGCGTAAATTTCAGGGTAGCCAGCAAAATTTCAATAAAAAGAGTAACCGTAATTATGCCCAGAATCATAGTAATCAATTCCAGGGTGATTCTTCTTCCCAGAACTGGAGACATCCTAATACTACACGTTATTCTACTCCGGTTAACTTTAGAAATTTTCACAAAGGTAATCGGTATAGAGGAAAATATTTTTCTCAGAGACCTCAATACCAGGATAATAGAGGTTCTCAACAGTATAGAGATGGTAATGACAGTTATGGAAACTGGAACTCAAACCAGGATAAAAATTACAGTAGGGACTTTAATGATAATTGCAGAGGCAATAATGGTCGCGGTAGATCGCAACATAAGAGAAAAAAATATCAACAGACAAACTCTGTTCAACAAGAATCTCAGGGAGTAGATAAACAGGTTAATGATAATAAAGACCATAATGCTATCGGATGCTCATCTTTTGATTTTGGTAGAGCAAATAAATGTATCCAATGCAGTACTTTATTTGACCCAAAGACCGTTAGTACTTTAAGCTGTGGTCATCCTTTGCCCGCTCTTCCTGCTAATGTTGCTCATGATGGGAGAGGTTCTCTTATATTACATAAGGGGCTTGTAAATAGTAATCCAGTCTCAGTGTTGTTTGACTCTGGATGTACTACTGTCGGGGTTAGGCAATCTCTTGTAGATCCATCCTGTGCTACAGGAAAGGTCATCAAATGTGTCACATTTGGTGGCACGTTGGAAAAGTATCCTACTGCTATAATACACATTGCTACTCCTTTCTTCACGGGAGAGGTCCACGCGTGTCTACTTCCAAACCCTATTGCGGACCTTATTATTGGTCGTATTCACGGAGTTAGGGAATGTACCCCACAGCAGATTGCTGTTTGGGAAGAGCAAAACATTGAAGCTACCAATGCGGTGGTCACAAGAGCACATGCTCTGGATCCACCTCAAACTTCATTAACTAATAATGATGAAGTAAATGACCAAGATAGTCACTTGACTATTACACGTGACTCATTTATCAAATTGCAAGAAGAAGATCCTTCTTTACAAAAATTCTTCATTCTAGCAAAAAAAGGTGATCCTAATCAAAATACTAATAGAAAATCTTGGATTTCTATGAAGAACGGCGTACTTGTACGTATGGTACAAGACTCGACTACGTCCACTCATTCACAAATTCTTGTGCCTAAGAGCATGAGATTGCAAATATTGCAACATGCTCATGACTCGCAATGTGCTGGACATATGGGTTTTTCCCGTACAAAGTCGAGAGTTCTTGCGGCTTTCTTTTGGCCATTTGTGAGCAAGGACATACGAATGTACTGTCGCTCTTGCAAAGTATGTCAGGAGGTCAAATCTAAAGGACCACGACATGCTGCGCCTATCCAGGCTGCTGACATTCCTATTCGCCCTTTTCAAAAAATGGCAATAGATATTATCGGTCCTTTTAGAATTAAGTCGGCTAGAGGACATCAATTTATCCTTACATGTGTCGATATGTGCACACGTTGGCCAGAGGCAATACCTCTCAAGAGCATCTCAACTGCTGATATCGCAGACGCTCTTTGGCTGATATTTTCTCGCTTGGGTTTTCCCGGAGAAATATTGTCAGACCATGGCACTCAACTTATATCAGACACTATGTCACAGGTAATGTCTATGCTACACATTAAAAGGTCTCTCAGCAGTATCTATCACCCAATGTCTAATGGGTTGGTCGAACGTTTAAATAGGACTCTGAAAACTTTACTTGGTAAAATAACTGAGGATCATCCTCAGGATTGGGACAGGGTCTTACCCGCGGCTCTCTTTGCGTATAGAGAGGTCCCCAATGAACATACGGGGTTTTCCCCTTTTGAACTTGTCTTTGGCGCGCAACCGCGCGGCCCTATGTCTTTACTTCACGATCTAATCACTGCCGATAATATTAGCGATGAAACTCAATCTTCTTATGAGTACGTCATTGCTCTTAGGCAAAAGATCATCGAGGCATGCAAACTAGCAACTTCGTCTTCCGAATTTGCTAAAGAAAAGGCAAGGCAGTTTGCAAATAAGAATAGATGTCTACGACAACTTTGTCCAGGTGACAAAGCTCTCGTTCTACTTCCTTCAAGGGAGAACAGACTTCTAATTGCATGGAAAGGTCCATATGCAATAGTCTCCAAAATTTCTGATGTCGACTATGTTGTCGATATTGATGGAAAGCATAAAACTTTCCACATAAATATGCTCACGGAATTTTATGAAAGACCTGACTATTTGCAGCCTATTTTCCAGGCAACGGACAATTCTCAAGTACCTCATGGTCAGTACTCATCTCTGTCAGTTATACAGGATGAGGAAACTACTTTTTCTGATGTCAATCTTCCTCTTTCTATGGTCCCACTTTATTCTACGGAATCTTGGAAAAACGTGACCGTTTCTCCAAATCTTTCCGCTGAGGAACATCGACAAGTTTCTTCGATGTTGCAAACATTTCAGGATGTTCTTACAGACATCCCGGGACACACACATGTCATTGAACATGACATTGTGCTAACTGATCATAATCCTATCAGAGTCAGACCCTATCCAATACCTATCCATTTCCAGTCTCAAGTCGAAAAAGAATTGGATGAAATGATACGTTTGGAAATCATTGAACCATCCACTTCAGCATACTCTTCGTCTATGGTTATTGTTCGAAAGAAGGATAATAACATTCGCATTTGCGTAGATTATCGCAAATTGAACCAAGTTACGAAGTTCGATGCTGAACCTATGCCTTCATTAGAAGAGCTACTCAATAAACTTTCTAATTCTAGATTCTTTACCAAACTAGATTTGTCTAAAGGTTATTGGCAAGTCCCGCTAACTGAACGTGCCAAACCTTTTACAGCTTTTTCTACACCTAGGGGTTTATTCCAATGGAATTTCATGCCTTTTGGTCTTATGAACGCCCCTGCTACATTCGTACGCATGATGCGGCGAATTCTCGCATATCGTACAGATGTCATAGCATACCTAGATGATATCTGTCTATTCAGTGATTCCTGGGAAGATCACTATTTGGGTTTATACGAATTACTGTCTACTCTTCGCGAGTATAACTTGACTGCAAAACCCTCTAAAGCCTTTATAGGATTTAGTGAGATTTCTTTCCTAGGTCATCGTGTTGGTCATGGTCTTTTAAAGACAGAGGACCACAATGTTTCAAAAATACTTAACATTTCGGTCCCTAAGACGAAGAAACAAGTAAGGAGTCTATTAGGTTTGATCCAATTCTACGGACGATTCATTCCGAATCTGTCCTCCATTATGGCACCGCTTTCTACTTTATTGAAGAAAGGGTCGCCTAATCTGATCCGCTGGTCTAAAGAATGTCAATCCTCATTGGACCAGGTTAAAGCCCTATTTTCATCTCCACCTATTCTTAGGTTACCTACTATTGAGAAGACTTTTGTTCTTCGAAGTGACGCCTCGTCAACTGGGATTGGGGCAGCACTAATGCAGGAGTATTCTGATACTCTGCATCCGGTGATGTATATCTCTAGGAAATTAAATGCTGCAGAAAAGAATTACTCGGTTTTAGACCGTGAGTTATTGGCTATGGTATGGTCTATTCTGAAGTTACAAAGATTTCTTCTAGGCGCACATTTCATTGTGGAAACCGACCAGAAAGCGCTTACTGCTATTCAGAGCAAAAACTTGAAGAGCTCGAGGTCCACTCGTTATACCATAGCTCTTCAACCATTTCATTTCTCGGTTCGAGCTATCCGTGGTTCGGATAATGTAATGGCAGACATTCTGTCCAGATGCCCACACGATTCCACATGATTCTTCTGTCATATATATATATTTCCTGATATACAGTCCAATGTTATAATGACATGTTAGTAGATTTTTTTTTTCTCACTTTTTTGAGGGGAATTTATAACATTGTACCATGTAATTATCTAAGAAGGCTTAGTTAGTGATATACGGGCCAAAAGATCACTCGGCCACATTTAAATAATATATGTGCATAATTGTATTAAGAGATTTACCAGTTGTCTTTAAGATTTGTGTTATTGATATTTTCGCAGCACATCATTGAAGATGCGAGATTGTGTCCATTGTGGAACTTTGAGGATATCAAGTCCTGTCCTAGATTGGGAGCGGATGATGTCCACATCTTCTTCTATTGAATGTTTTATGTCAACGAAGATCAACACATGTATTACTTATTAATTACTGTTGCTTTATATAATGTAATAAAATAGTGCGGTATATTAATATATTACACCGCTGTTTGCACAACACATTGTATGATATCATAATAATATATTTAATTTCATATATTGGTATGAGAATAATTTGATTTTCATTATGATGTTGCCATCATTGTGGCGTGTGTTGGTGGCACCTTCCTGGAATATATAAGCGTATACTTAGATAAATTTTTTCTCTAAGGATCTGAGATATGATCTCAGTGTCGCTCCATGCGTTGAGCTAATTTGTTAGGTATATATCCGCGCATCATACGTGCGTTAGGAGCCTAGATTTTTCCGGCTCCAGGATTTTAAAAAAAAAATGTTTCATTTTTTTTTTCCCGGGAGGGTGCGGTAATGTTACGCACAAATAATTACTTTTTTCAAAGCCTTTGTATGATCATTTTTCGTATGTATGATCATTTTTTGACTGAAGTGTGTATTATGTTTTTTACAGTCAAAGGGACATAATCCGAGTTATCGAGACTACAATTTTTTAGGAGTTTGCCTTCTCTTGTATAGAGACACGTTCGGTCTATAATTTCTTGAACGAAGCGTGACCATATCTCCTTATTTGGTAGTATCAGTCAACTGTTGTAGATGCCTGAAACCTTTCTTAACGCTTCTGTTCATGACCATAAAAGGCGCGACTGTGTAAGACTTTTATCTCGAATGTTCTTAGAATCGTCTTATTGTGAACGGCGACTCAGAGATTGTCGCTCTGCGCATGTCTCGACTTGGTTTTCGTTTGTTGTTCCGCCCAGCTCGGGCAGTTTAGAAATGGTCTGAGTAACGAGCAGACGCGACCTGCGTCTTGTGATTTTCTGAGGGAAATACATTGTCTTTGTGAGTTAGTTAGCTAACTAGACTATTTCCCAGTATTATTCAAGCCTGCCTGGAGGCATATGTTCATGGTTGATTTTCCGAAATAAGGTAATTCCTCTTGTATCGAACTTTATGCTATCATCTAGAGGTTCGTCATTTTGTCGCCTTTTTGCTCGCCTGTGTGATTCAAAATGGAGAGGTACTTTGACTAGGATTAAGTCACCGGTATCTTTATACCTGAACTAGTTATATATATATGGGTCGCTCTAGACCAACAAGACTATTGTCTGTGTTCCAGGATTCGTTATATCAGAGATCACGTCCAAGTCAGATGGTTAGACTTAGGAAGGTTATAAAGGTCGAGCTGACCTGTAATCCATGTATGCTATTCACGTGCAGACAGTAAACGGACTTATTGTATACATCTGATCTGCTAGCATCAGGAAGGGAATAATTATTATTGTCTATGAACATTGAAGATCTGCAGCTGACACTGTTGCAGAAGTTATATGTATTATTTATAAAGCTTCACGAACCAGAACTTTATGATATCTGTTTACCATACAACTATGGAGTATTGAATCCTACATGACTATCAGTTAATATGATTTTGAATGCTGCATTCGTTATACTGTGCTGATGATGACATAAATATCATGACTGTTTTGTGGCGTGCAATAAATGGTATAAAACTAAAGCGAAGTTACCATTTCTATGACTCTACACGTCATGTTGCCTGTGGTGTACCCTGTGAACTGTTCTACTGCAACACACACAGCAACATTCTAAATCAGAGAAGACACCTACATCTTGCACTTTAATACCAGGTGTCGATAGGGGTGGCAAGTTATCATTTCAGCTCAAATCCACCCTTATCAGCGCCTGTAGTGGTATTCTGTTGTTTTGCATTCGTAGGACATGACCGATATATGACCATCGTCTTTTCCTTATATAGTCGGAGACATATTTCTGCCTAGAGTCTTCTCTTATTTGTCGATTAGTCTTGAATTCTTTCCAACTGATGTTCATGAGTTTTCTAAGACATTTGTTCTCGAATGTATTCAGCTTGTTCTCCAATGATTTTGTTATTTTCCAACTTTCACAGCCGTATGTTAACACTGAGATAACATTTGAATTAAACAGACGAAGCTTGGTATGTATATTGTAAATTAATATTAGACAAACATAAAGGTATGTTTTCAGGCACTCGTAAGAAATAAAGAAGTAGAACACTTGGACAACAGAAAAACAACAGACGTGAGTGGCTTACCCAGGGTTCGAACCCCGTACCTTCCCACTCACGTCTGTTGTTTTTCTGTTGTCCAAGTGTTCTACTTCTTTATTTCTTACGAGTGCCTGAAAACATACCTTTATGTTTGTCTAATA
The DNA here is from genome assembly GCA_024509875.1 of Oreohelix idahoensis. Taxonomy (NCBI): domain Eukaryota; kingdom Metazoa; phylum Mollusca; class Gastropoda; order Stylommatophora; family Oreohelicidae; genus Oreohelix; species Oreohelix idahoensis. Next base: position 180,199 of record JAMPIV010014447.1, on the reverse strand, counting down.
TTAATTTACTGTTTACAGGCCTCGGGTTTCCCTTCCTTATGTGTTATTGGTATGTATATTCAATGATCGTAATTTCCAAATGTTAGATAATCTATTGAAGGCGCTAGCTGCCAAAGCAATTCTAGTATGGATTTCTCTTGTTGTGTCACCATCCTGAGTCATTTTACTGCCTAAATAATTGAAACTTTCAACTTTCTGTAGTTTTTCCCCGTTCAAGATGATATCAAAGGTCTCGTTAGAAAAGTTCATAGCTTTAGTTTTAGAGGCATTTATTTGGAGACCTATTTTAACCGAGAGATGACACAAATTATTTATTGCTTCTTGGGATTGTCTTGGTGTTGAACTTAAGAATGCTACATCATCTGCGAAATCCAGGTCCCCCAGGAATTTTCCATTTGTCCATTTTATACCCAATTGTTCATTGTGGGTATAGTTTCTCATAACCCAATCAATAGCTATTCCAAAAAGTAATATTAGATTACTGATCGAAAAACATCTCCAGCATCAACGTGATTTATACAGTTGACATTCAAAAATCCGGCAACCTCCGGACCTGAGGAGTGCCGGATTGTTGAAAATGCCGGATTTTTTATGGTTATATATGCTGTATATATTTAACAGAAAATGACTACCTGTACAGTCCTTTAAAGAAAGAAAATTAAAAACTAAATGAAAAGCAAATGAAATTTTAATGTTCATCAACTAAATAAAACAGTTCTACAGAATTTTAGTTCAATTGAATAAAATAGTTCTACAGAGTTTTGATTCAACTAAAGTCAAACAGTGGCGCGCCAACGTGGTAAATTAAAAAAATGCGCTCCGAAATCCATGCCGGAAATCTGAAGGAACCGGATTATCGATGGCCGGATTTTTGAATGTCAACTGTACCATAACTTCATCGATTTCACAAAAGCTTTTGATCGAGTCTGGCATGAAGGCTTATGGCAAATAATGAGAAAATTCAATTTTGATACCAACATCATAGATATCATTGAAGCACTATACAAGGACGCAAGCAGTGCTGTTTTTGCAAGCAATGACATTGGAGAATTTTTCAAAACAACTGTAGGAGTTCGTCAGGGATGTATCCTGTCCCCAGTGCTCTTTAATATATATCTAGAACATATTATGCAGGAGGCTCTCTACGATTATAAAACAACCATATCGATTGGAGGCCGACCTCTTTGCAATCTACGTTTTGCTGATGATATCGATCTTATAGCTGGAACAGAATCAGAACTTCAAGACCTTACCTCTAGACTGGAGAAAGTAACAAGAACGTATGGGATGGAAATTAATATAGAAAAAAGCAAGATATTGGTGAATAGCCATAAGAAACATGTTCCGACCAACATTACGTTAAATGGGCAAACGTTAGAAGAAGTTGACACCTTTAAATATCTGGGGTCCAATATATGTAGTGATGGAAGATCAAGTAAAGAAATCAAGACAAGACTTGAGATGGCCTCAGCTGCCATGATAAGGCTGAATGTGATCTGGAAAAGTAACATCAGTTTTCCTGTGAAGATCAAATTATACAAATCACTTGTATTATCTATTCTCTTGTATGGGTGTGAGGGCTGGACACTCACTGCAGATACGGAGCAAAGGATTCAGGCTTTCGAGTATAAATGATATAGAAGAATTTTGCGCATTTACTATAAAGAGCACAAAACAAATGTCTGTGTTATAGTGAAAATAAACACCTATGAACACCTATGCAGGCCACCAAGAACCACTTTTGTCAATAGTGAAACGTCGACAGCTTGCCTGGTTTGGGCATGTAACTCGTCATGACTCCCTTTCGAAAACGATCCTCCAGGGAACAGTTGAAGGTAAACAGAGAAGAGGAAGGCAAAGAAAATCCTGGGCTGATAACATCAAAGAATGGGCAGGGCACGGTTTTTCCACACTTGTACGCATTGCTGAGGATAGAGAGCAGTGGAGGACCCTGTATGCTGATGCTTCCACCATGGCACCCCAACCCGTTACAGGTTGAGATGAGATGAGTGGATTAAAATTTTATAAATAAGTTAAAAAAACAACAAAAACAAATTATGAATAAGCTCTTTGTTTTTTTTTAATCTGCACATTACATTTCAAGATGTATATTATCCACAGTCTGATGCGTGTAACATAGCCAACTTGAAGCCAAAGGCACTCATAGCCAGAGGTGAAGAGCCAGAAGTGAGTTTTTAAAATAATATTCTTAATGTACACTTATTTGGTATGGTTGGTTACGTTGAAGAGCTGTTTATGTCATTAACTTTGATAACATTTTTGTCCTTTATGAAAGTTTCATAATTGGCAATATTTTGCAACTCTGAATGAAGTTCCAAAGGTCATTGGTTTGCTGCTAAAGCCTCTGTTGGGTACTCTCAGGTAATACATAGCATGGCAGTCAACATATTTTGTAGTAAACATAGTTGTAATCCTTGTTTTTGATAATTTCTTTCAAAACTGATGCGTCTGAATTTATGTAAATTCTTTTTTTTTTGTTAGCTTTTGTAGACAGTAATCCTATTTGATGTATATAGGAATATTATTTTGAAACTTCTGTTTGATATATGTAGAAAGATTATTTTTGATAGTTTGATTTATATAGCATGCTTTACTTCTTTGAACAGGAAATGGGTGGATATTTCATAGTCAACGGAAATGAAAAAGTTATTCGCCTTCTGATTCAACAAAGAAGAAATTATGTGAGTACAAGAAACTGTGCACTTTTGTAAACTAGGCTGGTAAAGTACATGAATTGGAGATTTGTTAAAGCTTTCTGATTATTAATCTTATTAGATTTATTTCTTAAAAATTTTTTTTTAATGTGCATATAAGTGTGTGCCTGTTTTCTTTGTACTTGTGAAAAGCTATTGTGAAATACATAGTGAATGTTTTCACCATAATTTAAAAAGTCTGTATGTGAGTATTTTAAATACATTAATTTCCTACTAAAACATTGCTTACTTAGCTTAGAAAAAAACTGCACTGTAGAAACAACAGACAATTGCACTTTATTGTATATGGAAGTTATTTTCTTTCAGGTCTTCTCACCCATATAGCGAAAAAAACAAAAACTGTCAAATATTCTTACTTACTTAGTTGTTTCTCTTCTACCATGAGGTGTAGAGGTTTTGAAGAGAGAGTGCCATACTATCATATTGGCGGTCTTCCTCCTGGGCTGGTTCCATTTTAGTCCTCAGTCCTTCAGAGATTGTCTAATGTTGTCCTCCCAGCGGACTCTGGGTTGGCCTGGATCCCTGGCTCTTAGCCTCCCATACCTGCCATGGCAGGTATTCTTATTTGAATATATATTCAGTTAAATATTCTTATTTGATTACTCACAGATATGTAAGGGCCTTTTTACCATGCTTTGTTTTCTAACCTCCAAGTCCTGCTTAATCTGTGTTTGGTGTCTTCATTAGGTTCTGACACTCAGGTGATATGTGTTGTTTTAAAAAAAAATTATACTTCAGCACTTTTTTCTGAATTTGTTGCAGCCACTTTGCTTTTGTCGGCCCTCTTGGAAGAATCGAGGCCCAGAGTACACAGAATTTGGGGTGTCTATACGATGTGTCAGAGAGGATCAAACTTCTAATGTAGGTCACATCAGTTACATTGAAATTTACTTGTAGTTTAGTCTCCATGATGTAGTGGACATCACACAACAGCTGGTTAAAATAGTTTGATTTTGCATAGTGGATGGTCTTCAGTGGCCTCAGTGCTCACAAAGCTGTCAATTTATAACAGTGGTCACATTTTTGTTTTATGCTTGTATGTATTATTTGTCTCATGACTTACCATGTTTCTGTACATTTGTCTGAGCTTCTTCATATCTTCTCCGTCAAAATTCTGCATCGTAAATCAGCGTTCACAGTTCGACTGTACACACTTATTGACACATTGGTTGGCACAGTCTCTTTCTACTGCAGTTTTAACAATGCACAAAATTAAATATGTTAGTGGATGTTTCCATTCAATTTGAGGGTGTGACAGCCTCTAGGCACCATGGTGGTTATCAATCATAACTTCTTTTCAGTGGCGTCTTGAATGAATTATTATTTATTACAAATTATATAAATTCTGATCCTTACACAGAAGCATGAAGATGAAAAATACAAGCCAACCCATCCCCAACATTAAAAGCTCTGGGAATAAGCCTAAAGATGGATGAAGAGAAGGGACAGGCATTGAACGGTGTAATGGCCTGCAGTGTTAACCCTTGGCTAACAAGATGGAAAGCAGCTGCCTTAACTGAGAGATCAGTTGCATTTCGCTTGGGAACAGGGACATCAGAACCAATGAGCATTCGCCCAGGAGGACCCCAGGGTTCTCCACAATCAATGGTGCTGTTTAACATCTACACAGCAAAAGTAGCCACCATTCAGCCAACTGGGCTTGGACAAACATTGACTTTTGCAGATGACATACTCATTTACAGGACTGGTTCTGACCGACATGAAATGATCAGCAGCATACATGGAACACTACATGAGGTGGTTAAATGGTGCGAGGAGACATGGCTCCAAGGCCAGTCCCAACAAAGCATGTGTGCTGTGGTGCTCCTTGAACAACTCCAAATTGAAAACAGATCTTCCATTCATTATGTTCAGTGGGCAGAAAATTGAAAGGCAAGACAAGCTGAAATACTTTGGAATAACATTCGATCACAGGTTATCATACAAGGACCATGTTGATCTAATCATACACAAGTTCAACAGAGGTCTGGCAGCCCTAAAAACAATGGCCACAGTGCACCTGGAACAGAGACTAAAAACAATGGCCACGGTGCACCTGGAACAGAGACTACTGTTTCTACTGTATCATCAGTTAGTCTTGTCAGTTATCGAGTATGGTCTGGAAATACTCACACTGTCAATACCACAATGTGAACTATTGGAACACGTTCTAAATAAAGGAATGTGTGTAGTTTTGGGCTGTACGTGAGATACCCCCATCGTGATGATGTGGTATATGCTTGGATTACTGTCAATTAAATCCAGATATGCGATGGTCCAGTCAAAAGCCTGTATGTGAGTAACCAGAGACAAAAGGCACCCCCTGCATGGAAATATAGCTGACATTTAGGGAGTGATAATAAAGAGGGGGATGTCATGGATGGTAGAGGCAACGATTAAGCAGGTGACCACAGTTGAAAATATGTGTAAAGGGGAAGAGTGGAGTCAGATTAGGGCTGGACTAACTACCAACAAGTCATCATCAGCCTTGGTAGAGGGTCCAGAACTTGGGCCAATGGGAGGTCAGAGCTGGAAATTGATCAGCTTATAAATGATCATGCTACCCTGGGGATGATGATGCCATTGTGTACACTGATGGGTCTGTAATTCGTGGTGAGAAATCAGGGTGGGGCTTCTCTGCTAGAGTAAAGGGCAGAATCGTCACTGGGCATAGCGGGGGGCTAACATGATAACTTCCAGCATGAGAATGGAGGTAGAGGCAGCTACTGCAGCCATAAGATGGCTGTCTGAGACTTCATTAACAAGGTCAGTTACTGTATCAGACTCACAATTCATGCTTTGGAAGGTCCAAAGTCGATGGTTCCGGCATGAATGGAAAACCTCCATAGAAGCCTACAATTTTTAGGAACTGGTGTGGATTTACTGTCCTGGTCATGCAGGGGTACACGGCAATTAAAGAGCTGACATACTAGTTTCAAGAGCACCCATAGAAGGTGCATTGCATATGGATAAGGGAGGGAAACTGAGGGCAGTTAATGATCACCTATTAGAGAATTATACTGCAATTGATGAATCATCAAGGCTAAGATTGCTGGAATTTGGCATCAAACGTAAGACCAGCAAGGATGGACATCTGAGAGGATGCATCCGGCATGTATACAACCAGCATTCAACAGGAACAATTTGCGTTCATACCCTTCAACATGTTAATGATGGAGACTGAGCACCTATGGATTAGCAAGTCTACTAATAATAGTAAAAAACAAACAAATTAAAAAAAAAAAAAAAAAAGCAAAAAATCCCCAAATTTAACCCAAACACTGAACTGAACAATACCAGTTTTAATTCTTTTCACATATGATGTGTTTTGTTCCATTTCTTCATAAAGTTATATTTATTTATTCTGTTGATTTTACTTCATGTGTTATTAACTCATTGATATAAATAAAGAAAAAAAAAATTTTGGTATCTTCTTCGTTCATCCTGAAAAGGACATTGGTTACGTTGTGTCCTTTTACAGCGAAGCTGCAATATTTGCGCCTTTCGGCCGACACATCCAGCTTCAGCACGGCATTTTTGGGACTGTGTGTGCCTTCCCTCTTTGATCCCTACTCACTCAGCCAGATTGCAGTGATGCTGCCTGTTTCCAGGACCACCACTTGGAGGTGGAGTAGGGTCTTGGTCAGCTCTGGTTCGCTGACGCAAACAGTCTAGCTATGGGTTGCTAACTGCATTTCTCACTGTTGACGCCTCTTAGGTCCCAATTTTGGTATCTAAATATTATAATTCAGTTACAAACGATTTGATGTATAACAGCAGAGTGGGTTTCAAATTAAAATATAACACTGCACATATGCCAGAATATCAGGAAATGATACAACATATAACATGTGAAACGAATTAAAACTGATGTTGTTTATTACAATTTGTGAGTTAATTTGGGGATGGTGTTTTTTTTCTTCACAATTGACATACAGTAATATTTAGTTATTACATTATTGTTTATGTTTTATCCTTAGAGTTTGACTCTTCACTATTTACAAAATGGAACTGCCAAACTTTCTTTTGGTCTCATCAAAGAAGTGTTCTTTATACCTGTTGTTTTAGTGCTCAAGGTGAGTTTGGTACTGTTCATTTGCTTCTTAATTTTTTGATTAACATTTTTTTTATTAAACATAGACGAGTTTTAATTCTTGATTTCAACAATTTCTTATGCTGTGAAGCACTCTAGTTAGGGTTAACAGTTTTAGGTTGTTTGCACTACTTCAGCCTAGTTTTCTGCCGTATTTAGTGTTCAGAAAGGTATCTGTCATCTCTCAGTCTGTCCTCTTCTGGTTTTCAATATGTGGTGATTTATCTTTCTTTAATATCCAAGTTTTAACATTTCTAACACAGTGTCTTAGTTCTGAATTCCTCAAAACTAAATAATATAGAACAAGATCCACAAATATTTGGAGAAGGCAACTGCAGACTAACAAAAGAAAATCAAGACGTGACATGGACTGAACTTGGATGGGTGGCAAAGGACAGGAGTGCTTGGCAAACACTAATTGGAGACATATGCTCCAATGGGAGCTGAAAAGCAAATAAGAAAAAAGTTGATACACTCATATTTGTATTGATACTGCATATTTTATGCCATGTTTTTTTTTAATAGTGTACCCTGCTGTAACTCAGCTGTATGTGGGTACCTGGTTCTGCTCCTGAGTTGGGGAAGACAGAGGCAGCAAGGACAGAAACCAGTCGCACCATCTCATAAAGCTGAAACCTAATATAGTGAAATCTTGAACACTTTGCTCCCTGCAGGCAGTATCTGTTGTGGGACTACCTTTACCTTTTTTACTGAAGATTATTTAACAGACAAACCTTATACGATGAATTATCTATCTTCTCAACCTGTCAGCTTTCTGGGAAGCACAGGTGCCTAGTGACATCTCATCAGACCACTGTAGGCAGTCAGCTTCAGTTATTTTCATGTCTTTCTTGTCCTTCTAATGTACATGCTCACATTCTGTTCTTCTCTTAGTTAGTATGGGTGGTTGTGGAAAGACCATTGATACCATTTTTATTACATTAAGTTTTGCTTTCTCAAGGAGCCTTGGAGTGTATCATTATTCCATTGTACGTTTTTCTACCCCCAGGGTTTACTTGATGTTTCTGATAAGTACATTTATGATGAACTCATGCGAGGCAGGGAAGAAGATTCATTTTATAAAGGGTATGTTTTGGTTCTTCTGAAAAGCCATTGTTAAATTTAGTTGTAAAAGATCATGTTGACTATATTTTGCTTGGTTGTGAGGTCATATTTTTTTTTTTTTTTAATTGTGGAACTCCAGGGGTCTCTTAAAAGACAAAAAAAAAATAGTAACAGCCCCTTCCTCAATAACTAATATGAAACCTCATCATGTAAAATAAATCACTATCATTTCAAGAGCACATAAATGCTTTGGTGCGAGCTTCTTGTAAAGGGACCAGCTTGCAGTTGTGACTGCATGCTCCATAATGAGTGAAAACGGAGATGATGTTTATTAAAATTTACAAGGATTTAAAATGTGTAACAAAACCTATGCCATTATTCCACACATTAATGCTTAATTTCTTCTCCTGCTTACAGCCGCATTGTTTATATGTTACGACAAGTCATGTCTGAGGGTCTCAGCTCTCAAGCATCAGTCTTGCAGTACATTGGCCAGAGGTTTCGTGTCAAAATGTCTTTGCCTGAGTGGTACAGCAATGAAGAAGTCGGAAGATCCCTCTTTAGACAAAGCCTCTGTATTCATCTGCAGAATGATGCTGACAAATTTAACCTATTAGTGTGAGTTGACTCTTGTCTTCAGTGTTTTGATATTGGGTGTCATTAGAGGTAAACTGTTTTAAACAAAAAATATAATAATTGAGTGAGAAAAGAAGACTGGTTAAGTAAATGCAAGAGAGAAAGAAATAATTTGTATAAAATCGTGCTTCTTCATTATTTTTTCTTCCTCTGCTTATTTTAAAAATAAAATAAGCTATTCTTCTTTTATTGCATAAAGTATCACTTTTATTGCATAAAGTATCACAACTGGGACTAGTTATTGGTATCCAACTCAGCCAGTGTGCCCCATTGTTTTACACCATGTTTTTCAGATGCAGGGTACCATCTCTATTGACATTCTGGTTCATCTTTTATATCAGGTCTTTTCAATTATGAACAAACAAACTTTATTTGAGGTTTTAATGCCTGTGCTGCTTGTTTTTCAAGATTCATCCTTGTTATGTGTCAGAAAAAAAAACTGTTGGTCTCTATTTAGAATTTCTTTAAAATATTTCACCCATCTGAATTGTTGTTTAATATTCATTGCTAATGTTTTGTCCTTTCTTTTATTTCACTGGGGTATTATGGTTCTCTCTCTCTCTTTCTTTTCTTTCAGCTCCCTGTGGAGCTAAGAGGAGGGATATAAATTTCTTATGGCAAAATCACCATTGACAACAAGATATTTGAGGCAATATTTGCTAGCAGAACAAGAAATAAATGTTTCTTATCTGAGGCAACAGTTTGATAGCTTCATTTTGTGTGTGTGTGTGTGTACAACGTGCAAGCTTGGAGCTCAGAGATAGTGATGCTTGCAAAGGAACTACCAGCTGTCTACTTGGTGGCACTAATGCTTTCCATAATGAAATAAAATGATTATTTAAACTATTAAAATCATGACAGTATAAAACCAAAGTTTACCATTAATATCTGAGTCATAGTGTAGTATATGTCTTAACATTCAGATCATAGAGGAATGGTGTGAGAGGAAATTCCATGGCCATCCAATCAGAAACCCTCAGAATGAGGAAGTATTCTAAAAAATAATACTCTTATAATAATATATTCATGAGTAATTTGTGAGATTTCCTTCAGTTTTACAGTTATAGAAAATTATCAAATGATAATTAAGGTAAGAATTCAAGAATTTCTGTGATACAGTAGTGAAGCATTTGTTTCTAGAAAATGAATTGAGGCCAAGAATTTCTTGAATGGCTTGAAAATAACACGCCAGAACAGTTTAAAGGAAGGGATGCTGATTTGATCCTACATCTGCTCCACTTTTTTACTCTTGCATACTGCAGGCAGCATCTTCATTTCCTGTTTATGGTAAATTGTCAGTGTGGTTTTCTGTGGTCCATCCGGTGAGTCTCTTTTGGTTTTATATGCATTTTTGTGTGTCAAGGTGGTTCCTCCATTAACCAGTTTGTTGTAGTTACAGAAACTGCCAAAGATTTCCCCATGCTGTTTAATTTTCCTTGAAGTTTATCATAGAAGTCTTCTTTGGTATCACCGTATTCATTGTTTGTTGGTATGTGGAACTTAATTATGGTGTTTGCCTTCCTTTTGTTTGAAATATTTGTGTTTTAGCTCAGGATAATATTGCTTTCAGCTCCATCAGTATCTTCCTTGCTTCTGCTGATATCATAAAGGCAACTCTTCACTGTGTGCGGGGTCTTTGTTTTCCAGTCCTGGCTAGATATTTTGCCAGCTATGTAGTATGGTGTGCATGCACCATTCCATCATAGCCTCAAAAGTTTTATACAGTAGCATCCTTTTTCTTCTTGTGCCTTCCTAGTCTAGCTCATCATCCATTACATTTTCAGCTTGGTCAAACCTTCTAGCATCTTTGTAGGTATAAACGTTACACTTATCAGTTTATTGTCATCTGGAACATCAACGGCCTTCTAACTGGGTTGAGCTGACAGGTCACTTTGTATGCTTGTTGAATTCTCATTTCAATCTCTCTCTCGTCTTCCATCATTATGAATATACCCCCTGCGCATTTTTACTCTTCTATTTGTTTTATGTTGATTTAACTGATACTGATATGTCTGTCTTGGTATTCTAATTAATCTCCACGTTTCATATTGTAAATTTGTATGTTTTCTAAATGTTGATCTTCCTGCCATGCTCTAGGCAACTGATGTTAAGATGATTTTTATGTTTCTGTAATTTATAGCTGGTCACTGTTTTTTTTTTAAAATATACTCTAGTCATCAGCCAAGGCAGCTCATTTAAGTCACATGGTTTGTTTTGATCACTTGATTGTTCCTTTTTCTCCTTTGATGATAATGACCTCAACTTTTGTTTTTTCCTGTTTTTGTTCTTATACATCATCCATCACTAAATATGTTTCTTCCCAGTCACTGGTTTTTTTCTTTTTTTCATTTCCCCAGTTACATGACACGAAAGCTATTTGCCTTCGTGAATGGTGAGTGTGTTGCAGAGAGTTCAGACAGTCCCATGTTTCAGGAGTTGCTGTTGCCAGGTCAACTTATACAAATGGTTCTAACGGTGAGCTGTGATTTAACATAAATAGGTAGTGAAATTATCCAGGGTTTATTTCTCACACTGTCATGATGAATTTTGAAAGGGAAATTGTAATATGAATTAAAAAGCCAAAGAATATTTTGTGATAATTTTTTTCATAAATTACCCCATAAGAAATGTTGCAGAATGTGAACATTCTGTTTGTTTTAGTGGATTTTTTTTCCTGGAAATGCAAAATTTTAAAATACTTTTTATCATAGAGCATTACTTTCCAAAAATGATTCTCAGTGGAAGTTCTGACTTTCTAAGTGGATAAAAATGGTTTCAGAATGTTAAAATTATTTGGCCTTAGTGAGTTTCTTTCCAGACATGTTTGACAGTGTTCAGGTTCTTTTTATTGTAGTGGTATTTCTTTCTAGAAATTTTGCAGAATGGAATAGAATCTTCATATTAGTGATTTAATCAGTGTCTACAAATGTTCAGTTACTGATTGTGTACATGCTATTGAGTTTGTCTCAGTGAATAAAAATAAAGACATAATAATGACAGTTTACTTTCATGATGGTGTATACACGTATGGCACATCACAAAATCAGGTTTCAGAAAATTACAGTTAATGTTGGTATGTTCTTTTTTGTATGCTTATAACAAGTATTAATTCTCTGTCACATATTTGTCACCTCTACTGTTGTACCTTAATGGGATTTTTTTTTTATAGTTGTCATTTTCTCCTGTTTATGGCCAGTACAGACGTTTTGTACATTTTTTTAATACCCTCAAAAATGTGACTCAATATATGCAGCTAATTCTCAATGCCCACACATTTTACCCACCTTTTTTTTTTGACTGCCTCACAGCAGTGCTGACGACTGAAATAATTTTCTTCAAGGTGAAAAAAATCCACGATGCATACAGAATATAGGTGCACCATGAATGCAGACACACCGACTTCTTTGTTTTTTAGCAGTACTAAATAAAAATTGACATCTTCTGTATAAACGTTAAGCCCACTAATGCCATTTTGAAAAGGGCAAAAGGTGCGTGTATTGCACATAATACAGAAAATTCTAAATACAGTAGAACTCCATTTATCCGAACCCCATGGGACCGAGCATCGTTCGGATAATCAAATGTTCGGATAATTGGATTACATAATGTATCGAGTACATGTACACATATTTCTAAAAATAATTAACCATCATATTTACTTGTACTGTAATAATAATACCCACACTGTATTAGATCACTGTATCACCAAAATCTTTCATTACACTGCAGTGCATGTACTACTTGTATTAATTTTTTTTTTTTTAAGAAAGAGAAATGTTTTCAAAATAACATTACAAACGATTCAAAACCAGGCGCAACTTACGTATACATGTACTTGCACAGATGTAGCCCACTATTTAAAATAATGAGGAATCCTCTTTTGCACCAAACTGGATAGTCTCCTTTTGGCTGCTAAGTCCCGCATTCTCTTCAACAGCAGAAGCTGTGTAGGACAGCTGTCATCTTCTTGCTTGTACCAAGCCATCGCGGATTCTAGTGCTATAAAGGCCTCTTCAGGACTTGGTCGACGTTTTGGGTTTTCTTCATAATCTACAAGTACATCATGTACTTCTGAGGAGTCTTCGTCATCGGTCACTACATGTATTTGGTTTTCTTCTTGCACAAAAGACAAAATTTCTTCGTCATTCAAAAACTGAAAACCAGAATCATTATCATCTTCTAGCCATATGTGTGCATCATCTTTGTCACAGTCCCAAAATCCGGGCATTGAAACAGTTCCACAACTTCATTTATACAATCATCATTTGTGGCCACTGCAGTAGTTTCATTTCCTCTTTTTTTCCCAAGCAATCTATTCCAAGCCTTGTTGAGATTATCTTGTGACAGGGTGGTCCAAGCATCAGCTAACATATAGCAGCAGTCTTTGAGATTAAGCTTTTTAGAAAACGCCACCACACTTTCTTCATCTTCAGCCAACAATAATCGACGCAGGACTTCCTTCTTGTACATCTTTTTAAGCTTTGCTATAACACCCTGATCCATTGGTTGAATCAGTGCTGTTACATTGGGAGGCAGAAAAATTACTTTAAAATTTGCATCAACTGCATTCAATGTATCCTTCTCTGGATGAGATGGTGCATTGTCCAGTAGAAGAATTACTTTTCCAGTTTTCTTTTCTTGTTCTCTCAACCTCTTCACATTTGGGATGAACTGATTTGTATACCAATCAAGAAATATTTCACTATTCATCCAAGCACTCTTCTGTGCTTTGTAGCACAATGGGAGACATGTCACATTCTTTAAACAACGTGGTTTTTTGGCTTTGCCGATCATTAGCACCGGTAAACGATGACTTCCACTGGCATTCGCGGCTACCAAAATTGTTACTCTCTCTATGCACTTTTTAAACCCAGGGGCAGCTGCTTCGCGCTGAGATGCAAGTGATTTTTGAGGCAATGGTTTCCAGTATAAGCCAGTCTCATCGGCATTATACACATCATCGAGTGAATAACCTTCTTCTTCCAAAAAAGCCAAGAATGTTTCTTTAAAATTTTCAGCGGCAGTTGCATCGCTAGATAAAGATTCCCCTTGAATCTCCAGTTCTCGTATGCTATGACGAGATTTAAAGTTTCTTAACCATCCCTGGCTAGCCTTAAAGTCAGGAGGACCGTCAAGTTGACCGTTGAACTGAAGTGACTTTTCACACAATAGAGAGCCAGAGATAGGTTCCGATTTGCTTCTTCTTTGCAGACACCATATATACAAAGCCTCTTCCAATTTCAAATATTTCGCATTTCTCATGGTTTTACGTTTCTTCGACCCATTTTCACTATCCAATTTCGATGCAAAACTCATAATTTTATCCTTGTTACTTCTGATGTCAGAGACGGTAGCTTTCCCAACATTGAAAATCCTCGCAAGTGAAGACACAGTTTCATCTTTTCCTAGTCTCTTGATAATTTCTGTTTTCATTTCAATTGACAAAACATTGCGGTTCCTTTTATATGCTTTAGGCCTACTGGATGATGCCATATCGCACAGAGAAATACTTGTACACCAAAATTATTCTGCTGTAGTAGCAGGACACAATTATTTTAAGTTGAACTGTCTGTTTAGCCAGTGTTCTGCCTAGAACGCACACGTACTATGGAGTGGTAAACCAGATATTAACTGACTTTATGATCTAACTGACTTCCTGTACGTAAGCGACCGACCATTACCCCAACCCATCCTCTACAAATTGTTCGCACACATTTGAAGCTTGCCGCATGAAAAGATTCAGAAATGTAGTCTAACGTGACTGGTGGCGATTGATTTTTTTTTTTCTGGAAAAAGTGTTCGGATAATTGGATGTTCGGATAATTGGGGTTCGGATAAATGGAGTTCTACTGTAATAAAAAAAATAAAAATTAAGCTTTAGAGATATCAGAATGGTCTCTATGAATGCTTAAGTAATTTGGACACGTCATTTGTCATCTTTAAAACTATGCATCTTGTGTAACTTACAATACATTTATTTACGTAAGGTTTTGTGAGTGTTTGTAACATTTTTATTGATCCAGCATACCAGTTTTCTTTCAAGAGATTGACAGTTATGCTTTCAGATTGTGTAGATAACAAACATCAAATATGATTTCAAATGTATTTAGGAAGTTTACATGAAAGTAATGTTCATTGTTGAAACATTTTCAAAAATACTAAATGAACATCCCGTTTCCCTTAACTTGATACATTCAAGATGTAGTCTTCAGATAGATTTAAATTTGTTTCATGCAAGTTTTATTTTATAAAACATTTCACCGGTATCTTAAAGCCTTTCCATGTCTTTCTGTTAGAATCATTCTTGACAGATTAAAATAGTCCATAGATAGACAACTGAGAAATGAACAATAAATCAGATGCAAAACAAAATGAAAATACTTGATGTGACGTTACAGCAAGACAAAGAGGAAGAAGACAAAAATAATGAGATGCAGGAAACAGTAACAATATTGTACTTGAAGAAACAACCCTACAAAATGTTGAATCATACATATATCTTGGCAGATTTGGATGGGAGATAAATGATGTCAAAATAAGAATACAAAAGGCTATAGGATCTTTCATTGCATTGAGAAGATATATGGGAATCAAGAGAAATTAAGTCCAACACAAATATTCAGAATTTTCAACTCAAATGAGTCAGTCCTTTGTGTGGTTCTGAAACATAGAGAACAAAGCAAACAAAAATAACCAAAAAAGCTTCAGACTTGCTTGAAATAGAAGGATTGAAGTGGTATAACAAGATGGCTGTTGTGGAACTAATGACAAGTGCCAGTGGAAAAATAGATAAGAAGAAGATAACTGGCGATGTATAGGACTTACATGCGAAAACCTGTTCAGAGCATTACAAGGCAGCCTTTGTTCTGGAAATATCTTGGTAAAAAAAAAAGAGAGGTAGACCCAAAAAAACACGCGGAGAAGAGATCTGGTGACGGAAATGAAGATGTGGAGGAAGACATGTAAAGGCCCATAACTGATGGCACAAGATAGACAAGACTTGGCATATGTTTGTTGAAGGCCTATGTTCCTTAGGGAGTTGAAGGGTGGCAGATAATGTCTTTCTGTGTCTTCTTTATCCCTTTTAAGTCTGACAATCTGAAAGGTGTAGAGAGATCTTTTTTAACAGATAGCACAAGTCAGGAGGCATGGGATGACCTCATTGAGGGCCTATACTCTGCACTTCTCAAGGAACGAAATGGCAGTGATGATGAATTTCACATTAATCTCAGAATGTCAATTTAAGCTTAGTTTTCCAGTGGTTTGTCACAAGTAGTTAGTTGCTACCCCTTTTGAGCAGTGATTTTATAATGTATTTACTCATGTTCTTACATTCATTAGGAAAAGCTTGAGGCATTCTTGTTAGGCATGAAGACATCAATTCTAAAGACTGCTCGCAGGAAAGGGCAGGCTTTTCAGTTTACCCCAGGTAAGGACATCATCATCACCCTCCAGCTTTCCAAGTAGTATATCAGTCAGTCATGCCCTTTAGCTCCACAAGGAGCATAGGCTTTCAACAAATAGATGCCGAGGTCTCCTATCACATGCCAAGGTCTCCTATCACATGCCAAGTTCTCCTATCACATGCCACCTGTTCAAGTTCTTTCCCTGTATTTCTCATCATTTTCACTTCTGTCTCCAGTTCTCTTCTACGTGTGTTTTTTTATCTATGTCTGTCTGTCTTACCCTGGGGATCTCAGAACAAGGACTGCCTTGTAATGCTATCAAAAGGTTTATAGTGTTTATTCTATCCATCTCCAGCATCTTATTCTCACTTTATGCCAGTGGCATTTATCTGGTTTTTAACCAAAAAAAAAAAAAAAGAAAACTACTCTTTATCACTGAAATGATATCAGTAAAGATTGAAATGTAAATGTGGCATTTATTCATTGCTTGTTTACACAACATTGCTAGCAAATTGTTATTTATGAATTAATTTTGTTTTTGCAATTTCATTTACTTAATTAATATAACATTCTGTCCAGTAAACCCTAGTTATTTGCTTGCAGCTATATGTTGTATGCATATAACAACAACATTTAATTTTTGCCTTTTGAACCACGCCACTTGCCAGTAGAAAGTTGGCATGTGCACCAGGGGTTGCTCACCCCTACAATAAAACAAGCTTAACAACCTGTAGTGTGTATAACATTACTGGTAAAAAAAAATTTTCCTTTTGGTCTAGTCGATGTTTGAAAACTTTGTTTTTACCTACGTTTTTAAATGGCTTTAGTTTGAAAATATGTTTCAGTTTACTGGTATAAGAAAAAGTCAAAATAAATGAAAAGATTTTTTAAAGAAATCAGAAAAACTGTTCTGAAAAGCCTAAACCACAGCACTTAAAATTAATAAAGCTTTACTGTGTCCTTCAGCTGATATACAAGAATCAGCCAAATATGCATCAACCATTACACGAGCCATGGAGTACCTACTTTCCACTGGAAATCTTATATCTCGCTCTGGGCTTGGACTCATGCAGGTAACATTTGTTCATCAAATGTTTGTCTGAAACCTTTATTGCATAGTGTCTGTTAAGATGCCCACAGAAAAACTAATTTACTTTCGGCTGTTTTAATGCTATCTCTGTTGATTTTGAGGAAGAAATTTGCAATGTACTATCAGTAACATGTGCAGTAGAAAAGCTTAAAAACATATATATATATATATATATATATATATATATATATATATATATATATATATATATATATATATATATATATATATATATATATATATATATATATATATATATATATATATATTTATATATTTATTTATATATTTATTTATATATTTATTTATATATTTATTTATATATTTATATATATATTTATATATATTTATATATATTTATATATATATACACACACATACGATATATATATATAAAATCAATACCCTTTAGCTCCCTGAGGAGCATAGGCCTTCAACAAACACATGCCGTCTTCCTGTCCTGTGCCATCTACATAAGTTCTTTCCATGTTTTCATCATTTTCACCTCTGTATCCAGTTTTTTTCTCCATGAGTTTTTTGGTCTACCTCTGCCTCTCTTTCCCTGTGGATTCCAGAACAAGGACTGCTTTGTAATGCTATCAACAGGTCTCCTCAATGTGTGTCCTATCCATCATCAGCGTCTTCTTCTCACCTCTTGTTCCACTGGCACCTGTCTGGTTCTTGTCATCAGTTCCACATTTGTGACTTTGTCATACCATTTTAGTCCTTCTATTCTACGCAAGCACCCGTTTATAAAAGTCTGTAGCTTTTTGGTTGTTGTTTTGGTTGCTCTCCATGTCTCCAAACCATACAATAGGACTGACTTGACATTTGAGTTGAAGATTCTTATTTTCGTGTATGACTTGATTTCTCTTGTTCTCCATATGTTTCCCAATGCAATGAAAGCTCCTCTTATCTTTTGTATTATTATTTTGATATCATTGTCTGTCCCTTCAACTATGTCTAAAATACTGCCAAGATATGTGTACGATTCTACATCCTTTAGTGGTGTTTCTTCAAGTTCAACCATGTTATCATTTATTCTCATAATCTTTGTCTTTTCCCTGTGTATTTTCAGACCAAACTGTTGTGACCTCTCATAGAGAATTTTCATTTTCTCTTGCATCTGATTATGGTTATGGGACAGAAGAGCCAAGTCATCTGCAAAATCCAGATCATCAAGCTGTTTAGTCAGATTCCACTGGATTCCATTTCTGTTGTGTGATGTCGATGTTTTCATAACCCAATCTATTGCTAGTAAGAAAAGAAATGGAGACAAGAGGCATCCCTGTCTCACTCCCGTTCGAATCCTGAACGGTTCTGTAAGTTGTCCTTCATGAAGAACTCTGCATGTCATGTCTTCATAGGGACCAGAAGACGCAGCAATAGAGACCGCAGTCAGCGACTCATAGCTTGACTGCCTGCGTCAGGACCAGCGAACCAGAGCTGGTCAAGACTGTGCTCCACCTCCACGTGGTGGTCCTGGAAACAGTCTGCAGCAGTGCAGGCTGGCTGAGCGAGCACGGATCGCAATGGGAAGGCAAACCCGGTCCTAAAAAATGCAGTGCAGAAGTCGGATGTGTCGACCGAAAGGTGCAGATATCACAGCTTAGGCGTAAACAGACACAACGCAACCACCGTCCTTTTCAGGGCGAACGAAGAAGAAGAAGAAGATGTCTTCATAGGTCTTCCTTATTAAGTTAATGATCTTCATGGGAACTCCATAATCATAAATTCTTTAAGCACCAAACACGGTGCATAAGGCAGAAACCAGTGCTCTCCAGGTTGTTCGTTGTGACGCCACTCCATAATGCTTCATCAATTTCCAAAGTGATTCTCTCTCTGCACTGTCAAATGCCTTTTCATAGTCCACGAATCCGATGTATAGTGGTGAATTCCATTCCAGACTTTGTTCAACTATTATTCTCAATGTGGCTATCTGGTCTGTACAGGATCTGTTTTGTCGAAAACCTGCTTGTTCATCTCTCAGTTGCTTGTCTATGGACTCTTTAAATCTCTCAAGGGTGATTCTGTTTAATACTTTTCCTGGCACTGGTGTGTAGAGGAATCAATATCTGTTTTGATGGCCTCTGCTGGAATTCCATCTGGACCAACTGCTTTTCCATCTTTCAGAAGCTTTATGGCTTTCTTTATTTCTTCTCTACTTGGTCGTTCACAGCTGATTAGTAGCTCCTCTTCTGCTGGCTGGATGTCTGGGGGATTAGTTGGAGCTGGTCTATTGAGAAGTTCCTCAAAAGGTTCTGTCCATCTCTTCATTTGTTCTTGTATATCTCGTACTAAGCAATTTTCCATTCTTATCTTTTATGAGGCCATTTTTGCTTGCTTATATTTCCCTGTTAGCTTCTTTGTGTTGTACAGGTCCTTCATATTTCTTTTGGCTGCAGCTACCTGTTACGGTAGTTTTATTGATATCGTCTGCTATAATTGGCAGTGCGCATTTTTAGGTCAATAGAATTAATATAAATTGATTTTTTATACTTCACGGATTAGTGAACGTGAAATACACGGTCAAATTATGACGTGTTAGCGTCGATAAGGTCACGCTTCGTGACTTAGTTACTGGACCCTTGTTACGTTGTCCGTCAAGCTGTAAAGTCATGTTTTTACCTCCTTCCAAGGTCAGGCTTTGCTAATAGCCGTATTTCTGTAAATTGATACCAGGACTCAGGGTCAGTCCAGATAATATTATATACGAGTGAATTCATAAAGGTTTGTGATTAACCTGCGTTACAGAAGGATATTTGATAAATAGTTTGATTATTTTCGTCAAGACTCATCACGGCTGTTTGCCAGCGATCTTTTAGTTGTTTCCCCTTTTTCCCTGACCGCGCTATTTATAGCTATCGTGACAGAGGTCACGTGGTAACTTCCTAACTGGAAAAAAGGTGGCGGATTTTACTTTTGATAGGGCTTAATTAATGTTTTTAGGCTACTTTATTATTATAAATACCGGCTTTAATTTTGCGTAAAGCTAGACTAGAAATGTTAGAGTAAATTTTAGAACAAGAACAAACATTTTATCACAATTAGAACAGAAGATATAATAGTCTGAAATAGTGTAAAATTTACGTTTTTTTTATATTTTGTTATGGTTTGTTTCTAATGCAATTTAGACTAAAACGGTCACAATCAACATGCATAACAAATTACAGAAATTAAAAGTAGAAAACCTGCAGAAAATGGATATCAAAGTTTTGTTTTGGTTTCATGCGTCAAACATTAATTATTGAAACATTAAATTGCAAGTCCACATTTATTACCTTAAAATAACACACCAAATTGTCCCCAAAACATGAGAGCTAACAATTATCTCTCAATCATACATTACGATGGTCATGTAAAAACGAGTATGGTCATGAGTAAAACAAAATGTTCAATTTAATAGATAAATAGGTGTATTTAATAAATACATCTATTAAATGATTTCCACACTCTGTTAATTCTTTTAATACCGTTGGCGCGTCTTTCAATTTTGGAAATAGTGGAATGTATAAATTCTCCTCTCATGTGCCTGCTGCAGGTCTAGTGAGTCAGTTGATGTTTCAACAATATGTTTCCTAACAATGTGGAGAAATTGAGATTGCTTACGTTTTGTTGGCGTTCTGGTGACTGATGTTTCTCTTCTATGTTTAATTAGTTTTTGTAGTACAATAGGCTGTCCTCTGGATTTGCATTTTATGATATTATTTTTTTGCTGTTTCTAGTTTTTTTCTAACAATGGATGTGAATAGGGGTTCTTCCTTTTGTGTTAGTGGTTGTGAAGGTGGCTTAGCAAGTAACTGTTGTACTGTGATGTCGCTTTTGAAGACAGGCGAGGTGGATGTACTTGTCGTATGTATAACTGACTTGGTAGGTGTAGATGTAGCAACAAAAACTGGCATGCTAGGGTAAGTAGTGTTATCCACCTCCAAATGAATAATGGTATCGCCTTTAATGTGAGCTGACACATCAACCTCCAGTTGAACAATATCATCACTAATGTGGGCAGGCACATCAACCTCCTACTGTACAGAGCTATCCTGACTACAGCTAACTGACTGACTACAGCTAATTGACTGACTATAACTAACTGACTGACTACAGCTAAATGACTGACTAGACATGGAGGGGTCAGAAAGAACGTCACAGGGATAGAGCAGCTTTTTGTTTTTAAAACACCAAAAGATGTCTTTGCAACATAATTGCACAGTTGACATTCACTTATAGTTAAATTATGGTCATAGTCTTTCCAGATGTGCTGACTGTTTTCCGATAGTAACTTGGCTGTTTCAAGACACTTCTTATTATGCCTCCTTTTTGAGTTTTGTATTCGTAAGTAACACTTCTTACAAAATATAGTCGAATGCTGTGGGGGTTTATCATCTGATACGTTAATTCCAAACACAAAGAACAGATCATTAACGTAATTAGAACAGTTCAGTGCTTTCTGAATTGAACGTGTTTTGGAAGTTAATGCTCTCTTGCCACAGGCTCTGCACAGTGCACTGGCACAATTCATATGATGCAAAACAGTATGTTCCATTTCGTTGTTATGTAGTATAGTTTACTTGTGTATGTATAAAGATAAAGGAATATTTGGGACTATCAAGCCTAACACCAGGATGTAGAATGCTTTATCTTTGAATGAAAGAAGATATACAAACAGTTACTTAGAATTCTTTGGCAGCCGTCGTGTGCACAGGATTGTCTACCAAAGAACACTAATGGAACAGTCCTTATCTCACACACAATTAAAAAAAAAATTCATATTATAAATACAAGATTAACAAGACTTGAAAGATAGATCAAAGTATGTGGAAGTAATCTATCTATAGCTTTACATGTTTTCTGACGCTTATATACGTAGCTAAATATCATTATAAATGAATGAAAATGCAAAAACAGATGGTGCTTTACAAAAAGTTATTTTTTTACAACCTTATTTAAGATTTGTGAGTATCAGGAATGCGTTTACAGTGATTTAAATGTTATAAAATCTGGTGACAATATGCTTGTTCTTGTAATGCCAAACTCACAAAACTGATTACCACACATTCTCAAGATATGAAACCAAAAAAAAAAAAGTATGTGGAAATAATCTTTAGCTTCCCTTCGAGAAGTCTTTATAATTATAAACTCAAACGAATGGGCCGATTTTTAGATATTAAATTAATAAAAAGATTACTTATTTTATGAATTTCCTCAAATGATGACGCTGTTTTCAAAAGTCTGTAACTCCGTCAAAACTAATTTCAAACAAATAAAAATGCAATCAAAAATAGAGCAGAGAACAAAGTTATAGTACACAAAAGAATTTTAGCGCTGTGTTTATCCAGAACGAGTGTGTAATGATTTATATTTTACTGATTTTACACACACATCAGCTGATTTTCCCCGCCAAAAACTTAAATAGTCTTTTACGGTGCACACGAAAATTTTATACCTGGTGTCAGAATTCCGGTCACCGAAACTAAAAGAGCGCTCTGGTATAGGGCACAAACAGCCGTGTCATGCGCTCATTTCTGGCTGTCTGAATCCCAGCAGCACATGTATACAGCCATGATGTTCTGTTGACATGAATTCGATATGACACGGACGGATAAGAATATATATGCAAGTAAATTCTAATGAACTGTATGTTAATGTTATACCTGCTTGAAATGTCTTCGTATGTGAACTTGTTAATAAATAATGGACTCCAATTCGAAGACTTATCCACATCGATAACGTTACGGTTGGTTTGTCAGATTGACAATGTTGATTATTATTGTAGTTGAAGAACTCTTCCTATAAGAAGGTATACAATATAATAATGAGCTCCGAAAGGAACCAATGTCTTCTTGGACATTCATTACACAATGAGACCATATAATGTTGACCCTCATTTGAATACTTATAAAACGAACGAAGCACGCATTCGCAACTCAACAAAATAAAGAACCAGCTCTGAACCAGCAACCCGTAGCGAAACCAGTAAACGTATCACTACCTCTGCTTTCCTTGCCAACTCTTCAGTATACTTCCTCTTGTCTCTTTTGATGTTTCTTCTTACTTCTTTGTTTGTTTCTATGTACACTTCATGAGCATTGGCTTTGGAGCTTCTGGTTTTGCTTCTGTTTAAATCTGCTTTCTTGTTTTTCCTGTCTTCTATCTTACTAATGGTTTCTGTTGTTATCCGTGCTTTGTGCTGATGTTCTCTTTTTCTCAGTACTTCTTCACTTGTCTCGTTCCATATATTTTTTACTTGTTGCCAGTGGTCTTCCGTATCTGCTTCATCTTCCAGCTGTTGGAGTACTTGGATACTGTGATTGCAAATTTTTCTCTATTTCCTGATTTCTTAGATATTCTACATTATACTGTTGTCTATAGCTGTATACTGTTGTAAATTTCTTGAGTTTTAATTTTGTTTTAGCCAACGAATATTGTGGTCTGATACCACATCTGCTCCTCTACATACTTTTACATCATGCAATGATGACCTAAACTTCTTACTTATGCATATGTAATCAATCTGATCTCAGTTCTGTGGTCTGGTAATATCCATGTTGCTTTATATATTCTTTTATGTGGAAATATGCTTCCTCCTATAGCTAGTTGATTTGAAGCACAGAAGTTAGCTAATAGTTCCCCATTCTCGTTCATCATACCTAATCCATGCTTTCCCATGATTTCTTCAAAGCTGGTGTTGTCTGTTCCTATTTTCGCGTTTGGGTCCCCCATCAAAATTGTGATATCCTTTTTTTTTTTTTTTTTTTTTTGTCCAAGACATTTTGTAGTCTGGTGTAAAAGTCTTCTTTCTCCGATTCTTCTTTATCATTTGTTGGTGCATAACAATGAATGATGCTATTTACTTTCTGTTTGGCTGATTTAAACCTTGCTGTTATAAATTCAGGGTCCCATTGCTTCCCATTCTATAAGTGCCTTCTCTGCTTCCCTAGATAGCATTATAGCCACCCCTTCACTGTGGTGGGCTTTTTCCTCCTTATGTCCTGAGGACAACACCATTTCTCCTGTGATCAATCTCCTCCTCTCTATGCTCTTCCACCGTGTCTCGCAGAGACCCAGGATATCAATCCTGTAATTTGTCATTTCCACTGCAACCTGTGCAGTTTTCCCTTGTTCACATAGAGTGCGAACATTCCAGGTGCAAATCCTGAAGATTTTCCTAGATGAAAAAAGGTTAGTTGGCAACCCAGACTCCTTTCGGCTTTCTCTGGATTGCTTCATGTGCCTCTTTTCCAGAGGACCTTCTTCTGTCTTGGGCAGCTGAGTTGATTTATATTCTGTATTTGACTTGTCCATGTTTGTTGAAGTGTTTTGGTAAAAAGTTTTTTACGGGATAGGGTAACCAGCCCCATGCCCAACCCTCCTTAGTCGCTTTTTACGGCATGCATGGTAGGGTACAGTGTTACTATTCTTTGCTCCCCTTTTGGGCCCCGGTAACACACAGGTTATATATATATATCTCTGTGCGCTTGAGTGCAAATGAATGCATCTATGTGCGTGGGCTTTCCTTTCCTTTCATTCAATACCTTTTATCTTCCTAAGGAACATTGGCTTTTAGCCCAGGCTGTCCAGTCTTGTACCATTCTGTAAAAGTTCATACACATTTCCTATATCCTTTATAAGTCTGTATCTTCTCCATGAGCATTTAGGCCTTCTTCCACTACTTTTATCCTTCACGACCAAAGCCCCCACCCTTAACCCTTTGAACCCTGGCCACCCAGCCTGTAAAATCCCATTCCCCTGGGCTCCTGAGCAAAAAATGCACAAAACAGACACATAAGCAAAACTAGTTACTGTGACACAACAATATAGTCAGTTTTAACTATTTTATCTCAAATTGACTAACCTGATCATCTCCAATATTCCTGCTTAGTGTGCCAGTCCTCCCAGCATGTAGACCCTTCCTTTAGGCACAGATAGCTTTCACAATATTTACACCAGAATTTAGTCTTCACTTTTTTTAATGGTCTGTCTTTGTAGGCCATGTCTGGGAAGTCACTAACATGTTTGTTGAATTTGTATGCACACACAACACAAATGTTATTGCCAGTAGCTTGTGGAGACACTTGAGGATGATGCAAGCCCACATTTTGCAGCCTCTGATGTGCATCAACACGGTTGTGAAGCTTCATTGCCGCTGTTCTGTAATCGCCAATGAGTGATAAACAGATTTCATTCATGAACATACCAAATGTTCTGTAGCGTCTTCCAGTTAAATTGTGGGGATTGTATTTATTCATTAGTATATAGGCATTATTGCATGCCCACATGAAAAATTTCACTATGAGCCGTCGAGGCCAGCGATAATGCCGGCGCGTTTTATTGAGACGACAAACTTGGTCGTTGACATCGCAGCCACCCATGAAAGTATTGTAGTCAATACAAAGTTGTGGAGTTTGAACATCCACAGTTGTTCCATCCTTGTTTCTCCTTCTAACAGTTCCCATTTCTGTTGGGTTATGATAATTAGATATAAAATTGATGGGTCTTTGGTCCATCCATACAAGGCAAACAATGTTATTGAAACAGACAAATTCTGATTGCCCCCTGCACATTTTCTTCTTTCCTGACAGTTCTTTTGGATAATATTTCCTATTTGTCATTGCTGTCCCTACTGCAAGTGTTCCATAATCACTGTATAACTTGTCAAAGAGAGTTACACTGTTATAAAATCTGTCCATGACAAGAATATGGTTTTTGTTTGCCAAATCACCTGAAGTCAAAATCCTGATGACGACACTACCAACAACACCGAGTTCTGGAATAACATCCTCTGTTTTTCCAGTGTAAATTTCCAAATTTAGAATATAGCCCGAGCTCGCTTCACATGCCATGTAAGCCTTTATTCCCCACTTTACGGGCTTTGATTTTATGTATTGTTTGAAGGCAAGTCTGCTTTTAGTGGGGATCATGCCCTCGTCTAAACTCAAGTGTTGTGAGGGTGAATAATAATATCGAAATCTTGGAAGCAACAAATTCAGCATGGGCCTTACTTTGTACAGTTTATCTGCTTTATCCAGAGCAGGGTCCTCTTCATCTACAAGATGAAGAAATGTCCATATAGCAAGAAAGCGATCGCGTTCCATTACAGTGCGAAATCCAGGAGTTTGCGAAATGAAGTTCGAAGACGAGCTGGACCAGTAATCTTCGTAACATGGTTTATTCACACTGTGCTCCATTTGAAGACGCAGTCCAAAGAATGCTTTTACCTCTGGCACTGTTACATCTTTATAATTTTTAGCATAGTAGCTGGTTGGCTTTTTGCTTTTTACTTGCTCAGCACGTCTGTTTGTCTGCTCACACAAATTGTGCCAGAAATTACTGTTGAGGAAAAGTTCCAAAAATTCAATGGCTTTACTCTCAGGAGAAATGGAATTTTGAATATTCTTAGGGCCTATCTGTTCCATAAATGTTGTGTCTACGGTAAACATAGGTCTAAATATATTTGCGGTAGACCAACCTGTATCAAATTTACTTGATACATTGTGTGGGATACGCCCCTTTCCACGCCCCTGCACCATAGCCCGATCCCCTGAGGGGCCAGGAACAGGGTTAGAACTAGTTTGGTCATAATCTGATTCACAAGTTTCGTCACTCAATTCATTTTCGATGCCACTTTCACAATAATCACCATCTAAATCTAATTCATCATCCTCCGAATCATTGAGCACAAGTTCAACAGCTTGTTCTGTTGTTAGCCTTTTAGAATGGCTATTTCCTGGATTTTCAACACGCCTTTTCATTGTGAAAACAGTTAAAAAATTGCAAAATATTATCACGTCGTGGGTGCCGCCATCTTGGTCTAACATTCCACAAGATATGTGTACTTCCTGACGTCATTATTTTTTACACATTTCCATTACCACCCCATTTTGCTAAGCTAGGTGTGTCAGACCGAGATTACGGTCTCTCGGGGAGAGGATTTTTTACGCACGGACTGAAATTTTGGGACCTCGGGTTCAAAAGGTTAATACTAGTAAATTCTAAGAGAAAAAAGTTGATAATAAAAGCTACACGATATTTATGTGTTATAGTTCTTCATCTTCAAGTACCCTGCCTAGTGGCATAGGAGATCGTGTCTCTCCACAACTTCCTTTCTCCAGTACAATTTATCAATTATTCCATGCCACGATGTCAAACTGTCCAGTATTTGCTCTCTTTGTCTTTCCCTATCTCTTTTTCCTTCAATCTTACATGTTGTTACGATATATTCCAGTTTTCTTCTTCTCATAACATGCTTGAAAAAGTGGATTGCTTCTTTCGAACTTGTGAAATAAGTTTCCTTTGCGCATTGGCCTCTTTCAGGACATCATCATTACTCTTTTTGGCTGTCCATGGTATTTTTAACATTTTTCTATAAAACCACATCTCTGTGGCCTCTAGGGCCTTCCCTACTTGTTTACTAATTGCCCATGATTCACTCCCATATGTCAGGATTGGTTTTATATAACACTGAAGATCAGACAACTTATTTATTGGTTTTTGCATTTCAACTGTTGAGTAAATATGGCTTAATCTGGAACGGTTTACCCCTGCGTTAGGATAAATGTCATGAAATGCTTTTCTACTGCAAATGTTAAGTCAATTTAGATTTAGTCATGAAACACATACTCTCGGCAGAATTGGTGATGGGACTAATCAGCACATGTAGAGCCTGAGGCATTTTACTATTGAATTATAATAAGTTAATAGCATACATGGGACACTACAGGAGGTGTCTAAATGGTGTGAGGAAACTGGCTCTAAAGTCAGTCCCAACAAGGCGTGCATGATGTGGTGCTCCTTGAACAACTCCATTGTGAAAACAGACCTCCCAGATATTACTCTCATTGGACAGAAAATTGAAAGGCACGAAAAGCTGAAATACCTTGGAGTTACACACGATTGTGGGCTCTCGTATAAGTATCATGTTGAACAAATCACAAAGAAATGCAGGAGAGGTCTAGCAGCCCTGAAAATAATGGCCGCGGCACATCTGGCGCAGAGATTATTATTTCTTCTTTATCATCAGCTAGTCATAACGGTCATTGAGTACGAGCTGGGAATACTCACGCTGTCAGTAACACAATGTGAACGACTAGAATGCATTGAAAATGAAGGGATGCGTATAGTCTTGCGCAGTACGCGATATACCCCCCTTGTGACAGTGAGGTACATGCTTGGAGTGCTGTCGAGTAGATCCAGATTTGTGGTGGCCCAAGCAAAAGCCTATATGCGAGCAACCACAGACAAATGGCACGCTCTGCATGGAAACATAGCTGACATTAAGGGAGCAAGAATAAAGACAAGGATGTCATGGATGGCATAGGCAGAGACAGTGATCAAGTAGGTGGCCACAGTTAAAAATATATTCAAGGAGAAGAGTGGAGTATGTCAGATGAGAACTGGATTAACTACCAGCAAGTCATCTTCAGCCTTGGCAGAGAGTGTAGAACTTATGGCAATGGAAAAGCAGAACTGGAAATTAATCAACTGATACATGATCATGCTGGGGATAATGATGCCATTGTGTATACAGATGGTTCTGTGATCCGTGGTGAGAAATCAAGTTGGGGCTTCTCTGCTAGGGTACAGGGCAGAATCGTCGCCGAACATAGTGGGGCTTACAAGATAACAACTTCCAGCATGAGAATGGAGGTTGAGGCTGTTATTGCAGTCTTAAGGTGGCTAACTGAAACTTCATTAACAAAGGCAATCATTGTGTCAGACTCTCAGTCCATGCTTCGAAAGGTTCAAAGTGGTTGGTTGCATGAATGGAAAACATTCATAGAAGCTTCGAGTCTACAAGAGCGGGTGTGGATCTACTGTCCTGGTCATGCCGGGGTATGTGGTAATAAGAGAGCTGACAGACTAGTGTCATGAAGTGGATTTATGTTTAGAGTTAGTCTGAGTATATAGACAAGACACTAATATGAGAAAGTCTGAGAAGATAGATTTTGTATGAGAAATGACAGTGACTGTGGAAAGATGAGACTTATAGCTTCGAGAGTGAGAACCGAGATTGTTATAGAGAAACTGATCCAGTGTACATTTTATAGTTTATTAACCAACAACATCAATAACACAGCAAAATAAATAACGTGCGAGGTCGCACAAACCTGAAAAACAGAACAATTAAAATGTCAGACAGTTATAAACCAACAATGTCACCCTCTCTTTCAACCTGCAGGGAAGAAAGTTAAGGATTAAACAAAAATCTACTTGGTGGGGTCTCTAACTTCTTCTTCTTCTTGCGATCGCATCTTTGATGATTACACCATCAGACGAGTTCTCATGATGAATTCGACTGTTGTTTGAAGTTCCTCTTTAACTCCATATAGCTTTGAGTTTAGTGTTGAGTCATTGGGCCAGTATATCTTTCTTAACTGGTCATACAGAGGACAGTCCTGTAGAACATGCTCAGCAGTTTGTTCGTTTAATCCACATGTGCACAGTGGTGAAGCAGACAATCGTAGCTTGTGCATGTGTTTATTCAGTTTGTTATGCCCTGTCCTGAGTCGAAAAATAGTTGTCTGTCCCTGCCGGTCGAGAGTGTGATAGTCGTCTTTGGGTTGGTTCTGTTCTCTTCTGATAGTCTGGATAGCTCTCTTTTTCTCAAAGTATGTGACTTCATTATCTTCTTGTTCACATTCTCCTCCCTTTTTTGCGAGTTTATCTGCCTTTTCATTTCCGGGTACACCACAATGAGATGGTACCCACTGAAGTATGGTTCTCTTTTTGGCAGCTACCTTGTTTAGTTCATTTCTCAGATGCGGGAGTTTACCACCCTTGAGAGCTTGCAGGACAGACAGTGCATCTGTGAGGATGACTACCTGGTGGCAGTCAGAGTTGGTGTTATAAATCATATTTGCAGCTTGCTCTAGAGCTTGAACCTCAGCTGTATAGTTGGAACAGAATTTACCAGTGGGAATGTGCCTAGTCTCATAGTGGTTGTCAGGATATGAGATAAAGATACCGGCACCTCCATTCCTAACAGCATTAGTTGCTGATCCATCTGTATAGGCATGTATCCATGATTGATCGGGATAGCTTTCTTGGATCATACTCAATGTAGCAGTTCGTTTTTGCAGATCATTATACTCACATCCACTTGTGAGACCACTGACTGTTGTATTAATTTGGAGGGCACTGCTGGCCTGCTCCCATGGTACAGGGTATAGGGTGGGCTTCAGTGGTGTTGTCTTCATGGATAGGTCTTCTTGATGCTGTCTTATAAGTCTTTTCCCCCGATGCACAAATCTGCTACGCTTTAGACGTCCCAATGCCAGATCATCTAGTCTTGCCTTCATTGGGTGCATTGGCATACTGTTGTACTTTTCCATCTGGATCATGGTTTTTGTGTCTCTTCTATGGGACAATGTCTGTAATCCAGCAACCTTCTGCATCTCTGTTATTGGTGTAGTTTTCATGGCTCCTGTAATGAGCCTGAGAGCTTGATTTTGCACCTTGTCCAAAGACTGCAGATGTGAGTTAGCAGCTGATGACCATGCTGCTGAGCTAAACTCTAAGTGTGGTCTTATTACTCCATTATAAATCTTCTTTAGATTTCGTTCATTTGCTCCCCAGTTGGTACCTGCTAATTTTCTGAGTATGCCTAGTCGTCTTCGGGCCTTTCCTTCTGCATTTTCAATATGCTTATTCCATGTAAGCCTTTGGTCAAATGTCACCCCAAGATAGGTGGGGTAGCTTTCTTCCTTGATCACGGTTGTCCCTAGGTGTATGTTAGCTGATTTGTCCTTGGGGGCGAGGGAGAACAGTGTTGTGGAGGTTTTGTCTGTGTTTATTGTGATAAGCCATTTCTCTGCCCATGACACTAGCATGTCTGCTGCCCGCTGCATTCTATAATTTGCTGTGGTGACATTTTCATCAGCGCACCAGAGTACTAGGTCATCTGCATATAAGGCAGCTTTAACTCCTGCAGGGAGATCTTTCACCAGGTCATTGATGTAAACAAGGAAGAGTGTTGGGGAAATTACTCCTCCTTGAGGTACCCCCTGATGGAGCAACACTTTTCTGCTCTGCAGACCGTCAAGAGTGACTCTAGTTCTCCTGTTATGCAAGTATGACTGGATCCATTTCATCATGTTGCCTTGGATTCCACTTCTCCTAAGTTTTGCAATGAGGCCATCTTTCCACACCTTGTCAAAGGCCTGCTTGAAGTCGACCCAGATCGTTAGGACCTTTTTCTTCTCCTGGAAGGCATCTTCTATTGCTTGAGACAAGTAAGTAACTTGGTCTTCTATACTGTAGCATTCTCTAAATCCAGCTTGTTCCGGCACCAGGATCTGCTCAGACTCTAAATACCATTTCAATCTGTGGTTGACTATTCGCTCCATAGTCTTCCCAACACAGCTTGTGAGACTGATTGGCCGGTAACTTGCAGCCTCGGTCTTACATTTCCCTTTCTTTAGTATGGGTATTGTGATGGCTTCTCTCCATACTTGGGGTACCGTTCCTTTCAACCAGCTGTGGTTGAATATCTCAAGCAGTTTTGTCTTTGCTGCTGAGCTCAGATTTACTAGCATTTCGTTGCTGATTTTGTCTGGGCCGGGTGACTTTTGAAACTTAAGCTTGGAAATAGCCTTCTGTAGTTCTCCTAGTGTGATGGGTTCCCTCATTGGGGCAGGAGTATCTGTCTGTCCCATGGTTGCCAGTATTTCTTTTCTTATCTCTCTCTGATGGTCTATGTTAATGGGTAAGTTGCTTTCTGAACTGTATCTTCTAGCAAACAAGTCTGCAGCTTGTTTTCCTCTGAAAAGTTTGCCACCTTCATCCAATGTGATAGTCTGCCTTGGTGAGGAATGCTCTTCATTTAGAGACTTGACTAATCTCCAAAGTTTCCTGCCGTCTTTCTCAAGGTTCAGCGATGCCGTTTTAGTTCTCCAGCTTTTCCGCTTTTCTTCTAGCTTTGTTCTCTGAAACTCTGCTACAGCCTTTTTCCATTTGTTGTGAGTTTCAAGTGAAGGCTGAGACTCTGCGTCCTTTCTAGCCTTGTCCATAGCTTCCTGACGTTCTTGGAGTGTGCTGGACCAGTATGGTATGTAGTTACGCCGGCATCCTTTGGGAATGGTTTCTTTTGCAGCTTGTAGTATGCATCTGTTGAAGTCTTTTACCACTTCATTAATGTCTCTGTTCTGTACCTTGAGGGTAGACAGCAGCGTGTTCACCTGATGCCTGAATAAACCCCAGTTGGCTTTTTTGTAGTTCCATCTTGTAATGGCTGGGCCTGTACTGAGAGTTGCACTCTGGACAGTAAGAAAGATTGGGCGATGGTCGCTTCCCCCTAGTTGGTCTCCTACTTCTCTACTAATAGATCCAGCTATATCTGGTGTGGAGAAGGCAAGATCTGGTGTTGAGGTTGTGTGCCATCCTCTGGAGTAGAAGGTAGGAGTATCTGTGGCATTATTGACTAGGATTAGGGAGTGATCATCTTGCCAAGTTTCAACCTCTTCACCTCTGTGATCCAGATGGTTATAGCCCCAGCTCGGGAGTGGCTATTAAAGTCTCCAACTGCTATAAAGTTGGTGGCTGGTACCTGTATAGAGCTGAGACTCAGGGGTTTGTTGTTCGGACAGTAATAGTTCAGGAGTTCTATTTCCATCTTGTCTACCTTTATCTGCAGCAGCTGATATTCTGCTCCATCCATGAAGGTTTTCCTTTCGTGTGCAGGAATGTTATTCCTTACAAGAGTAAGTACTCCTCCTTTTCGTCTATCTTGTCTGTCGGATCTGAAGCATTGATATCCCCTTATTTTAAAGGTTTGATCTGCTTTCAAGTGAGTCTCTTGGATACAGCAAACACTGACTTGCTTCTCATACAAGATGTTTTCCAGCTCTGTCTTTTTGCTGTATCCAGCCTGCTTGCTGTTCACTCCCTCTGCATTCCAGTGCATCATGACAAGTGGCACTCTGGGTTTCTCTTTTTCTGTTTTGTTTTGGTCAGTAGTTCTCCTCCGCCGTCTGTTGACTCCACAAGACGGTCTAGAGGGTCCTCCAGTAGCTGAGGGTGGGCTCTGTCGAGGCTCAGAGCCCGGCACTGCACCTGCCTGGTGGAGCTCCACAGGGCGAGCACCAGAACGAGATTTATTTGACGGTGTACTCTCCATAGAAAAAAAAAAAGCGAGTTGCATGATACTGTGGTTTCCGGTGCGCCTTCTGGCCCAGTATCTACGACTTTAGCACCTGTTCAACGGGAGAGTGGGCTCATCCCTAATCTGTTTATGTTCCCAGTAGTAGACTATTCGCAAGCAGCCTGGGGGTGTCACTGCTCTGCGCGGACCTTGTTTACCGAGGCGGCGTCCGAGCTCGTATGGTGAAAATATGGTTGCGTTATCTTCAAAATAGCCCTGTCTTTCCCGTGGCTTTTCTGCCATCCTGCAACTTTGAGTTAGGGAGTTCTGAGCTCCAGTCTCTTTCCCAGGCATTTTATCCTGGCCTGGCACGCATACAGAGGACCCCACTTCTGGTTCTAAGTTAGCAGTTGGGGATAGGTGGGGTAGCACACTGTGCATTCCCCGTCATCCAGGGGGCTCTCCAACTATGCAGAGCTTGCACAATGCTGTGCTCTGGTTCTTGGCTCTCCCAAGGAATCCTCACGTCCTGCACAGAGCCACTTCCCGATACCCACCACCTGCCAACCCTCCATTGTAGAAATCTCCTGCATGCGGCCATCCAGTCAAGAGCCAGTATTAAGTCTGGTGCCCAAGTGATTCCCCCAAGCTCAGTGTGCAATGCTGGGTTCTCATCATGCTGCAACACAGGAGGGATTGTGATGCTCAGCCATCTCTCTCAATTCTGCACTGATAAGTGACATCGGGGACTTAACTTTGCCTCAGTACTGGGAGGCCCCGTTTCCGGGTACACCACACACAGCCAATTGAGGCAACGGTCGCCATGGGCGTGATAGACGACAAACAGTGAAGAATGAGGCAAGAAAGCATTTAACCCATGAAGTGGGGGTGGATTGGTGCAGACCAGAGCATGTACCACTCGCCGGTGGGTTCTGCATCTACACCTATAGGGTTCCACCCACTCCTCAGCCCATTTAGTCTGGCCCCTCACCCAGGACCTGTCTGGCTTGGGTGACCCTGCCAGGAGTAAAACTCCCGCCGGCATAGCTCCCGGGATCATTGAGGCGCTCAAGCTCTCCAACCACGGCAAGGTAGGCTTACATGTGGAGAGGGTCTCTAACTAAATGTCTACACAAATCTGAATGCACTATATGATGTCCTACACCACAGCTAACCACTGTACCACAAGCACTGATCCCCTAACGGGTTTTTTCAGTGCTAACTCAGAGGCTGTCCTCTAAGTCTGTCTATCTAACTCTCTGCTCTGCTTCTGCTCAGTGTCTCTCTGACGCTACCGTCTTCTGCTGAGTGGCATCTCCGTTATGCCCCTCCTCTCGTTAGCATTTGGAAAGGAATGATTTCCCTTTCTCCTTTCGAGACTACTGCAGCTGATGACTTTGGTATTAAGAGCGAGGTACTTGACTCAGGATGTAGATGCTTCACTGCTGATGAAACTTCTTTCAACTGCCCAGTTACCTCTCTTCGAGTTTAGGACACACGGCTTTATTGTGACCGTATAAAACAACAACACCAGGCCACGCACCTATTTGGTGTGTTATAATGAGCTAAGAGCTCCGGATTTTAAGAAAACCCGTTCCTGCTGAAGAATGTGCTTCACTGCATGAGAACTTCTTTCTTTTACTGGTGCAGACGCCCTGGGCGCCGGTATTACTGCGTCACCAGTTCTCTTCACCTTATGGCGATGTCTCCAGCCCTAGGTGCCTGAGAAGGCAAATTACCATGGTAAGTTGTAGGGCAATTTACACCCTCCCTGTGTGCCGTGAAAATGCTGTAAAACAAAAAAAATAACAACGACTATACAACAAATTCAAAATATTCTCAACCCTAACATATAACCACCTTAAATTAATACATCTCCCATCTTTCCCCTAAATTAATACATCTCCCCTACACAAATCTACGCATAAGTGATAAACAAATATTCCTACCCATGGGTCAACTAATTCTACCATCTTCTCCTATCTCTATTTCTATCTGGCGCAAGTATTACGTGGAATACCTTCTCTTTGTTCCTAACTCCGATAATATAGTCAACATCTGTTATCTTCTTAATAACCTGAAATGGACCTTGCCAGAAGATGCTTAATCTGTCTTCCTTCATAGGCAGAAGCAGCCACACTTCATCTCCTGGCCAAAGTGATATTAATCTAGTACCCCGGTTCACCTACTGGCGGTACTGAATACCCGCCTGAGTCAAGTGTTCATGCGCTATCGCACACGACCTAATTATCCACTTGCGCAAATGTACGACATAATCATACACCGGCCCTGCAGCTTCCTCTGTGTGCTTTCCTACCAGCCAGTCCCTTAGGACATGCATCGGACCCCTGGGGTTTGCTCCATACAGCAGCTCTAACGGTGAGAAACCCGTACTCTGGTGCGGGGCTTCCCTGTATGCGAACAGTACTGCCAGAAGATATCTGTCCAATCCTGCGGGAATTTGGCAGTTACTTTCGCCAGCATGTGCTTCACTGCGCCGTTTAGGCGTTCGCAAACCCCGTTTGCCTGCGGGTGGTAGGGAGAGGTAAACGTCTGGGAGATCCCCAACAGCTTCGTGACCTCCGACATCTCCCTCAAAATAAACTGAGTTCCCCTATCAGAGAGCACACACTCTGGGAACCCGAATCGGCTGTATAATAGCTGTAATGCTTCAGCCAATGCCTGTGAGGTAATCGAACGCATGGGCACCGCCTCCGGCCACCTCTTGCACAAGTCCATCATCATGAGGATGAAACGAAATCCTCTATCGGACGCGATAGGCAACGGGCTTATGTCTACTGCGACCTTCTGAAATGGGCGCAGGGACAAGTCCACTGTCTGAACTGGAGCCTTTGGCGATCGGCCCCTATGAGCCATCTGTTGGCACACAATACACGATCGGCAATACACCTTGATGTCCGTATTGCATGCTGGCCAATAAAATTGAGAGAGAACCCTGTGTCGAGTCCTAGCCACTCCCATATGATCAGCGAAGGGGGAGTCATGAGCTAGCTCCAATACCTTTGCTCTCCACTGGCTTGGTACCACTACCTGCTGCAGGAGCTGCTGTTGTCTCTCAAAGCAACGGATCAAGATCTGGTTCTTAAATTCGAACCAGTAACAGGACGTTTTGGTATGCTTTGCCTCACCCCCATTTGCAAGCTCAAACAGTCTTTGTAGCATCCTATTCGCTCTCTGCCCCTCCGTGAAGTCACCAGTTGCCACGTCCTGATCGCCGAGAACCTTCGTCTACTGCAGACGGCCTGCTTGTGGTTTCTGGAGTCTCCTGTTCCTTCTCTGCCCTTGCTTGTGCCCTAGTGAGCACCACATTAGCCACTAGATGTTTACTCTTTTGCCACTCGTGGATTTCCATCCGTGTGCAGTCCCGCACCCCTCGTATGTTACCAACAATCAAGTCTGCCACTGGTTCATTGAGAACACAAGCACGCACACCCTCCCTGATAGGAAAGGAGTGTCAATATCCACAATGGCTATGGGGTAATTGTGGTGGATTTTGATGTTATGAAATGTTGTTGATATGTTTCCTTATTGTACTGAATGAGGCCAGCTGTGAAGGTCCCTGATTCTAACAAAATTAGGGTTGAGTTATCAGGTTACCTTGCTGCTACCACCTTATGGCCTCAAGCAGACTTATTCTTGACTAGTATGAATGATAGCTACGTCTAATGTCTAGGGATATGCAAGTGTGGTGTGATGGTACTTTAACAATAATACACATCTATCCAAACAAGTATTAAGGTCTATGATTAAAGGAAATAACACCTGGGATAAGTTTGTACAATTAATAATTTTCTGTATGATTTATTGGTCCTGAACCTAGTATTCTTCTGGTCAGGACTTTAAAATGAAAAGAATTCAAGATATATACATAAAATGTAAATTTTAGACCCAAAGGGACAAGTGTCCAAACAAATACTGTTAAACTATACTAATAGTGTTACTAAAATTTGTCTATTACTGGTTTCTAACACTGGATGGCTGTTTGGGATTCTATAATCACTCCCAGTCTCTTTAATATACAATGTCACTGTTAATTTCACTGGGGAAATAGTTTATTTCTTGTATACAGGGGTGTGCTGGTCTTAAAGCTGATTTAAAGTTAGGGTGCCAGATATTTTACTTATCTGGGCACACTTGAACAGTCTGTAAACTTGGTGTCACACGATTTCACTATGATAATGGCCAAAAGTAACAGGGTAGACTCTGTAGGTCCCTGTCACTACTGTGCATGAAACGACTTCTCAATGCTTCTCATAGACATCTGGCACCGGACTAGTGCCAGATAAAACCCTGTAACAATGAAATAATGTCTCCTTGTTGATATCTTACTTAAACTGTGTTTTATATACGTTTTATATACAAAAGAGAATACATAAGAAATAAAGAGCTGGGTCATATCCACTGGACCAATCCAGCACATCCATTACACAGTGTACCAGTGTTGTTCACATGTCTCTCCTACAAAGGCGGCACTGCATCTGCAATAATATTAATCTTTCTTTTCTTCCATACAATAGGATAGGTGAGCTGTGTCCCTCTGGTCACCTAAGAAAACATTTTTATTTCACAAAACATGTGCATTTACAAAACTGGCAATGTGTTATAGCCTAATTCTCCTTCAGGCCCTGCATAAATCAACTTGGGACCTGATTACTTACAGTCGTGATGGCAGCATCTCTCACTCACATTTTAAAACAAAATATATATGAATAATGTCGGTCTTACCAGAAATTCAATGGAAAAAAACACAGGTACGTTGAATAGCAGACTCCAGATGTACTGCTGGCTGAACTGTGTTGCCTTTTACTTTAATATATATTCGCTTTAATAAGGCTAATCACTTTTCACAGAAATACACAACGTCCTGTTCTAGGGACTATCTTCTACAAATGGCGTCAGGCCTTTGAATGTACTCAATAATATGAAATGTTTTGACCAATGAGATCTACTACTAAGATTTTCCATTCAAATTTTTAAAACTAAGGTCCAATTTTGGTCCAATGTTAGTGTACCTCTGTCAGTCTGTCCGTCTGAACTTGGCATTCACCAAAAATAGACTTGGTTTTGGCCTAACACTTACAAAACATATTCAGTTTGAGCCATCCCATAATTTATTTTCCTCTCCTTGTCTACCCCTTTTCTACAACAGACTACATGTACCCTTTCTTGCCTTTTTCAAGGACGCTTCAAAAAATGTTACCGTTGGTGCAAGTCCAAACGAGCATGTGTCGGTCTGTCTGTACGAACAAATACAGTCTTTTGTCCATAACTTTATTTCTATCTGTCGGATTTTTTATTCGAAAGCATATTACCCATCAGGACAAGACCAGCTAACTTTTATGATGCTAAACCTATTAATAAAGAATTCCATATATTTTCCATTTTGGTGTCCGTTGTTTTCTAAGTCTCAGCTTCTTGAATGTTATAAAAAATGATCGCAGATCTTCCTTTTCCCCGGCAGGAAGTAATTATGCGTGTGTGTGTATATATTTTTCCACAGTGTGCCTGTGGTTAGAAAATGTATTGGACTTGGCAGTTTATTTTTAAATTTTAAAGCTCGCGACAACGTTTTCGACACAGGCTAACGGCATCGTCTCGCACTGTCGGCCTGAGTAGCAAATTCAAGCGTCTAACACTTGACAAGCCAGCAGCATGTGTCCGCTCTCTCAGTCCTATGCGTTCGTGTGTTTTATTCTTACTATCTTTCCTGGAACCACTACGCTAGTAGATTTTTCAAATTTTGACCGTTAACCCTTGACGGGCGCGTTATAAAGTCCCATACTACTGGCACGGCAATAAGATTTCTCACTATGTTCTGTCCTGCTTAAATCAATGCGTTTTCTGGCGCGGAGGAAGAAGACGTGTTACAACTTTACTAATTCTATTTCTAGTCATATTATTTTGACTTTATTACATATAATTAATGATTTTATCGCTGTATCAATGTACTTTATCACAGTAATATTCCACATTGCCCCCAAATGTGATGCACCTTACTGTCTTCCCCCTCAAGCACGACTCATCGATGCAGGAGCGGCGTACCCCTATGGTAGTACACCCCATGTCCCTAAGCACGGATACCTGCTTCAGCTGCACAAAACCTGAATACAGATCGAGTTTCCCACACTCGTCTAGAGAAGACAGACAGGGTAGGGTATGTCCACATATCAGCAATGGTTTCTCATCGGGTACAAATAATTGTCTGCAACCCTCGCACTCCTCACTATTGACGGTGTCTAACACGCACGCCGCAATGGCCTTCTCTGCATTATTGCTGCACGTCCTGGCTATATGGCCTCTGCCACCGCACTCGTTGCAAGCAATATCTTTCTTCTACTTCTTAGGACTATGGTTCGGTGAGGAGCACATATCGGAGTCAGACCCTCGACTGTCCGACGATCCGCCCCTGTATTTGGATCCTTTACCTTTATTAAACCCTTTACTTTTGTCGTAAGAGCCCTGAAAGCGCACCTGTTTCCGTCCTTGGAATCCTTCTCCATCGCTATCGCTTCCCGACTGACGGTTATTCCACCTGGACTGGAAACTCCGCTGTGGTTTGAAGTTCTCATAACTGCCCCAACCTGACTGATATGGATGGGGTGACCTCCCGAACCTCTGACTCGGTGACCTTTCAGCGCTTCCCCCCTGACATTACCATGATTGGCGCTGTACCTTGCTGACGCCTGCAACTAATTCGTCTGCCAGACCCGACCTCTGGATGGGTTTACCTGGAAGGGCAAGGACATAATGGTGGCCCAACTTGCCATGGACTTAATGTCCTTTGGCTGGCGCTCTTGGAAGAAAGCTACCAATTCCGTAGAACACGACGACAACACTTTGTTCCGTAGCATTAGATCAACCAAGCCATCAAAGTCTTTTGGAATTCCTTCCAACTCGATCCATCTTTTCAGCAGAAGCTTGATCTTCGAGATGAAATCCTCAAAGTCCTGGTCTGCACTTGGCATAGTGTTTCTAAACCGCGTCCGGTACCCGTCAGATGGAACTTCCGGAGCAACTGTTCCTTCACCTTGTTGTAATCCGCCCACTCTTCCAGCGGGAGGCTATAAAAAGTCTCCATTGCAGGCCGCACTAGCAACGTGGATAACAGAGATGGCCACTGATCTCTGTCAGCCTTCCAGGCCACGCAATCTGCCTCGAACCTCTCACGGAAAAAATCTAAACTGTTGATTTTGTCATTAAAATTTGGCAGACGCCGCCTAAAGGGACGATGAGACTCCCTCGGAGCCGAGTTCTGACCACTCGCACCCACTTCTTATCTCTTCAGTTGTATTTCCTTATCAGTCTTCTTCTCTTCCAGAGCTATTCTCATTCTCTCCTTTTCTAACTCTCTCTGTCATCTTCCTTTCCTGTAATGCTAACTCTCTATCCTCTTTCATCTTCTTTTCCTATAATTCTCGTTCCATCTTCTTTTCTTGAAACTCTCTATCTTCTTTCATCTTCCTTTCCTGTAATTCTAACTCTGCCTTCTTGAGTTCTCGTTCCTTGGCATGTAAATCTCTTAAGGCATCCTGATTCTCTTTTGAGTGAAATTCTGCCTTGGCATAATCCATTAGTTCTTTCCCAGTGTACCCACATTCTTTGCCTATCCGAATGAAACCCTCAAAGTCCATGATGTACACTCACAATACTCAATACTATCTATGACTCTGCTTCTTTTGCTATAGATTCTCCCAATGCAACTACTCAATACCATGTACCAAAAACCACCTCACTTATATCAACAGCTACCTCTCTTACAAAGTATGCAGTAATGATATATAAATAGCAATAACACTTCTCAAAGTCCAATCATATGCATGTAAATATAATCCACTTCACCCCTCAATTAACCTCTTGGCTACTGTCTCCTTACTCTCTAGGTTTTGGTCCTTCCGACCACTTAGTCTCTGTGATACAACTGAAAAGACCCTTACTATAGTCGAAAGTTGTATTTCCCTGGCTGATAATACCTCTTGGTGCTATACCACTTCACAGCTTTAAGGTTGTGGCACTGCCACAAAATTGAAAAATAAGTCAGCTCCTACACTACAGTATCTCACTAGCACCCACCCTGGTGCTATACTTTGACAGTATTTCAGTTCTTTATATTCTATCTAATACAAACGTTTACAACTGGCAAAAATGAACACTCCACAGATGAAAAGACACACACTAAATGCAACGATAACTACCAGTCATGAAGAATAAGATGACAGACAAGATAAGAGCAGGGAAAGACTGATATATACAATGCGTGACTGACAACGAACGAAAACAAGGGATACCTGTTAACGTATTTGCAAGATAGCAAGAAGGAACGAGAGATCACACCACTTAAACACAACAATAGAATTACTGAATGTACAAGACAACATACATACAAACTCCACCATTACACCTAACAAAAACTGAGCTTGGAATGTTAAGTAGGGCAGTCGCAGGAAAAACTTCTGCCTGACTCCACCACTAAACATACACAGCCACACCCTAGAAGAAATCAGTCTAATCCAATCTTTTCCCACAAGTAAGAAAAGGAAGAATTAAACTCGCCACACGTCCATCCTTGAACTCACAAATATAATATATAATATTAAACACAGCAGACTAAACAACAACTACACTTAACAATGAAGTGTTGAGAGCTATCTCCTTCACTAGCCACTAACTAAATCACACCAATCAAAATAAACTAGACAACATATAAGCAATAATAACACTATAACATATCAAAGATTTACTATGTATATAATACTAATGACCCCAAGTGCTAGGAAATTAGAGTGACAGATCCCACCTAACTAACTAACACCATATAACAACACAGACTAAGTTTCTACAAAGAAAGCGAGGAAACAGAACAAAACAAAAGGAAAGAAAACAACAACAAACCAATAAGAATACCTCAAGAAACAGACGTTGAATCAGAACCAAGCTTATTGCTTTATGCTAACCTAACACAACCCCAACAGAAATATCCCACTACCCAAGAAGACCAGACTGTATGATAAGTTGTACCAGGCGGATAGGCAGAAAAGAAAATTTTGAAGGAAAAAAACAGAATTTAAAGGGAAGAAAAAAAAACATAAATACAACAAATTATACACAGATATTCAAACAATAACTTAACTGATGATCCAGCGATGTATCTCTGCGTAGCTCCTCAGACACAGATGATGATAGATGAAACAGCACGAACTAGACTTCACAGACTTGAAGACATCAAAACGAAAATAATGTTCCACACAGTGTTATCTTAGCACTGTCCACAGCAAGAATAATGACCGTATCATCAATAATGTCCAGATAACAAGACTTCTACACAAGTCTATGTGCCAGATAATAACAATAATGTCTTTTGGCATGGTGATGCGTATAATATCCAAGCAAAGTTCACTTCAGGAACCCAGCATTCCTCAGCACAGTGTATTCCAAGATCACTCAGATCAGCAGGCTTCGGTGACCGGCATCCCTTCTAGCGGTACTAGGGCCTCAACAGGGGCATGAGTAGACTCCCACTGGAACAGCACATCGGTAAGGTATGATCATGACAGAACTTGGCAGGAACGCAGGGATATAATGTTCCCCAGGTAGGTAGAGCAGTATGAGCAATGGCACTACTCCAGGTTGCCAACATGCCCAACAATGGTTGAGTTGATCTAGACCATGATCCAGATAAGAGGAGTTACACACATCCTGAGATGCCACTACCACTATTGACCCTAACCATACCAAGAAATGATGAAGAATTATTCTCCTCTGCCGACGCACAGAGTCAGGCACCAGAGCCCAAATATTACCAACAAATATTGACAAACTCTTCCCTTCTGATGACACCACAGTCAGTCACCAGGGCCCAACTACTGCCAACAAATATTGACGAATTATTCCCTTCTGACGACACCACAGTCAGTCACCAGGGCCCAACTACCAATACCACAAATATTTACAAACTATTCTCCTCCACATCACTTATGAACCAACTGCAGACACCTGACACAACTAACCACCGCTGCTCCGACTGGATCACCACCTTCCTAGCACTAAGCTACAAAGTACGCCTTGTAATATATCAAATTGTAATGCTAGCCGCCAGCTGCAACTTCACTCTATCACTCCTTCTATCAATAATCGACCAGCCTAGAATAAAAGTAATTTTTCTACCGCCACAATCGAACACGATAAATGTCAGATATCAGCTTTATTGACAACACTAACCTTTCACTGTGCCCTATTTCCAATCTAGGTCAAATACCGCAAGCGGGTCACCACCAGAACGTAAACAGTTCACTGTTATATGCACAACTTCTAGTTTTATTATAAGATAGCAATTGATGGCACTTCTGTCTAATAAATTTAATTTAACTCCCAGAAGAAAACTTTACTTAACGTGCTAAGATCTTACAGAAACTATCTACTCGCTAATAAGTTATGGACATACCCAAATACAGAATTTCTCTTGCTGAGCAACTGATAACTCGCTGAGCAGACGATAAAGCGTTGTTTTCACGGCAGCAAAATTTTAAGACCAGAGAGCGCTAACCGAGTTAGATGCTAACTATATAGTTTTAATTCTGATGCAATAACCCACGCTATGATTCGTCGTGTCGCTGTGGGCCGCCCTTAGACCAATATTATTGCTGCAAATAAATTAACTCTGACCTCCGCCAATGATATCGTAAACAACCCGATGACTCAGAGTATATTTTGCTCTTCTTCTTCTTCTTCTTCTTCCGTCCTTAGCCACCGACCGTCAAAGCAGTCAGTGGCCATTACGCCTAGTGGCGTCTTAGGGCAACAGCAGATAGTTTTCTTTGCCATTGTTTCCCATCACGCCTATTGGCGTCTTTAGGGCAACGGCAAATCAATCCATTTGCTGTTGTTTCCGTAATCGAAGTGACTGGCAAACGGGTGATCAGCCCGTTGGTATATTTTGCTCACGCTCTACTTATTGCGTCACCTTAGATAATGCTTCTGACCGTTCTCGTTACCCAAATAAATTTGATTGGTCCTGCGCTGGTTCTGCGTACCTGGGTCGTGTTTCTGCCCCCATCTCTACAATTAACAGGGTAGGTGCGGGTTTTCGGATTTTTCATAGTCTGAAAAATCTACCCAGCCTAATAATATGAACTCCTACGCCTAATAAAATAACATGAACGCAATTACTTACAGAGAGAAGAGGACTGGGGCGAAATTGAAATTAAAACCCACAGTAACTCCTCATAAATGAACGCAAATACTTACATAGAGAAGAAGAATGGGGCCCGTTGAAAATAAAATCACAGTAAATCCTCACAACTAGCTTCAAGAGCACCCACAGAAGGGACACTGGATATGGCTAAGGGAGAGATGCTGAGAACAATTAATA
This sequence comes from Oreohelix idahoensis, assembly GCA_024509875.1. NCBI lineage: Eukaryota > Metazoa > Mollusca > Gastropoda > Stylommatophora > Oreohelicidae > Oreohelix > Oreohelix idahoensis. The sequence continues at coordinate 135,713 of JAMPIV010014447.1, read as the reverse complement.
ATCGCTTGTTAGAGAATGACACTGCAATAGATGAATCATCAAGACTGTTGGAATTTGGCATCATACGTATGGCTAGCAGAGAGGATTATGAGAGGATGCATCCATCGTGTATACAACCAGCAAGCCACAGGAACAGTTAGCATTCACTCTCTTTGGCATTTACTCGGGAAGACTGAGCACCTATGGGTTTGCCAGGAGTGCAGTGATGTCGATTCTGTTCAACAATAACAATAACCATTGAATTATAGCACATACGCTTGAATAATTTAGAACTGCACTGTTATCAAAATATTGAGTGTTGTATATAAAATATGTATTTTTAAAGAATCAGGTATGTACTGGAAATTCTATTTGTTTTGATTGATTTTACTTACGTGAAGAGACAACTGGAATCAGAATCCTCTTTAAAAAAATTGGGACATCTTATTGAGATGCTTATGTTAAGAGCAAATACGATTGTCTCTGCGTAGTGTAAAGGGTTGGTTCATGTGTTTGAGATGGTATGCTGACTCAATGTTAGATTGCCAAAACATGGTATTTTGGTTAGTTTAATTTGTTGAATGTAACTAGCTTAATTCATTTCTGAAGAATCGTTTCATTTTCAACATGTATATTCATGTCCACAAACTGTAAACTGACAACTGTCATAATGATAAGATCACGAACTTGAACTTTTCATAAATTCTTCGAAGACTCCATCTTTAAACGACTTTCAACTTTATTCATACAAGACAGTTTATGAATTACAGTTTGCTCCAGCATAGTGTTCAACAGTTATCCATTGGAAATATTGATTTCTTCAATATACAATATCCGCATAATTTCTGCTTTTATATTGTCATTCTGATATATAGAATGAAATATATCAGAATATATATATGGGACCAGAAGACGCAGCAATAGAGACCGCAGTCAGCGACTCATAGCTTGACTGCCTGCGTCAGGACCAGCGAACCAGAGCTGGTCAAGACCGTGCTCCACCTCCACGTGGTGGTCCTGGAAACAGTCTGCAGCTGTGCAGGCTGGCTGAGCGAGCACGGATCGCAATGGGAAGGCAAACCCGGTCCTAAAAAATGCCGTGCAGAAGTCGGATGTGTCGACCGAAAGGTGCAGATATCACAGCTACGTTTTAAACAGACACAACGCAACCACCGTCCTTTTCAGGGCGAACGAAGAAGAAGAAGAAGAAGAAGAATATATATATTCTGATACCATAGTCCTGTGCTTTCTCGCACGCTTATTTTCTTGTCCGCTAAAATATATTCTCCTATGATCCTTCTCGACCCATTGTAAATTTTCAGCAATATTTATATATATGTAGGTTATACAAGGCAGACCCTGAACTAGCAGCAGAACTATTAGAACCACTATTTGCGAAAGTCTGGGAAACTGAGACAACACCAACAGAGTGGAGTAAAGGAATAATTGTCAAATTGCCCAAAAAGGGCGACCTTGCAGGCTGCAACAACTGGAGAGGAATTACTCTCCTCTCAGTTCCCAGCAAAATACTAGGCAGGATAATCATCCAGAGAATTTCAAAAGCAGTTGACCATAAACTGAGGAAAGAACAAGCGGGCTTTAGAAAGAACAGAAGATGTGCAGATCATATATTTACCCTCAGGAACTTTATAGAGCAGTGCTCAGAATGGCAGAGACAGCTGTACATTAACTTTGTTGATTTTGAAAAGGCTTTCGACAGCATACACAGAGACAGCCTATGGAAAATACTGAGGGCTTATGGAATTCCCAGCCGCATTGTTTCCATCATAAAAAGCCTCTATTCTAACTTTATGTGCAGTGTTGGATTGAGTAATGTAACTTTCGAAGTGAAAACAGGAGTACGACAGGGATGCCCCTTATCAACAACATTTTTTTTGACAGCCATAGATTTGGTGATGCGCCAGACAACAGAGGGCAGTCCAAGAGGAATTAGATGGACAACGTTTTCTACACTGGAAGACCTGGAATATGCAGATGACATTGCACTACTCGCGCATTCACATCAACACATTCAAGACAAAACCGATAGACTGAATAAGTATGGCCAGCAGGTTGGCCTGAACATCAATCTGAAGAAGACAGAGGTCATGACACTAAATGTGGGCAATCCTGAGCCAATAATAGTAAGGAACCAGAAGTTAGAACAGACAGACACATTTACTTACCTAGGATGCATAGTAACACCTGATGGCGGAACAAGCAAGGACATTAACAACAGAATGAATAAAGCGAGAACAGCCTTTGCTATTCTCAATAACATTTGGAAGTCTTCCCAGTACAACACAAACACCAAATTAAGACTGTATGAGAGCTGTGTACTTTCTCTATGGTGCGTAATGTTGGAGAGTAACAGACAAGGAAATGTCGAAACTGTCCTCCTTCCACACATTCTGCCTAAGGAAAATTCTCCAAATCTTTTGGCCAAATACCATCAGCAATCAAGAACTACTTATTCGGAGTAACCAGGAGGACATGCACACCATCATAGCTGGCAGACGCTGGAGTTGGGTTGGCCACGTCCTCAGAAGGGACCCTGATACCATCACAAGAACAGCTATGCTATGGACCCCCGAGGGAAAGCGAAAGAGAGACCGACCAAAAACAACTTGGCGGAGAACTGTGGAAGCCGAGATGCAAAGAATGAACCAGAGTTGGGGCACTGTACGAAGGATGGCCGCCGACCGAGCAAAGTGGAATCAATTTGTTGCTGCCTTACAAGACACCACCAGGCATGGTGGCCGCTGACTGCTTTGGCGGTTATGGATCAAAGAAGAAGAGAAGAAGGTTATACTAACCTTGAAACATCTTGATATCTTTCAATACATATTCCTAGCCATCTTGGCTATTCAACACCGCGGATTAAATATATCCTGAAGAAGTGGTTCTACCACATTAAAGTAATAATATACACTTGATTTATGAGTCAAATCCAGACTCCTGACACTTATGAAAAGTAGCTTATGCTACACACATAATAATAAGTGGACCCAGCCACACATGCGGACATGTCTGTATGCTACAAAGCATAGACACAAACTCTTCTACGTCATCCCTCGATACATTACTTTGTCATAGCTAACAACTCTAGTTTTTGCGTTTTGGTGAAGCTCAGCATGGTGCGCAGCAATCCCGCTAAATACAACTTTATTAAGATTGCTTCACCCCATGATGTGCTCTCAACAGTTATCACACATGCAGCTTCATCACATTCTGTATTAAAACCTGTGTATATGAGAAACTTTGTTATTTTTTAGTTGTATATATTTTCAAAACACTCATGTAAGCACAATCAGGGCTGTTTTCAAATATATCAACACAAAAATGGAATAACATTTAATTTGTGAGTGTTTAGGATAGTAAACTCTTTCAAAATAGCTACCCACACATCTGTCACAATTAGAAACAGTTGATTCATGGGTATATTATATGTAAAAGATCAAACGTTTTCAATTAATGTTATTTGTTAAAATATTATTAACATTGTGAGAAGTCAGCCATGATTATTTAGATGGTGTAGAAACGCATAAATAATGAACAAACTTTAAAAAAACAATGTTTTTCCATGTTACAGAATTTGTGTAGAAAATAAAAATAGATGAAGTGTTGTAAGAATTAATGTGAAACTTAATGTGCTCATTATGTGAGTGATGTAGTCATTACAGTGTAAAATGGCTTACTCATGGACATGATCATGTGACTGACATTTTAAGAGTTAATGTGTTTTACTTTGCATAACTCGAGAAGAGCTGCAATAGTAATCTCACCTTTCCCTCTAATGTTATTTTTATTTGAAACTTTTCTCAGGCCCGTGGGTTTTCTGTGATTGCTGACAAACTGAATTTCTTTCGGTATGTGTCACACTTCAGAGCTGTACATAGAGGTTCATTTTTCACAGAAATGAGAACAACATCGGTGAGAAAGTTGTTGCCAGAAGCTTGGGGTAAGTTTCTGTGTTATGTTTTGATACAGGTATGTACTGCTATATCAGTAGCAAATCTGTAACTTGAAAAATAAGGAGCTATGATATGCATAGCAATGCTATCAGAATCTGATTTTCAGAATAAATCTTTTATCCTCTGGGCATGTTTCTTTCTGTTTAGCTTCTTGTCATGGAAGAAGAGGTTTAAACACTTAGATATTGACTCTGAGATTCTATTCTCCATTGCTTTTCTGTTTGCTAAGGCCTGGGTGTAACACACAAAAAATACAACATCTGCCCTCGACACCTAAGTTTGTGCTCTTCGCAAAGTGACTAAAGCAATTTTAGGGGATGGGGGGTGTTGGTATATCTGTCGCATTAGTAACATAAGCTGTTCAAATTGTCATGGCAAAATCCAGAAATTAAAAAAAAAATTATTTGTATGTAGTGTAAGCTGATTACTATAATTTATGAAAAAAGTTTTTTTTTTTTACTCCACATCTCCCATCTCTTCTTTTATTACCATTTTGAAGGAACATAAATGTGAGGCCAGGGTATATAAATAAACCATGACCTTAACTCATTTCAAGTTACCAGACCCCTACCATCAAATTTTATTACATGTGAACTTGGCCTAATTCAGTTCTATGACTTTTCACTGTGCTGTCCTTTTTGGAAATTTGTTTCCCATCTGTATGCTGATAACAGGCTGATATTGTTTCATTTAATACCATCTGACCTGCTATTAGGATATTTTTTATTAACATTCTATGACCATTCTTTATTATATTCTGTAGGTTTTTTGTGTCCAGTTCACACACCTGATGGAACTCCTTGTGGACTACTCAATCACCTAACAGCCAGCTGTAAGGTGAATATTTTATTTTTATCCTTCGAGCCATGTACGGTATCAAAGTTTTCCTCCCTCTAACTTAAGTAACCAAAATTAGATTATCCTTTCTGGTTACCAATATTTCCTGTTGCAAATGACTTTTCTATAGTTCCTAAATTTTTAGCAGCAAACTGCAGATGTTAGTACCAACTAAATTATATCATTAAGACTAGTTTTAATATATTCTCACATTGATTTTACAATATTCTCACATAGATATTCTTTTCAGTAATGCTTTTCTTCATACTTGTCCAACAGGTCAGTTTCATTTGAGCAGTTAATAATAAAATGATCTTTGTTTACTGAGGTTTGCTATGGACACTTGTAGAATCTCTGTACCTCTTTTTTTTTCCCTTGGCCTTACTGTAGCCCTCTCATTGAACATCCTTTCTTTTATTTCCACTGCTGTTTTTCGCATATGATAGTAGTGGAACAAATATGTTTCCTCTCCTAATGTGCATTATTTTGCATATTATATTGCAATTTTTTTTTTAGCTTTGTATGTATAGGAAGCTTGTTTGTTTTTTTATTTTTTAAATAAAAGGTGTATAATTTGAAGACATAATTTCTCAAAACAATACCAGGTGGTAAACTCAGAATTCCCTGTAAACAAGCTGGGTAACATTCTCACAGAACTTGGGATGTCACCTCTATCTTCACCCAACCCATGGCCTATTGCTGATTGTTATGTTGTCATGTTGGATGGAAGAATCATGGGATATGTTAATGCCTGGTCAGTAGAATCATTCACTAGCACACTCAGGATGCTAAAGGTCAAAGGTAGAGGAGAGGTGAGCTGATTGGTTCATTGTGTATTTTACTTTACTTAAGATCTTTGAGTCTCTCTCTTCCTCACACTCTCACTTCTCTCTGCTGTTACATGTGTACATGGCTCTATGCATACATATGTTGTGTATTTGTTTTTTAGTTACCAAAATACACTCGGCTGTATATGCCAAAATCAAATTGTTTGTCCAATGTTTTTACTTACTTACTTAGTCGTTCCCCTTCTACCGTGAGGTGTAGAGGTTTGGAAGAGAGAGCGCCAGACTATCCTATCGGCTGTCTTCCTCCTGGCCTGGTTCCACTCCAGTCCTCGGTCCTTCAAAGATTGTCTAATGTTGTCCTCCCAGAGGACTCTGGGTTTTCCTGGGGGTCTGGATCCTTGGCTCTTTGTTTCCCATGCTTGTCGTGGTAGCCAATCTTCTCCCATTCTGCAGACATGGCCAAACCATCTTAATTGGGACTGTTCTACTTGGGTCTGCAGGGGGTGGCATTTTAGGCCTTGACGTATCGTCTGGTTGCGGACCATGTCTCTTCTTGTTACTTCAACCACCTTCCTCAGATACCTCATTTCTGAGGTTTGAATCTGGCTTTTATGGGTTGTAGTCATTGCCCATGACTCACATCCATATGTCAAGACTGGGACATAGGTGGAGCGGTATACAGCCATCTTCGTTTTCTTACCAACCTCTCTCTTGCTGAGGAATCCTCGATTTATGGCCTGAAAAAGTCTCCCAGCTGCTGCTTTTCGAGTGGCCAACTCTTCTTTGATGCCTCCCTTTCGGTCTATAATAGCTCCGAGATATTTAAAGTGGTCGACCTGCTCCAGGACCTGTTCTCCCAGCTTAATCTGGTCTTCTTTCTTCTCGTGATATCACCATGGATTTTGTTTTAGAGCTGCTTATGACCATCCCTCTCTTCTCCAGCTCTTCTTTCCAGACTTGCAGGTTGGATTGGAGATGTGCCTCTGATTTAGCAATCAGGGCAACATCATCGGCAAATGCCAGCTCTGAAATACAGACCTGTCTCATCTTCCAGTACCCCACTGAATACTTTCTTGTTCTCTCCTTACATGACTTGATAACATCGTCCATGAGGAGTATGAAAAGATAGGGTGACAGGATATCACCTTGTCTTACACCGGTGGTGGTCCTGAACTCTTCTGACTTATGGTTTGCTGTCCTCACATAATTCCTGCAAGACTTGTAGAAGCTCTGTATAGCATGAATCAAAGGTGCTGGAATGTTCTTCCTTGCCAAACACTCCCAAAGTTTGCTCCAGGGGACCCTGTCAAGTGCCTTTTCCAGATCTATGAAACATAGATGGATCTCACTCTTATACTCAAGGGCCTTTTCACTCAGCTGTCTGAGTGTGAAGATTAGGTCTTGAGTACTTTGGTTTGCTCGGAATCCGCTCTGGACCTCATTCAATTGTGGCTCAGCTAGGCGTCGGGGTCTCTGCTCTAGGATTCTAGAGTAGATTTTACCAGGGACACTGAGAAGGGATATGCCTCTATGGTTTCCACATTGTCGATTGTCACCCTTTTTGAAAATTGGTGTTATGATGGCAATCTTCCAATCCTTTGGTATGGTCTTGTTGCACCATGCTGCCTGTAGGACCCTTAAGAGTAATAGGTCGCCTGATGCTCCCATGTACTTAACCATTTCTGGTGTTATACCATCATGCCCTGCTGCTTTGCCCATCTTGATTTTCTCCAGTGCTGCCTTCAGTTCTTCCATCTTTATGTCATCTTCAACATCATTGGTTTTCTCTTCTGTGCTAGTGGTTATCATTTCTGATGCTTCACCATGCTCACCATCCAGGACTTCTGAGAAATATTCTTTCCATCTTTCCATTACTTCCTTCGGGGCAGTAAGCAATTTGCCTTGCTTGTCCTTTATAAATTTGAGAGCGCATTGTTTTTCCTTCCTCATGTTCTTTAGGGTCTTATAGAACAATTTCTGGTTTTCTTGCGCATCTTTTTCTAGCTTTTCTCCAAATTCTTCCCAGGACTTCTGTTTTGCTGCTAGCACCTTGTTCTTTGCTTCTGTTCTGAGTATCACATATTCTCTATATTTCTCTATTTGTCCTGCTGTGTTTTTAGCTCCTAAGTATTGTTTCCATGCCATTTTCTTATCTTTTTTTTCTCTTTGACTTCCTCTGTCCACCAATGTGTCCTCTTTCTCTTGTTCCCAAGTCGGACTTCACCACATGCAGCAGCTGTCTTTATGATGTCCTTGAATTTAAGCCACAGGGTTTTCAAGTCATCAGGTTGTTCTTCTGTGTTTCTCACCGCTGTAGCAATAAGCCCCTGATATCTGGTCTTAATTTCTGGCTCTCTCAGCTTGTAGGTCTTAATGCTCATTTCTTCCGTTCGTTTACTTGGCTTCTTGCGTGATGCTGGGCAGTTCCTAGGCTGAGCAACTCTTTCAGTTGTTCTTTTGATTGTAAGCAGGTAGTGATCACTTCCAATCTCTGGCCCCCTCCAGACTCTAACATCCCGGACATATTTGAATGAGCTCCTCCTAACAATGGCATAGTCGATCACTGACTTCTCATTCTTTGTTGGTTCACACCTAGTGTATGCATGTATGCGCTTATGGGGGAACTTTGTGTTGGTAATGATCAGATTCTGCTCACTGCAGAATCTGAGGAGTCACTTTCCATTGTCATTGAGAGTATCTTCTCCGTATCTTCCGATAACTCCACCCCATCTAGCATGGTCATTTCCAACTCTGGCATTGAAATCTCCGAGCATGATAATTTCATCTATGCAGTCATCCACTGTCCTTTAAAGCAGCTCGAAGAATTCCTCCTTGACCTCTGCTCTCTCATCCTCATTTGGCCCATACACTATGACCAGGTTGACTATGGTTTCTCCTTCTTTTAGTTTTACAACCATAATGCGCTCTGAGACAAAGTTCCATCCTATCTTTCTGGTTTTTCACCACAATGCAACCCCCCCCCCCCCCTCCCCCAATGTTTTTAATTATCAAAACACACTCAGCTGTGCCAAGTTAAATAGTTTGTCCTATACAGTACTTCAAAGGACAGCCTCAAGAACAAGAATAAAGAGATTAGACAAGAAATACACAGGGCAAACAATATTCAGAAGTTAACAAGAAAAGCTTTTGCAAAGAGACAAAGGCTGGCATAAGACAAATGTGGAAACGATACCATGGTCTCCTAATGACTATCTAGGTTACAGAGTGAAGGAATGATACATAGGTGAAGGCCAATAAGTGTCTAGTACTAATCATATAATAAATTATTTTGTAAGACAATTCTTTTGGGGATCAACACAGACTTCAGTGTATGTTTTATCTTTAATATGAACATGCAGCATTATTATGACTTGTCAGTACAGGACAAGTCACCATGTAGATTTTGAGATTTAAGAACTAGTTTCTCTTTATGAGCACCTAGTGGCAGCCTGGTGAGTGCTTGCTACTTGAGGCAAAGTTATCAGGTTTGGAAACCTGATAACGCAATGCTCCAATCTACTCAGCTGTAAATGGATACCTGACTCTGCTTTTGAGATAGAAATGGCACAGGTGGCAAGGAAGGAAACCAGTCATGAAAGTGTGAGACCTAGTAAAGTGAAGTCTCTGACACTTCACTGCCCTATGGTAGTATGTGTTATGGGCTTACTTTTGCCTTATCTGTTGATTATCATCATCTTCCCATCATTTTCATTCCCAAATCTTGCACTGTTATTCTTCACATTTTACTTGGCCTCCTACTCTTCCCTGTGGTCGAGTCCAATGCGTGTCTAGTTAAATCTTTTGGTTTTTTATGAGGATGAAACCTATGCATCTCCAGTTTCCTTCTTAAATCACATAGATTGATTGGGTATTGTCTGTTATAGCTTCTGGTCTCTTTACTTGTAAGGTTACGAGGTTGTAAGATTGGAAATGCAGCCCTATTCCTGGCCTTGCATTTTCTGCACTTTTAATGACATAAGAATTGTTTCTCTCCAAAACAAAAAACATGGTAATATCAAGAGAAGAAAAATGGCATCAGATTATGCTGGGAGAACAGGTCCCGGAGCAGGTCAACCACTTTGAATACCTTGGAGCTACCATAGACAAGGAAGGGAAGCATCGAAGAAGAGTTGGCTACCCAAAGAGCAGCAGCTGGAATACTTTTTCAGACCATAAATCGAGGATTCCAAAGTAAAAGACAAATTGGCAAGAAGACGAAGATGGCTGTATTCTGCTCCACCTATGTTCCAGTCTTGACTTATTGATGCAAGTCATGGACAATGGTTACAACCCACAACTAGCCAGCTCCAAACCTCAGAAATGAGGTATCTTGTTCAAGTAACAAGAAGAGACATGAACTGCAACCAGACAATACATCATGACCTCAAAACCCATCCCCTGTAGACCCGAGTGGAACAGTTCCAGTTACGATGGTTTGGCCATGTCTGCAGAATGGGAGAAGACTGGCTACCACAACAAGTGTGGGGAACTAAGAGCCAGGGATCTAGACCTCCAGGACGACCCAGAGTACGCTGGGAGGACAACATTAGAAATCTCTGAAGGACCGAGGACTAGAATGGAACCAGGCCAGGAGGCAGACAGCTGATAGGATAGTATGTCACTCTCTCTGGCAAACTCTACACCCCAGGGTAAAAGAGAAACAACTAAGTAAAAGATTTATTTCTGAGGATTTTGATGTTTAATGTTGATTTGGTTAGAAAAAAAATTTCTCTTTTTGAGATTACAATATATTATTATTATTATAATTTGCTGATCCTGATATTCTTCTGCAGGTGCCATTTACATTGGAAATATGCTTGGTGAAGAAGACCGATGTTGCTAGCCAGTACCCAGGACTGTATCTCTTCTCAACTACCGCACGAATGGTGCGACCAGTACTTAATATTAATGCTGATGCTATTGAGATGATTGGAACTTTTGAGCAGGTGTACTTGGACATAGCCGTCAACAAAAATGAAGCACACCCTGGGGTCAGTACATCTCGCAGACAAAGGCAGTAACACTTTTTCACATGAGAGACCATCTTGTTTCTGTGTATAATCTGTCAGGGAAACTTCTATGTACACATTTCTTTACTGTCGTTGACAGTTTTATCATGGAATTTCTATGTTGTGCCCACTCCTTGTTTGCAGTTTTCATATGATTATCTACTCTAGTTTTTTATTTAAATAGGCTGTTTACTTTATTTATTTTTTGGTAATTAATAAAATAACATAAAATTGCTGAAAAAGTGAAAGGGAAAAATGAAGTCTACGAACTACATGCACTCGTTTTTGTCATGCCTCCAAAAGCAAACTGGGAGAATCTGAAGGAACTGGAAAATGGATTTGAGCAGAACAAGTCTGCTCTCTAATGTCTGGAATATATTTGCATTGTATCAAGTGTAAATGGTGTTAAATGTAAGGACAAATTGATGTAACAAGTATGTATGTTTTTTTTTTTTTTTTTAATTTAAACAATCTAACTTTAAATGGTAAATTAACTTTGAAGACCTGGAAGAAGTGAATAATGGAATTCAAGGTAAATTCTGAATTATTATTATATTTTTGAATTCTTGAACAGTATTTTATGGTCCCTTTCCTTAATTTTAAAAAATGGTGATAGAAAAGTTATGGAAATCTCATAGAAATTGATTTTATGTCTGGAAAAAGTCTGCAGAAACTGCATGTGGTTTACTTTAGCATAACTTCTACTTCAATATTTTTCACATTTCACTTCAGTATTTCCCACTTTTCATATTACTACACCTGTTATTACATTCATTTTACCACACATTTCATTTCCATGTACTTTAGGAGTCCCCACACTTCACTCTGATATGTGCTGTATCCCATTTCAGTATACCTCTTACTTGTTTGGTATACCCAGCACTCAACTTGGGGACACTTAACATGATAATAGATTTCATAGTTGTGTCTTCCTACACGATATTTTTAAAAAATGTTTTACCAGGTATTTTTTTGTTTTTGCTTTAATATAGAACAGTGTTCTTCCACATATTTATGTGAGTTGTAACACCACAAATGTTATGTGATGACTTAGCACCATATATGCATGAGAGGTAACAGACTGTAGTACAATGATCACCTCTTTCAATCATGGACATTTTTCATCACACAGACAGTACTTGTCTGTGAGCAGTCTTTCATTTGATATCAGTTATTATCTTACCAAACCTCAGAAATGAGGTATCTGGGGAAGGTGGTTGAAGTAACAGGAAGAGACATGGTCTGCAACAGATGATACGTCATGGCCTTAAAACTCAGACCCAAGAAGAACAGTCTCAACTAAGATGGTTTGGCCATGTCTGCAGAATGGGAGAAGATCGGCTACCACAACAAGTATGGGAAACTAAGAGCCAAGGATCCAGACCTCTAGGACGACTCAGAGTTTGCTGTGAGGACAACATTACACAGTCTCTGAAGGACCGAGGACTAGAATGGAACCAGGCCAGGAGGAAGACAGCCGATAGGATAGTATGGCGCTCTCTGTTCCAAAACTCTACATCTCACGGTAGAAGAGATACAGCAAAGTAAGCAAGTATTATCTTACCTTTTAAAAAAAAAGAAGCCAGACTGATTTTTTTTCAAGACCTTGTCATAATGAACTGTATTATTTATTTTTTATTTTTATTTGCAGAGTTCAAGTAGCATTCTGTCATAAATATGTTGTTTAAGGTAGTAAATGTGATGTAGCTATCATAGTTATATTTGCTTTGCTCCATCACAGGTAACAAGTCATGTGGAGTTGAGTGAACAGAGCATGCTTAGTGTCCTTGCCAACATGACTCCTTTTTCTGACTTCAACCAGAGTCCACGTAACATGTATCAGTGTCAGGTAGATGTTTCTTCATCTTACATTAACGTTGGTTTGGTATGTTTATGGGCGGTGTACATAATGTATAATAACAAAAACAAAGAGCAGTAGATGTTCATAAATTGGTGCTTGCATAGAAAAGAAGGATTGAAATGGTATGACAAGGTCACCAATGTGGGAATGATGACAAGAACCAGACAAATGTGAATGGAACAAGAGATGAGAAGAAGACACTGGCTATGGATACGATACACATTGAGGAAACTTGTTGATAGTATCACAAGGCAGTCTATGTTCTGGAATCCCTAGGGAAAGATAGGCAGATAGGTTTAAAAAAACACATGGAAAAGAGAACTGGAGACAGATGTGAGGAAGATGAGAAAAGAACTTGAGTTGATGGCACATGAGAGGAAGACTTGGCGGTGTATGTTTGTTGAAGGCTTGTGGTCCTTGGTGAGCTAAAGGGTATTGATTGACATAAGGTACACTTGTAAAGTAAATTAAACAATTTTTTTGTTTAAGTTCTACAAGACAAAGCTATTATATCCCTATTGTAAAATACACTTATTGCTGTCAGATTGCTAACTGATCATTTTGGGGTGTCAGAAAAAAGAGCAGTAACCTGTTTAATTATTATTTTGCTTGTCTTTACATTAATTACTTTGGCTATAAGATTTTTAAAAAATGGAGACATGTTGAAAGCAGCAAAGAAATGTTATATGTTTGTAAGATGTTGCCAGAGAAGATTATTGTGCCTGAAATAATAAAATAAAAATAGCATGAAAGTGGAGGAAAAAGGGAGGGATGACCAGATAAAAGTAGAGGCAGATTGGATGCTTTCTGGAAAAGCTCCTCCTACATAGCATAAGGCTGTCTTAAACATGAAACCTGCAGGGGAAGTAGGTCACATAAGAAATAAGTGCTGACAGCATGATAATTGGGAGTCTGACAATGGTTTAAAGATGCACCCAGGACATGCCATACTGGAGAGCTGCAGCTGAATGCCCATAACTAAAGGATTATTCCATCAATTATTCAGTAGTGGTTGAATTATTTTACATCTGTCTTTTTTTTCAGATGGGCAAACAGACAATGGGTACTCCCTTACATGCCTATCAACATCGAGCTGACAACAAGTTGTATCGCATACAAACCCCTCAGAGTCCGTTGGTTAGGCCTTCATCATATGAGGCGTATAACTTTGACGAGTACCCTCTAGGAACAAATACAATAGTGGCAGTTATTTCGTACACAGTAAGTTGACTGTTTTAGGACAATGAATCTTAAAAGCTTAAGAAGTAACTAAAAAATGTAACACATAACAATCATGAAAATTACTTTTTCAGTTTATTTGAATTACATGAAACTGAAAATATTAACAAGTATCAGAAATGTAACAGCACTTAGTACCATGGGGCTAACATTGAAAGACTTATGAACAGTATGCACCGCTACATTGGTACAGTTTTCTGCATTTTTAGAAATAAATTATTTTGAGTTCCTTCTGCATTTGTTACTTCTGAATGAATATAAAAATTTTTCTTCTCAGGGTTATGATATGGAAGATGCCATGATATTAAACAAATCATCATATGAGAGAGGGTTTGCCCATGGCTCTATCATCAAATCGGATGTAAGTTGTTTAGCATGCATTTCTTTGAGGTCAGACTCTTTAACTGAGCTTTCTTCACTATAATCTCATTTCTTTGTTACTTCATGAAACTTTGAGTACTGTTAAATTGCTTATATGGCTGTCTTTGTGCCTGTGAAAATAAAATTGCAGTAACTTAAAAATTCTTCTCTTCTTCTTCTTCTTTGATCCTCAGCCGCCGACTGTCAAAGCAGTTGGTGGCCATCACGCCTGGTGGCGTCTTGTAGGGCAACAACAAATTGATCCCACTTTGCTCGGTCGGTGGCCATCCTTCGTACAGTGCCCCAACTGTGGTTCATTCTTTGCATCTCAGCCTCCACAGTCCTCCACCAAGTTGCTTTTAGTCGGCCTCCCTTTCGTTTTCCTTCAGGAGTCCATAGCATTGCTGTTCTTGTGATGGCATCGGGGTCTCTTCTGAGGACATGGCCAACCCAGCTCCAGCGTCTGCCAGCTATGATGGTGTGCATGTCCTATTGCTTGCTCAGAGTAAGCAGATCTTGGTTGGTGATGGTATTCGGCCAGAGGATTCGGAGAATTTTTCTTAGGCATGTTGTGTGAAAAGAGGACAATTTAGACATTTCCTTCTCTGTAATTCTCCAGCATTCCGCACCATAGAGAAGCACAGAAAGCACACAGCTCTGATATAATCTTCAGCTTGTGCTGTACTAGAGGACTTTCAGATGTTGTTTAGACTAAAAAAGGCTGTTCTTGCTTTGTTCATTCTGTTGTTGATGTCTTTGCTTGCTCCGCTGTCTGGTGTTACTATGCATCCTAGGTATGTGAAGGTGTCTGTCTGTTCCAGTTGCTGATTCCTTACTGATATGGGCTCAGGGTTGCTCACATTGAGTGTCATGACCTCTGTCTTCTTTAGATTGATGTTCAAGCCCACCTGTTGGCTATACTTATTAAGTCTATCCGTTTTTTCCTGGATGTGTTGATGTGAATGTGCTAGTAGAGCAGTGTCATCTGCATATTCTAGATCTTCCAATGTAGAAAATGTAGTCCATCTTATTCCTCTTGGACTGCCCTTGTTGTCTGGCGCATCACTCAGTCTATGACTGTTGAAAATAGAGTGGTTGATAAGGAGCATCCCTGTCTTACTCCTGTCTTCACCTCAAAGGTTAGGTTGCTCTGCCCAACGCTACACGTAAAGTTGGCATAGAGGCTTTTTATGATTGACACTATGTGGCTTGGAATTCTATAAGCCCTCAGTATTTTCCATAAACTGTCCCTATGTATACTGTCAAAAGCCTTTTCAAAATCAACGAAATTAATGTACAGCTGTCTTTGCCATTCTGAGCACTGCTCTATAATGTTCCTGAGGGTAAATACTTGTATATGATCTACACATCTTCTGTTCTTTCTAAATCCTGCTTGTTCTTTCCTCAGTTTGTGGTCTACTGCTTTTCAAATTCTCTGTATAATTATCCTGCCTAATATTTTGCTGGGAACTGAGAGAAGAGTTATTCCTCTCCAATTATTGCAGTCTGCAAGATCTCCCTTCTTGGGCAGTTTGACAATTATTCTGTTGTTCCACTCCATTGGTGTTGTCCCTGTTTTCCAGACTTGTGCAAATAGTGGTTCTAATAGTTTTGCTGCTAGCTCAGGGTCTGTCTTAAATAGCTCTGCATTTAAGTTATAATGGCCAGGAGCTTTTCCATTCTTTAACCCTTTGATTGCTGTGATGATTTCTTTTCGTGGAATGTCTGTATTAACATCTAGATTTTTTTCAGCCTCAGGAACATTCAGTTGTGTCTCTGGTGGTTCCTTGTTCAGAGTTTCTCTGAAATGCTCTGCCCATCTTGTTTCCTGTCCCTCTACTGTCGTGATGAGATTTTCCTTGCTTATCTCTTACTAATGTAATATTGTTTGCACCTCGTTTTCCGCTGATGATTTTAGTTCTTCTTCTTCTTTCGTTCGCTTGAAATATATTGTCTATATCTGCAATGTTGTTTCTTGTATAAACTTCACTGTCTTTTGTAGTTCATACAGAGGTCCATATAGTTTTGCTTCCAGTGTTGTTTCTCTGGGCCAGTGGGTTTGCCTCAATATATCATATTCGGGGCAATCTTGCAGTACGTGCTCCGCTGTCTGGGGTGCCTGTCCACATGTACACATGGCTGAATTGCCAATCTTGAATTTTGTATACATGTGGCTGCGGAGGCGGTTGTGTCCTGTTCTGAGGCGCAGAATGACAATTTGTTCTGATCTGTTCATAGCTTGGTAGTCATCCTGCGTTGATGTTGGTGGCTTTCTGATAGATTTGATCATCTTTTTCTTCTGATGGTACGTAACTGGTACATCCGGTTGTTCGTCTGCAGCACCTTCTTTAGCCAGTCCGTCTGCTCTCTCGTTTCCTGGTATTCCACAATGAGACGGTATCCACTGCATGGCAACCCTGCGCTGGTTGCACAGTTCAGAAAGTAGGGCCTGTATAACTGGCAATTTTCTGGACTCAAATGCTTGGAGTGCTGATCTTGCATCTGTCAGGAATACTACAGGCTGTGGACCGAGATTGGTGTTCAGTAGTTTCTCAGTTGCCTCCTTGATTGTCTGGACTTCTGCATCATAGTTGTTACACAATTTCCCCGTTGGTACTCTGACCGTATCCCTAGTGTTGTTTGGGTATTCTATGTACACTCCTGCTCCTCCATTCTTTACTGCATTCTGTGCTGACCCATCCGTGTATACTCGGACCCAGAGGTCCTGTGGGTATTCATCATCCAGGAAACTGAGAGTGACTGTCCTATGTTGCACGCTGTTCTGTTCATCCCTGTCGAATATTCCTTTCACTTTTGTGTGGATGTGTACTGGTAGTCCATGCTCCTCTCTCCAAGGGGTTTGTTCTGGCACAGACTTTAGAGGGCTGTTAACTTCAGGCAGGTCTGAGGTTTGTCTACGAAATCGTTTGGCCTGGTGGATAAAGCTGCTTCTTTTCAGTCGCCCCATTGCTAGGTTTTGGAATCTGTCCTTCATTGGATGGCTCGGCATACAGAGGAACTTTTCTGCCTGTGTTAGCACTTTCGTGTCTCTGCGTTCTCTCAGTGCTTGTATCCTCCCCATTTTCTCCATCTCCACTATAGGCGTTGATTTCATTGCCCCCGTGATGACCCTAAGCGCCTGGTTTTGCACCTTATCTAGCTCTTGTAATGTGGTGTTTGATGCTGGACACCACGCAGCTGACCCATATTCCAGGTATGGTCGTATGCCCTGCTGGTAAACTTTACTAAGTATTTTCCCGCTGGCTCCCCATGTGGTTCCACTTAGTTTTCTCAGGATGGCTAGCTTCCTCCTGGCCTTTGTTGCTGCCTTGTTGATGTGCTGCTTCCATGTCAGCCTATCATCGAATGTAACTCCGAGATAGGTGGGTTGTTTATCTTCTCTCAGGAGCTCTTCGTTTATCTTGATATGATTTTAGTTATTTTGTATACTGTGCATTGTTCATTTCTCAGTGCTGCCTCTTCTGCGTGTCTTGCAAGATCGTCTAGGAAATTCCTTTTGTTGGCTCGGGTTTGGCGTTTAATTTCCTTGTCCAGCTGACTGTACTGTTCGCTATATAGTTGCTTTAACCTGGGGGACTTCGCTTCTGTTTTCTTTCTTTTCATTTTCTTTCTCAGTGTTATGGTGTTTAATGTTTCTGATGTTATCCAGTCTTGCTTCTTTCTTTCCTGGAATCCCAAGCATGATTTGCTGCTTTCCTTATATATTGTTGAAATGGTGTTGAATTTCTGGTCTATATCATCAGTCACTGTCTTGTTGTCGTTTCCGTAACTTCATTTCTTTTTACATAGACGGGGTGCTAAAACCCCCAACCCGGAGGACCAGGGTGTCTGCTTTAGTCTGACTCATGCCCGCGCAAACCTGTCCAGCTTGGTAGAACCTTCCAGGAGTAAAACTCCAGCTGGCATAGTTCTAGGGGTAATCAGGGTACGCAAGCCACCATACCTCGACAAGGTATTGACACCAGTGATGGCAGAAAAATTGAGTTAGAAGATGCATAAAGTTGTATTGAACAAATCATTGTTGATAAGTATGAGCTTCAACTTTCAGAAAAAAATCATTATTGATAAGTATTAACCTCAGCTTTCAGAATGAATCATTATTGATAAGTATGAGCTTCAGCTTTTAGAATAAATCATTATTGGTTCAGAATAAGCGTCATTTTTCAGAACAAATCTTTATTGATAAGTATGAACTTCAGCTTTCAGAACAAATCATTATTGATAAGTATGAGCTTCAACTTTCAGAATGAATCATTATAGATAAGAATGAGATTTATGCTTCAGAACAAATCATTATTGATATGTATGAGCTTCAACTTTCAGAATGAGTCATTATAGATAAGAATGAGATTTATGCTTCAGAACAAATCATTATTGATAAGTATGAGCTTCAACTTTCAGAATGAATCATTATAGATAAGAATGAGATTTATGCTTCAGAACAAATCATTATTGATATGTATGAGCTTCCATTTTCATGAGCTTATATCCTTTTTGTTAAACAACAGCACATGGCCAGAAAATTGCGTAAGTGGACTTAACAACAAATGCTACATCAATAATCACCCGTACAACAGGCGAAACTAATCTTGCCACATAGCACAAATATGTGCCGCTCGCAACATCGAGCATGGAATAAACTATAGCTGCTACGTATACAAGGCTAGTTCTCAGATATCAGTATCAAACTTACAAGAGGTCACCCAGCATCAGGGAAATAACATTCCCTATGCAAATTTGACACAATAGCATTCCTCTAATAAAATAAAGAAAACGATAATTAAAACTTGCTGACATCCATTAGTAGACAAACCCCAATATTGCGAGCAACATGTTATAGATAAATTAAATGTAACTAAAATCTCATGGCCAACTTAATTACTACAAAGTCAGAAACTAAAACGTAATAGCCTAATTTTAGTAGGTTGGAGAAAACTACAAATAGAACTACGCAGCATATCAAGGCCAAGTCATGCACATTATATCACGTAGACACTTTTATCAAAAGAGCACTAGTGATCTATTCATGTAGGATAAAACATAGGACTTGGATCACTTTAGCATAAGAAATAGGAAGCATACTGAACTTGAAAAATATGACATTTCAGTAGTGACACTGTGACAACTTGCCCAATCTTCTCTTCATTTTTATTATTATTTACGTACATCGTTTTTTCTCATCCTCAATGCATGATCGCAAAGTCCCGGGAATTGTCACTTGCGGAAAATCTCCTAGCGTTCGGTATTTTCCCCTCGCTATTTTTAGATACGACGTCATTGTTGACCAATGACCTCGGTAGCGAGAAATCCGTTTTAATTTAGAACTGCTTGAACTTGGGAGAACCAGTTTAGGCCATTTAGGAAGACATCACGTGACTTTTAACATTATTGATTGGAGCGTCTAAAACGAGGCTAAGGTCACATGATGCACGCTACGGATCACGTGTCCAAGCGGAAATGACCCGCTAAAAGGCGGCAAAGCCAGCATTTTGTCACTTGCCCAGGAACCCTCAAGAAAGCTAGGTCTAAGCCAGATCGGCGAATTCTCGCATTAAAAGCACTGAAGCCACGTGTCTAATTGCGGGTTAGCGTCCATCTTTGAGTAGGTAAGTGAAATCTCGCTAGAATATAATGTGATGAAATGTGTAGTACCTTGCAAAATCGACGCAAGATTGGTATGTTTACTTTATTCATATTTCTGTTGTACGATCACATCCAGCCACATGTGATCGGGTATATTTTATGATCCCACGGGATATGTACATGTTCATAATAATGTATAACGGGAATATATATATATATAGCTATTAATTTCCATATTATTTGATTAATTTCGACCCGACGTTTAGACTAACGGAAATTAATATTAACGATAATGTTGACAGACCGTGACATATATTCATTATAAATTATATGACGATGCGACCAGACATGAAGTGTGTGATAATGTTGTCAGACAATTCTAAAACACGGATGTCCAATTAATTGTTAAATTCCTCATAATGACATGACGATTAGGCTAGAGGCACAGAACTAGAATACTGTTGCCGACATTTCTATGATAAAAGTTGGTGGGTTTAACTGACATTTATAGTAATTCATCGGGTTAAGCTGACGATAAATCAGTCTAAAGAATTATAATACTGCCACTGGGGCAGAGAAATATAATAAAGGACAGACAGGAGAAACTTGAATTCAAGATTAGGCTCTAGACATATGATGTTAGAGACTAAAATCTGAGATGACTGGCAGAGGGACGGCTTAGGGAAAGACTGCTTTCTAAAGCTAGTAAATTAATGAAGCCGTCGTATTTGTCTTCAGTCTATGGTGGAGCCTTGCACGACAGTCCAATCTCAGCGCAGAATACGGAGTCGAGCACAGAGAAGGCAAATCCGAACCATTCAAGACCTACCTGGGGCAACGTCAGGAGACCGGAGAACTAACCACACTTCACTATCAGCCGGGGGCTGAAAAGCTAAGTCCACGAAAAGGGAACTCACTACATCAATGCCTAGTTTAGTCATCCATGATGAAAAACACTTGAATTGTGAGACACATAATACATACAGCAGACACTAATTCCATTGACAATACTATCATTCACCATCTATTCATTTTATTGCAATAAACCAATTGGGTGTATATACTGTACCCCACGCTTTGTTCCTTCCATTAGATGTTGAATATTGTCTATGTTTATCTTCCTTTATAAGGGAGGGGGGGCTCATAAAATATAATATAAATTAAAGAATAATAATAATAGATAACTGAGAAGGGGACGACGGTAGCGAGAGACCAAATATCTCCTTACAATCTTTTCCAGACCTGTCGAGTTAGGAGAATTTACCCTCTTCGTCACCCTTCGGAAGTGGGAAAACCCAGCAGGGATTCCTTGAGCCAAATCTTCCACATCAGATCTATTATTTCCTCTAAATAATTCTCTTATCCTTTAAACGCTACGTGACGGACACGTAGCATTTATTCAAATCCAATAATTATTTTTAGCATCAATATTAATGATTACTGGAAGATGTAATATATAACTCTAAACCAATAGTAAACTTCTTAAGAATAAAAGTTAGCCATCCAATCAAATGTTAGCTTAGTAAATTAACAACCTTAGGAAATAGTATATAAGGATGACCAGTAACCCATTAGTGTGAAGTAGAGTACAGTACAGTTTGAGACAGTGAGCAGCGATAATTCTGAAGAAACAGTATACTAAAACAGTGTGTTAGCCAAGCAAGTAGAAGCCTCAACTATAGAGCATCCTAAACAGTTATCAAGTCTTTGTTCAACATAGTAGACTACAATCAAGATTCATACTAATGACCTGACACCAAGTAAGTGCTAGTGAAGTATTTCATTCTTGGGTGAATGTCCGCCATCAACTAGCAAACTATAAAAATAAAGGACAACATTTTTAATCAACTGGAACAGAATAATCTGGCTCCTGGGGACTTCAGCTTCAATCCTTATTGGTCAGACCAAGTTCTGAGAGATGTTTGGTCACATTACTTGAATAAAGGCAAAACATTCACAGATCTAGAATTGGAAGACGATTTTATTGGAATTGAAGATCCTATCGAAAAACACGTACATGAACAAGAAGATGAGTCAGAACAAGAACGACTCCTAACACCTGAAGAGATAAACAAGAAATAATAGATGAAGATGAGATAGTGAATTATTATGTATCTCTTGATATTTCCACAGTAGAAGATATTAAATTGATGACTGAATCTGAACAAGCAATATATCACCTTACAAAACATTGGGACCAAGAAGTTGTAATTGATGGTTCACTATGCACAGTAAAATATCTAATTGCAGAAGAGTATCACACCTTGCATAATAGTAATCCCGATCCTTTGACATATTGTGTTGATGAAAAGTATGATGTGGCTTCTTTAGTCGATTGATTTGAATAAAGTCTTCATATGGCTTCAACTGGACATTGGAGTTCATGATTCACAGTTGTCGAGATTGACAATTTTTGAGTTAAGGAGATGCACTACAGTGAAAACTAACTTTTGTTTTAATAATATTTTCATACTTTTTATATATTCAATGGACACAGGGCATGTCCATGAAACAAATTCTACTGTTTATTTTGTTAAAAAAAATTGGTTACCATAGTAACCACAAAAACATCCGCCATATTGGATTTTAAACCAGTTTTCAAGAGCATTTTAAACCAATTTTCAAGAGCAAAAAACATGTTTCCCATTGACCAAATTTTATCAAATTGCATACACATGTTGTGACTGACAATTGAAAAAATTGATCACATGCTTTTTTTGATAAGTTTAAAATTCTATTTTTAATGATTTAAAAAAAAAAAAAAACTATATTTGTATGAAAAATAAAAATAAAAATATTAAAAAGAATATATCATAGCAAAATATCAAAAAAAAAGCATATGATCATTTAAAGATATGTATATGTACTACATGCATGCCAAATCTGAAACTGATCTGTTAGATAAGGTGTTAGTTTTTTAATTTAAAAAAAATAAAATGTTAATTTTAAGAAAAATTCTTTTTACTCACCGAGTACCTTGTCTTGTCCAATATACTCCATTTTGGGGGGCTGAATGTGTTTAAAATTGTCCAGTACTATATGCTGCACCTCCTTCAGCTTCCTGCAGCTCCTCCTCTCGCCTTTGTCTTGCCTAATTTTTCTTCTTTTTACAAGTTTTTCAGCCTCATATTTCTGGCTGTTTGCCAGATGTTTCCTTAATCGCATCTGTCCAAGGCGTTTCGAGTTTGTTTCAGATGCTTGGCCATACAGCTTTTTTATTTCTGCACTGGCTAATGGACCAAAGTTGAACTCTCCAATGGCCACAAGGACACTGAATTTGACTTTTTTCAAAGACACAAATTTCCGCTTGCTGCAACGACTATATAATATTGTAGAGGCTTTCATTTGCATTTTGAGTTGCACCTAGCTCACACCGCTTGAGCAGATGCTGATCAGTAAGACACTCATAAATAGAGGCTAAGTGCTTATGGAGCAGGTTTTAGTCTAGCGGAGTATGAATTTGGGTCTCGTGGGGTCCGGCAGCTTCTCCTTTGGCCATGGAAGCCTGATAGAAACACCAGGAGTTTTTGCCTGGCAGACAAAAATTATGTTGGGGTTTGTCATTTGTCGAATACCCATGGTAGAGAGAAGCCATGTTGGCTTGTTTCATCTCTGGGGTTGTACTATGCTGGCGGATGGCCCTGGTGTAGTAAATACACAGTTGTCGTATGGCATTTTGGGTAAGACGACCATGGCCATTTCCCCCAAGGGTGACTTTGTTTCCTACAGTCAGTAATGAGTGTCCTCAGTGTAGTGCCTAATCGCTTTGCGACATGGTTGACGCACTCTTCTTTGGTTATGTCAACTTCTGGACCATATGGTTTGATGTTACAGAGTCTGTTGTAGGCCTTGGAATCGCCATCTGATAGCAAAACAGTGTAGCATAGCTTGTGATTTGCCACTGAACAAAGCCAGAGAACCTCACAGGCTTTTACTTCCATCATTCCGGCTGACCCTTTGTAATTACGGCAGCAGTCCTTCTGATGCTCTGCTGTCCATTATTCAAATTTGTCCGGCTTATTTTTCAGTTGCCACTGTCCAGTATTCTCGCAGGTGTGACAGAAGGAAGACATAACGTGCGTATCAGTGACCATGCCAGTCAAGATGTCGATAACACTGCCAACACCTATCAGTGACATATGACCTCTAGTTAGCCATGTTGCATAAAAGCTGAGAGCGATGTCAATGACTTCTTTTTTTTATTAATGGTACGATGCTGACTCTTAGCATGTTCAGCTCGGATGATGCTGACGGCACGTTGAAATACTGTAGAGTTGTGCATGGTATCCAAATGATCAAAAATTTGATCTGCGTATTTCTGTACATAGGTTTAGCACAGACACTATGCGAAGCACCATTCTTGCTTGCGCTCAAGTTCATTTTTATATCAGATTGACTTGGGCCAGCGGTGAAAGGCACTATTGGATCAGCAATTTGAGCTATAGGCCTATCGGATACTGGTATGCAGACATAGTTGATGATAAGTCTACATCAGGTTGGTTATCATTCACCGCTGATTCGGTCGTAACATTGCTATAAATTACACACTTTCGACGTGCTCTAACGGCAGACAGCTGCTTTAGCTTTCTTACCTTTTCTTCCCATTTTGAAGTAATATAACACAATTTAATGAGATTTAGACTGTAATCAAGAGAAACATGTCGTACCACGTTCAACGCGTTATTTGTTTACGGTCGGAAGTGCCTGTCGTTATGTTTCGGATTTGCACAGACAAAGCTGCGTGCTGTTACGACCAATCAGAAAGATAAACACCAATGCCTCATGAATGGGCCTTGACTGAGAGAATGGGGTCACTGCGTGATCTCTCCTTATGAGGAAGTTAGCGTAAAACGATGGAAAATTTTGAATGCCAAATCACGCAGAGGTATGTGAACTAAAGGTTTCGAATTTGCTATAATCCGGGACACTAAGAAATTCCCTTTTCGGCGATACCAAATACTTCGCGGTGCGCTCAGTGTAACTAAGATGATAGGAAACTCTTTACAGAGCGATACAACAGGAAGCAATCTGATCATCAGAAGAAGTTCCCCCCATCTGACAAGTGTTTCGGCCCGATTACTCCTTTACACTCTAAGGGGGGCGGGCCCACTTGGGTCATGACTCCCAAGCGTCTCAGCTTCCTGTTGTCTTGTATCGAAAATGAACCCATTTCACTAACGGTAGCAACTTTTAATCCACAACGCCAGCCGTGGGGGCAATTGTGAAAGTAACAAAGAAAAGACAAATTATTCCGTTCGTTCCGTCGCCCTTCACAACTAAGGACACACACTGAGACACGAGCGCGCAGCCGACGAACCTTAGCCACTGCGCGCCGCACGCCACTGAAATTCTGTACCTGACACACTCCCTATAGTATACATCGCCTGTTGCCCCAGAGTCGCAGCCCCCTCACTAGTACACCATATAAACTCAGCGCTGTGGACTTAGAAAAATTTTGGTGTTTTCTGTACCGCAGCGTTTACTGTCACGATCTCCATTGCCCACTGCGGTTGTTCCACAGCCAGCCTGATGCCTTTTCGGCAGTTTCGCTAAGCCTCTTCAGTGCCCTTGTTCTAGACTGTCCCTTCAACCCCAACAGTTTCAATAAATCATACATTGATGCAGCCACAAGCCCTCTTGCGCCCACTTCAACCGCCATGACCCTTGCACTGAATCCATCGTGTCTCAGATCCGCGGCTAGATCGCTATACTTGGCCGCTTTGAATGAATGTTGCTCGTCTAATCTGGATTCAAATGGCACGGTCAGTTCAATCAGTATGACCTGAAGCGTTGCTGAAGAATGAAGCACTATATCCGGCCGTCTCCGTGATTTTCTGATACTCTCTGGATATGCCCCCCGTCCAGGTAGGTCTACCGCCATCTCCCAGTCGTTTGCACAGTCAAGAAGAGATGGTAAACTGCTACCAGGTTTACTCGGTTTGGGGTGTGCTGACTTTCCTGCCCTCAGAAAGTATGTGTTTGTGGTGTCTGGCCGGACTTTGCTATTCGCTTTCATTCTTGCCTGATCTATTGTCGCAGCAAGCTCATTTAGCACTTTGTTATGGCGCCAAGTGTATCGTCTTTGCCCTAATGCCACCTTACACGCTGAGAGCACGTGTTCAAGTGTCTGCCTCCCCTGGCACAGGGGGCACTGCTCATCATCCGACTTTCCCCATTTCACAAGGTTGGTGGCCGACGGCAGCAGGTCATACATTGATCTAACAACGAAGCTGAGCCTAAGAGGTGCCATATGCCATATATCATTCCATGTCACGGATCTCTGCAGGGCTCCTTCCCATGTAGTCCATTGGCCTTGTTGGACCTGCTGCACTGCTTTTAGCAACCTCTTATCATTCTCAGCTCCTCGTATCTCCTGAACTACCATGTCTCTGCGTTCCCTGCTTGATGCCTTGGACCACCAGCGGATGTCACCATGCCCAAATCCCCGTCTATTCGTTTGTGTGTATCCGATTACCTCTCTCAGTTTGAGTGACTCTTCAGCAGCATCAACAGCTTCTTCCACTCTCCACTTCCTTCCCGTTTTCAGTGTGGGCTGAATGGACTTAACCACGTCATCAGCTGACTCGCGTAGCATCATTGCAAGCCTTGCTTTTCCAACTTTGTACTCTTCAACAACTGACTTGAAGGGAAGCAGAAGTTTTGACTTTTTGCAGTACAGTGCTACATCTGACAGACCTGGTGGTGCCCCTAGCCATTTTCTCATGAACTTGTTGACCTTCTGCTCTATAGCTTCCGCTGTACTTGTGCTTACTTCATATATAAGCAGTGGCCACAGCAACTTCGGTATCAACATGAACTGGAGGCACCACAGTTTGAACTTTCCCAGGAGTCTGCTTTGGTCTATGATCTGTAGTCCTCTGTCTGCCATTTCTATTGTCTGTTGCACTGCCTTCGAGTCTTTTAAAGAGGCATCGTACACCCTGCCAAGACTTTTAACAGGTTCCTCAATGACAGTAGGGATTCTTTGGCTGGAAACCGTGAATATGACCTCTGCTATCTTCCCTTTCCTGACTGATAGGCTTCTCGACTTCTTGGGTTTGAAGCTCATTCTGCACCAGCTGACTAGTTCATCCAGGCGTGCTAACATCCTCCGGGCCTGATGTTCATCTGATGTCAGAATTGTTGTGTCATCCATGAATGCTTTGAGCGGTGGCATGTGACACATTCCACCGAGCTTTGGACCTATAGCCATTCCTTCAGCCGCATTGAGGATTACCTGCATAGCCATGACGAATAGTATCGGAGAGATGGTACATCCCATCGCAATTCCAACTTCAAGGCCAATCCACTTCGTTGTGTACTCTCTGGTTGAAAATCTGACAGAAAACCCTGCGAAATACAGCTTCAGCATTGCTGCAATCTCTTGTGGAACATGATACATTTCTAGGGCCTGCCACAACATCTGGTGTGGAACGGATCCATAAGCATTCACTAGATCCAACCAGATTACATGGAGGTTTGTTCTGTCAGACTTTGCCTTTTGGATTGCTTCCCAGATCATTGTGGCATGCTCTAGACATCCTGGTGTACCTGGGATACCTCCTTTCTGAATGGTAGTGTCAATGTACCCATTTGCCAGGAAGTATGTAGTGAGTCTTTCCGCCATTACTGAGAAGAATATCTTCCCTTCCACATTGAGTAGTGAGATTGGCCTGAACTGACTGATGTCTGTGGAATTTTGTTCCTTCGGGATGTAGACTCCGTTTGCCTTTCTCCATTCCTTGCTTACGAGTTGGGTTTTCCACGCATTCTTCAGTAAACGGAGCAGTCGTTTGAGAACCTCAGGGCATCTTTTATACACCACATATGGAACACCATTAGGACCTGGAGCTGACTTGCACCGAGCTTTCTGGACAATGCTTTCTACCTCTTGCACCGTTGGGTGCTTGGTGTTAAATTCAGCTCCTGGCTTACCCGGCCATTTAAGGCCTGCCATGCTGCTGAGCGGCTCATTTTTGCGACCATCTGAATATGTCATTCTAAGGTGTTCTTCCAGGTCTTCTTTCCTGATGTTTAGCGTACCCGACCGTGGCTGCTCAAACAGTTCTTTGGCAAACTTGAAGGGCTCCCTAAAGAATCTTTCCCTATCCCTTCGAGTCTTCCTTCTCTTCCTGCACAACCTTTCCGCTCTACAAAGGGCATTATGTTGGCCTTTCAGGTGCTCCCAAACTTGCCGTGACCCTTCCTTCTCTGTGGCAACTGCGTTCTTGAAAAGTTTTCGGGCATGCTTCTTCTGTTTCTTGATTTCATCTATTTTAATTTGTCTTCTACTTTTCCGTGGTGGGTTACTTTCCCTTGCCTCCCTCACTCCGAACACTTTGCGACAGTGCAGATATATTATGTCGCCGAAGATTTCCAGCTTCTTCTCCAAAGTTAGCTGCTTCAGGCTGTTATCCAACTCTTTTGCCAAGGCTTCGTCCAGCTGTTCCCAAAGCCCTTTTGCACTGGCAGGTGGAAACTTTATTGCATCTCTCTTCCCGTCCAAGAAGTGTGTGAGGTCATCATCTGGCAGATCAACTTGAATGTACTCAGCACTGTGGATTGACTCCTGGCTGCGTTCTTCTAACGTCTTATCCGTCGAGACAGAGCGCTGTTGATCTCCCCCTGATGACCTCCCACACCCCTTTTTCGTTCTGTGGTATTATTTCGTTCTAAGGTATTATTGAGAGAGAAATTGTGCATTTTTGGCACAAATTTGCAAATCATAGCTTGGGGGTAGTGCCGAAAATATGCTTATTGACACATCAAACACATTTTTTATGTCATAAAACCTTACTCAATCGATTCCTCGATGATTATTTAATAAAATAAGCTCAAAAGTAAAAAAATTGATATTTTGTACGTAAAATCCAGTTCTCACTACAGTGCATGCCCTTAATACGCGCTTTATTGCCATTTGTGAGAAAAACAACAATCATGCAATGGGAACCTAAAAACTAGAAAACGACACTATTCCAACACCTCCGGTTAAAACAACATGAAGAGCAAAAGCCTTTGCCTAACAAGAACTGAGATACCACTATCACTAATTGGAGCCTACCATATCCAGCATTGGAGTATCATACAACCTACATCAGACTCCTGATATAATATATCCAAGTGACCACATAACTGAATGGCAAACTGTCTACCTCGCAGGCCAAGAAATATGGTGAGAACTATGGCTGAGAAAAATGGCGACTTGCTCACAAGGCTATCGGCTAAAGAAATGAATCCAGAAGCTCCTTGCTTTCCAAGATACCTCATGATTACACAATACCACATGACCTGACAATCACAGTTCACTCACGTAAATAATTTTCTGCCCCTGATGGAGCATTTATATTGCGGTAGT
Organism: Oreohelix idahoensis; assembly: GCA_024509875.1. Taxonomy (NCBI): domain Eukaryota; kingdom Metazoa; phylum Mollusca; class Gastropoda; order Stylommatophora; family Oreohelicidae; genus Oreohelix; species Oreohelix idahoensis. The sequence goes on along the minus strand of JAMPIV010014447.1, from coordinate 106,707 downwards.
CGTAAAACACACTGTGACAACCACGTATACTCTTGTACATTGCCTCTTTAAAGGTGTCAGTGTCTGATGTGATGCCCTGTGCTGGAATGCCATCTCTACCTGCAACTGTTCCATTTGTTAGAAGCTTTATGGTTTTCTTTATATCTTGCTTTAGATTTTCACAGTTAAGTTTCACAGCTTCATTCATTCACAACTCTCCACTCCCAAAGGAGCATAGGCCTTCAACGAACACATGCCAAGTCCTCCTGTCACGTGCCATCATCTTAAGTTCTTTCCACGTTCTCCTCATCATTTTCACCTGTTTCCAGCTCTCTTCTCCATGTGCTTCTTGGTCTACCTCTGCCTCTCTTGCCCTGCGGGTTCCAGAACAAGGACTGCCTTGTAATGCTATCAACAGGTTTCCTCAGTGTGTGTCCTATCCATCGCCATCATCTTCTTCTCATCTCTTATTCCACTGGCACTTGTCTAGTTCTTGTCATCAGTTCCACATTGGAAACCTTGTCATACCATTTTAATCCTTCTATTCTACGCAAGCACCCATTTATGAAAGTCTGTAGCTTTTTGGTTGTTGTCTTTGTTGTTCTCTTTCACACTTGGTGTAACTCTTTTACTGCTGGCTGAATGTCTGAGGGATCTTGTGGATATCTCTTCATTGCTGTTATGTTGCTAAATGATTTTTCCTTCTTGTCCTTGATAAAGCAGTTTGGTTTGTATTTCACTGTTTTTTTTTTTTTACTGTTACAATGATCCCTTATATTTCCTTTGGCTGTAGCTATCTCTGCTCCCCTCTTCCCCTTCTACTAGTATTGTCAGTGTATTTCCTTTTGCCTCTTCTGCTACTTTAGATAGCATCATTTGATCATAATTATGTTAGTATTTATAATAGAAAGATATTCTTTTTATTCAAGGTAATTGATCTTCGTACAGTCAGTCATGAACATGGATCGAAAGCATTTGTGTTTGGTAAGTTTTTGTAAGCTATTCTCTGTTTTCTTGAATATTTTGAATGAATCTTCCTGGACTTACTCTTTCATTTTCTACAAACATTGTTTGATCTATCTCTAAAAGACTTTAGACCAGGAGTCTGCAACCGGCCGCTCGCTGTCTACGGGTAAGTAGATCACATGGAATGGTTTAGTAGACCTTTTTTGCATTGTCAAGCTTTGGGAGGTGTTGCCAGATTTTATTGTTCAGTTTTGTTGTGTAAGTAAGTGGCAGATAGCTGCATAGAAATTCAGCATTCATGTGATTAGGGGGAAAAAAGTGTAGTGCCAAACACGTGCCATCTTCAATGGTTCAGAATCATATGTTCAAATGTAGTAGTTAAAATGTGGATTCAAGTATTAATTTTAGAGACCAGGTGATTTTAATTTTGAAAATTAGCATTATTTGAATTTTAAGACTGGCCAATCAAACACTTTATACAGCTTCCTGTGTTTCCTGTGTCCCGTTAATTTGTAAAACTGATTCAATATCGTTTTATTTGTTAATATATATATTCAATAAAGGGTTAATATCTTTGACATCTGATTCTTTTCATGACTTCATACAGCATGTGTTCCCAGCCAAGATACAGGAAGCCTTGATGTTGATGGTTTGCCTCCAGTGGGTACAAAATTAACAGATGGAGATCCTTATTACTGGTAAGATTTTTGAACCTGACTTCTTATATCTACATTTTCTTTATTATAATACATTTCTTGTCATTCCTTTAGTCTGATACATTTAGCTTCTTTTCTTAACTCCATCGAAGGTTCAAGAACCACATTTTTATTTAAAAATTTTTTAAGGTCCTAAGTGATAGAAATGTTTTTCTTTCAGTCCTGAATGCCCAAAAGCACTCATAAATTATGTGTGCCCATAGATTTCATTATCATCATAGAAATGTTTTTGTGTCAGTCCTGAATGGCCAAAAGCACTCATAAATGATGTGTGCCCATAGATTTGATTATCATAGAAATGTTTTTGTGTCAGTCCTGAATGGCCAAAAGCACTCATAAATGATGTGTGCCCATAGATTTGATTATCATCATAGAAATGTTTTTGTGTCAGTCCTGAATGGCCAAAAGCACTCATAAATGATGTGTGCCCATAGATTTGATTATCATCATAGAAATGTTTTTGTGTCAGTCCTGAATGGCCAAAAGCACTCATAAATGATGTGTGCCCATAGATTTGATTATCATCATAGAAATGTTTTTGTGTCAGTCCTGAATGGCCAAAAGCACTCATAAATGATGTGTGCCCATAGATTTGATTATCATCATAGAAATGTTTTTGTGTCAGTCCTGAATGCCCAAAAGCACTCATAAAGGATGTGTGCCCATAGATTTAATTATCATCATCATCCCTCTTCAACTCACCAAGGAGCATAGGCCTTCCACTAACTTGTGCCTTGCTTTCCTGTCCTTCAACAGACACATGCCAAATCCTACTGGCACGGGCCATCAGCTCAAGTTCTTTCCACTTCTTCCTCATCATTTTCACTTCTGTCTCCAGGTTTCTTCTCCGTGTGTTTTTTGGTCTACCTCTGCCTCTCTTACTCTGGGGATTCTAGAACAAGGACAGCCTTGTAATGCTATGAACAGGTTTACTCGCTGTGTGTTCTATCCATCACCAGCCTCTTCTTCTCATCTCTTGTTCCACTGGCCATTGTCTGGTTCTTACAGATTTGATTATACACTTTACAGAATACGTTTTTCTCTTACGACAGCTATAAAAACCTGACTACAGGCGAGCAGAGAATAGTCAATTATAAAGGTCTGGAAGATGTCACAGTCTTGCAAATTAAAGTGTTGGGGGATGAACTGGGAGCTGAACAGATGAACCATGTCTGTTTTGTTCTGAGAATAGCAGTAAGTATTTTGCATCCTTTCCTTTACAAGTGAGAAAATGGTTGTATTATTATTTTGTGGGAAGTCATTATTTTCCTTGTCACTCTCTATGGAGTATGGCGCCACCACTGCAGGTGGCTCCCCCTGGCAGGAGGCCCACTCACATGCTCTTGCAGAAATTGTTATTGTAGCAATTTGTTTTATATGATAAGGTTGGCAGCCTCATGCACAACCTCAAAGTCACCTTGTTAGTGCGCAGTGGACCTATTATTTCTTTGTCTTATTAGAGACCCAACATGCCCCTTAATTATCTGTTCTGTATTACACACCAGCAGACTAAAAATTCTAATTGTGCATCTTTTTTTTCATTACCTGACATCAGTTTTTGGCAGCTAGGAGTAAATTACCTCATCTGGAGTTTTCTGGGGGTTAAGATTAACAGTAACAAGTTTCAATTTTACCTTTAGCCTAACTAGGATTAGAATTAGATTTTATATCTTCACCCAGTTTGTCTTGTATATAAATAAAACGACCTGTTTTTTTATTTATTTTTATTTTATTTTATTATTTTAACATCAATAATACAAGTAAAAGTAGTTCCTATAGTTATGGTAGTGCATTTTAATACAGGATATTGGTCAAACTTAGTTGCAGACCACTATTTTAAATACTATTATATTGCTTTAAAAATATGTCAATGTTACGGTATATGTTATTAACGCCGTCTGCTAAAGGTTAGCAGACGTGCAATTGTAAAGGTTAAGACATTTAATATATTGCGATAGATGTTTCAATTATTGAACGCTCCATACACGATCGATTATGACGTGTCTAGCGTTGTTTGGGTCACAGTCGGTAACTAGGAGACGCTACCCTTTGTTACTTGACCGCCAAGCTGAATAGCTGCGTTTTCTAACCTTCCAATTCAATGGCATGATATAGCCATTTATATGTGCATTTATGATGGACCAGGGTCAGTCCTAGAACTCTATATGAGAGGAAACTTACGGAGGTTAGTGTTTAACTAGAATCCTCAGAAGGAGGAGAATAATCGTCCAATTCGTATGAAATATTCAGACTCGCAGTCTCACTGTCGGCAGGTAGCCATGTCTATCTGCGCGTGCATATAGCTGTGATGTTCTGACAACAATACTGCATTGTATCCTTAAACGGACATTGACACGTAAACCAGCAGTCTACGTTATTGATTAATTTATGCATGACTTATACGGACTTATGTTCTGCTCATATTTGAAATGATCATCCTGTGTGTACATGTGATTAAATATTACGGACTCAACCTGAAGGCATTAATTACTTCATTAATGTTGCTGAGTTCAAGTATTACATGTTACTTCTTCATATCATGCTACTGAGTTGTATGAACGCTTCACCCTAATTCGCGTAATGATAAAACAAGCACGATCAACAAGAAATCATTAAAATAACTATACTCAGCACATGATCTTCAACCGGCAAATAACTCAGCAACAAAGTGGCGGCCGAATGCGGGGAACGACAGAAAAAAGAAACAAACTTCTGTTCCTTACGCACATGTTAACCATAATATTTACGATCAAGTTTCGATCACATGATCCAGTCGAAGATGACGTTGTACTCATTCTAATGCCTAACAACGTGACGTCACCGAAGGTCGTGTAGGTGAACTGTCGGAGAAACCAAAGCCGTTTTCTAAGTCTAACCAGGGGAAACATGAGCCATTGAAGCAAACACACGATATGGACTACAGGAGCAGACAGTCAGGGGCATTAGCCTAGCTGTTGACGACCTCTAGCACTGATCTAAGCAACGGAAAAGATAAGTCTAGTTGTTTTAATACTGTCGTCATTGCAAACAGTAATACTGAGTCCATGCCTTTTGCCTGCATAGGCATGTCTTTTCTGAATGTGTTTCATGTATTTTTTGGGTTGTTTTAATGTGTTGTTAATTAGCGGGCCGGTTGGAGGGAACTGAAATCTCTGGGGAATGTCGCGAACAGCTGACCACCTAGATTTCAGTCGGTCTTAGGGCAGTTAAACGATTGCACTTTTGGAAGCCCCATTGAGGTTTGCCGGTGGACTGCCTGTCCAGATCTGCTATCGTTTGACGTTTGTGTTAGCTGTACCGTTCCGTAGATAACTGGTGTATTTTATTTGTACTAAGTTCACATTTTTATTCAGTTTTGTATCATGTTCGTTAACTATTTCGTCCAGTCTACTCTTACTATCATTTATTTGATGATTGTTAAATGTTCGTCCGTTATGAGTCCTGTGATGTCATCATTTTTTGCAGTCATTTTTTTTTTGTGTACTTTGCATATTCAGTTGACCTCGGGTCAATCTTTGACCCTTCGTTTTCCGTGTGACACTTCCGCTTGTTTTATTTAGTTCATAAATTCATTTTTAATTGTGAAAATGTCTTGTTTGCGTCTTGACATTGTTTGTACCCTTTAGTTGCATCATTGTTTTGTTTGTCCTCATGATATATATTAAATACTACATTAATAATATGATATTATATTCAATAATACACTTGTAATTTAATTTAATTAATTTTTTCTGACATTTAAGGTTAATATGGGACATTGCATAATTATGCAGTGATAGTCCAAGAAATTAGCACTACAATTTATAAGAGATGCCTAGGGCATCATAATAATAATAATATATATATATATATTGACCAAATAAAATAATCTTATAGTCTACCTTTGAGGTAATAGACCCATTGTATATTATTTAATATACTTTTCTGGTACTAAGAGAGTGACTTAGTACATTGAACAATATAATTACTAGGAATCATACCCAACATTATTGGATATTGAGATTAATTGTGTGATGTAATTACATTATAGTTAACAGATATCATAACTATTTATGATATAGTTAGTACTTAGATACAATATTGTTACAAAATATTGTCTATTAGTTGAACTTAGACATAAGAGTTCAGTACTATTGTGATTATTTATATTGAATATTCCTAAGTTGAGTAAGTATAATAATTACTCTGAAGCTACTATTGACTATTTTAATCAGTAATTATCAATAATTACTTACCAGATAAAAGTCAAAATGCTTACTATAGACCATTTCGTTAAAATTGGTAAGGAATATGGTTATAAATCTCAAGAACTTCGTCAGTTTGCTGAGGCAGAACTGGAAAAACATAAAGCAGAAATGGAGGAACGTGAAAGAAAAGAAGCAGAGAAAAAGGCTGCATTAAAGAAAGAGGAGGAGGAACGTGAAAGAAAGGAAGCAGAACGTGAGATGAAGCAAATTGCCAAGGAAAATAGATTAAGAGAAATTGCTCAACAGGAAGAAGAGAATAAATTGAAACGAGAGGAAATTATTTTACAACAAGAAATGGAATTGGCGCGTATTAAATTGGAGACAGCAAGATTACAAGCACAAAGTGCTGATGCAAACCAGAATAATAACGCACAAAATGGATCGTCATCCAGCCAAACTAAACATTTCTACAACTTTAAATTACCCACTTTCAACTTAAACGTGGACGACCTTTCATCGTTCCTGTCACGTTTTGAACAGACTTGCAAAACAAATCATTTGCCTGAAGAGTCATGGGTACTCAAGTTAAATGAATTCTTGGTTGGAGAACCATTGACGGCTTCTCAAAATGCTGACCCATCAATAGCAAATAACTACGGTGCTATTAAGTCCTTGCTTTTACGAAGGTTTCACCTGGACGAGGAACACTGTAGGTTGAAATTTAAGGGAATTTTACCTGAATCTCCAAAAGATTTTGCAGGATTCATTGCGAACATACGCAATACATTTAATAGATGGGTTGAACTGGCAGAAGTCAACAAATCGTACGACAAATTAGTTGATTTACTACTACGGGATAAGGTATTATCTTCGGTTAGCCAGCCATTCTTTGCATATTTGCAGGAGCGTAAACCAGGTACTATTGACGAGTTAGAAAAAATTTCTTTAAACTACTGTTCGGCACATCCGAATGCAACCATTTCTAACTCCTCATTAAGAGAACCTCTACCTGTGGCGTCTAATATGGCCTACAATCATAATAACAAACAAAGACATCACAGTGTAGACAGAAGTAGGTTCCAAAGAAATCACAATGTTAACTTTCAGAAGGGACATAATAATGATTTCAACAATAAAAATGAGTTCAACAGAGGTAGATCACGAGATAGAAATTATTCACCTCAAACAAACTACCACAATGGTCAACATAACACTAATTATAATCGATCACATACCCCAATAATAACAATAACTGGAATGGTAATAATCATGGCTCGAGACATCGAGATAATAGTTACTATAGAGGACGACGAGATAATTCTAACAATTATACTCGGAATCGATCTCATTCTCGGGGATCATCTCATTACAACCATAATACAGGGGCGGCAGTTACAAATAATACTACCCCTATAGCTCAGGTCCCACTTGACAATAATACAACACAGTCTTCTGCTGCATGTTTTGCTATTAATTATAATGTGGCAAATAGTTGCCAACAATGCAATCTTATTTTTCAGAAGGCGAAAGAAACAGTGCTTAACTGCGGACATATTACACCAGAGGTAGGTCTTGCAGTCAACGATGGAACAGGCTTACTAATTTTTAACAGGGGATTAGTTAATGGATCCGTCGTCTCAGTGCTGAGAGATTCAGGATCCACGACGATTGGTGTACGTCAGTCGCTGGTACATCCTAGCTGTGCGACAGGAGAATATGTCCGCTGCATGACATTTGGTGGAACTATTGAGTTTTACCCCACAGCTATTGTTCATATTAGAACACCCTTTTTCACAGGGAATGTAAAAGTATGTATGCTAAAAAAGCCTATAGCTGATCTGATGGTTGGTCGTATACACGGCAGTAAAGATTGTACTCCAGATGAGATCATAGAATGGGAGAAACATAACCTATGCACTGGAAACGCCGTGACGACTAGAGCGCAGACTCAACTCATGGAGAAAGTTGGTGATAATAAAATGGATGCAGACAACCAAGAGGAATTTGTAGTCAATTCACCTATTGACAGGGAAACATTTGCAACCAAACAAAAAGAGGATAAATCTTTAAAAAAATTTTTTAAGCTGGTTGATAAAGTTGACAATCTATCCTCAGGTAATAATAACAAACATTGGTTTGTTATTAAAAATGACATATTGATTAGATGTTTTAATGACAAATCACAAATGAAACAACAAGTTATGGTCCCGTATACTTTTAGACGGTACATTCTTCAACATGCACATGACTCACATTGTGCTGGACATATGGGATATACTCGAACACGATCTCGAGTACTGTCTTCATTCTTTTGGCCAGGAGTGTCAAGAGATATTTCGCAGTATGTACGTTCCTGTACTACATGCCAAGAAGTGAAAGCACGTGGAGCTTTTCACACGGCGCCTATTCAGGCTTGCGATATCTCAGTAAGACCGTTTGACAAGATGGCCATAGATATTATTGGTCCATTGCTACCATCGGCCAGAGGACATAGATTCGTCCTTACGTGCATTGATTTGTGCACACGATGGCCAGAAGCTATCCCATTAAAGACCACCACTACCACAGATGTAGCTGATGCACTACATCTCATCTTTTCTAGAATAGGGTTTCCTAGAAAACTTTTATCAGACCATGGGTCACAGTTCATATCTGACACCATGAAGGAAGTCATGAAAACTTGGAACATTGATAGGAATTTAAGTAGTATTTATCATCCTATGAGTAATGGTGCGGTTGAAAGACTTAACCGTACACTTAAACAACTACTACATAAGGTTACTGTTAAGCACCCTCATGACTGGGACAGAGCACTCCCAGCTGTTCTATTTGCTTATCGGGAGGTACCGCATGAACAAACTGGCTTCTCTCCCTTTGAATTAGTTTTTGGTGCTCCCCCAAGAGGTCCTATGGGACTAATAAAAGACTTATTAATTGACGCGGAGATGACTCAGGACACTCAGTCATCTTACGAGTATGTGATTAATCTTCGGAAGAACATTATTGAGTCTTGCCAGTTGGCAACAGCTTCTTCTGAGGCTGCAAAAGCTAAGGCTCGATCTCTACAAAATAGGTCTCGACGATTACGCCAATTATTCCCAGGCGATGAGGCTTATGTGTTACTTCCTCACAATAACAATAAATTATTGATATCTTGGAATGGTCCTTACAAAGTCATTGATAAAATTTCCGACGTTGATTACGTCTTAGATATCAAGGGACACAAAAAGATATTTCATATTAACATGCTCAAGCAATTTCATACACGTCCTGAACACTTACAGTCAATTTTTCATGAACTAGATGACAACACAGTATCTACTTGTTATTATTCTAACTTATCCGTCATCCAGGAAGAAGAATCTTCTTTTCCTGAGGTACAGTTACCGTTACCGGTACCAGTAGTTCAACCTACTGAATCTTGGCGGGATGTAACCATCTCTTCAACGGTTACACCGCAACAGCGTCTACAGATTGCTAATCTATTACAATCTTATCCAGATGTGTTGACCGACGTCCCGGGTCGCACATCGGCTATCAGTCATGACATTACTCTCAATGATGATACACCTATTCGTGTACATCCCTATTCGGTTCCTTTACATTTCCTTGCTAAAACTACTAAGGAACTTGAACAGATGTTGTCTCTGGGAATCATTGAGACTAGTAATTCGCCATTCTCTTCTCCATTAGTGATTGTCCGGAAGAAGGACAATAACATCAGACTATGTGTTGATTATAGAAAATTAAATGCTAAGACTATAGTTGACAGCGAACCACATCCACTTATCGACGACTTACTGCCACGTCTATCCAACGCAACTATATTTAGTAAGATAGACTTAACTAAAGGTTATTGGCAGATACCACTGACCGAAAAGGCTAAGTACTACACCGCATTTTCCACTCCACAAGGTCTATACCAGTGGAATGTGATGCCTTTTGGGCTTGTTAATGCGCCAGCTACCTTCATTCGCCTGATGCGACAAATTTTATCAGGTAGACCAGACGTTATTACATATATTGACGACATATGCTTGTTTAGTTCGTCGTTTGAGGAACATGTTTCGGGACTTAGATATGTTTTCGACACTCTAAGGAATTATCATCTAACTGCTAAACCTACAAAGGTGCAAATCGCGTGTAATGAGATAACCTTTTTGGGACATATCATTGGATCGGGATATATCCGAACGTTACCTAGTACAGTCTCCAAAATTCTAAACATAGCAGTTCCTCAGACGAAGAAACAGGTCAGGAGTTTGTTAGGACTTGTTCAATATTACAGTAGATTCATACCAAACTTGTCATCCATCACGGCTGTATTGTCTTCATTGTTAAAAAAAGACATGCCGGTGAAGGTGACATGGACTGGTACATGCAATGAAACTTTCAACAAAATTATAAATTTGTTCTCGCATGAACCAATTTTAAGACTTCCCGATGCTTCCAAAAGATTTTTCTTACGAACAGATGCTAGTAACTACGGCATTGGTGCATGCCTGCTCCAGAACCATGATGGCGTTCTACATCCTACCTTATATATTTCAAGAAAGCTAAAGCCGGCAGAAACAAAGTATTCCACAGTGGACAAGGAACTTTTATCAGTTATATGGGCAATAACTAAACTGGAAAAGTTCTTGCTTGGTGCTCCATTCACCATACAGACGGACCAACGTGCTGTAGCATCTTTGCGTCGATCTAACCACAAGAGCCCAAAACTCGCCAGATATGCAATCATCCTACAGCCATTTGAATTCTCCATTGAACATATTCCTGGCACTGAAAACATTGTGGCGGATGCGTTGTCACGTAATCCTATTGACGACGAATAATCAACATTGACATTCCTAAACTACGTCAATCATCACTACATTGGATAGAACGAAGTATCAACTATAAGGGAACTAACCTTGCCTTCAATTTAATATTTATAAACACTATATGCATCACAGAATTGAACTAAAGACAATCAAGGTATACATATTGACATTGAAACTTCGTCTAACGTCCATACACAATATATGAATATTCGTTGAACAATCATGGAACAATATCTGACGACAAGTCGAACTTATTATCCTATGTGCACTTACTTCTTGGATGCTGGGATAACTGACATTTCTTTCCAACGTAAACGTTTGAACACTTTGTCTAAAAGAATTCATCAGGATCAGGACTACGGATGGATCATCATATCCTATACTAATTAATTAGTTAACTTAACTTCTTAATTGAATTATTATCAATAAAATGATATGTGAGAAAAAAATGAAATGAAAGAACAAAAAAAGAGAACGAAATATAAAAAGAAGAAATTATGAAAAGAGAAAATAAATCTCACACAAGTATTAGATTAATATTTTTTTTAATGTACCTATACGTTATTTAGTTAGTTAAATTAGATAGTTATTATTCACTAACACTTAACACACACAATTAAGTTAAACTTATATTCGAATTTCTTTCTATTTCTTCTCACTTATTTTGTCTTTTCTTCTCTCATAACATCGCGTTACATTAGAATCTTAATAATTTAACTCTTAGTTTAATTAATTAATTTAATTTTAATTAGTCAAATTAATTCCTATATGACATACTAATACGACAGACCTTACTTTAATTTAATTCTATCATTCACTATTAACATTGGACATTTTATTTAGTTGATATAATAATATGCATAATATTGATATATAATATGATTAATGTTAGATGACTATGACAAATAGTTAGTTGACATGACCGCGACACGGTTCTACTCAGAACATCGTCGGCCATATGTCACAATTGTGTTAAATTTTTTTGAAAAATTGTTAAGTCGGATAGATCTTGAAAAAAAATCTATCGATTTTTTTTTCCCCGGTGTACAGGGAATTGTTACGGTATATGTTATTAACGCCGTCTGCTAAAGGTTAGCAGACGTGCAATTGTAAAGGTTAAGACATTTAATATATTGCGATAGATGTTTCAATTATTGAACGCTCCATACACGATCGATTATGACGTGTCTAGCGTTGTTTGGGTCACAGTCGGTAACTAGGAGACGCTACCCTTTGTTACTTGACCGCCAAGCTGAATAGCTGCGTTTTCTAACCTTCCAATTCAATGGCATGATATAGCCATTTATATGTGCATTTATGATGGACCAGGGTCAGTCCTAGAACTCTATATGAGAGGAAACTTATGGAGGTTAGTGTTTAACTAGAATCCTCAGAAGGAGGAGAATAATCGTCCAATTCGTATGAAATATTCAGACTCGCAGTCTCACTGTCGGCAGGTAGCCATGTCTATCTGCGCGTGCATATAGCTGTGATGTTCTGACGACAATACTGCATTGTATCCTTAAACGGACATTGACACGTAAACCAGCAGTCTACGTTATTGATTAATTTATGCATGACTTATACGGACTTATGTTCTGCTCATATTTGAAATGATCATCCTGTGTGTACATGTGATTAAATATTACGGACTCAACCTGAAGGCATTAATTACTTCATTAATGTTGCTGAGTTCAAGTATTACATGTTACTTCTTCATATCATGCTACTGAGTTGTATGAACGCTTCACCCTAATTCGCGTAATGATAAAACAAGCACGATCAACAAGAAATCATTAAAATAACTATACTCAGCACATGATCTTCAACCGGCAAATAACTCAGCAACAGTCAAGATTATCTGTTTTTGCAAGGCTTGTGGAATTCTGTGTAGTAGTACATTCTCATTGCAGTTTTGTGTATCTTCTTTCCCAGCAAAGATCTACAAGGCTGAAACATGGACATTTATGTGTTTGTGATACCTTAAAATGTCACATACTGATTAAATTATGGTTTCCTGAAATAATCACTGAGAAGAGGACAGAGTTAGACTTCAGTTTATCCAGGAAATGTCTTTCTGACAGCCTTTGCTCCAAAATTGCTGACAATACAGAGATCTCACTTGAGATATTGCCATTAGAGTTATTCTTTGTCTTGAGCTAAAGTTGCATAATTAGTTTACTGGTTATAAAGTCTTTTATACGATACTGATCATAGCACAAGCATAATCTGATATGTAGGACAAAAATTGTGTTGTAGTTTTAAAATATAACAGTGTAGAAATGGATCTGTATAAATAACTGGGAAATGAGAGTTGTGGAGAACTGATGAAAGAGGAATGGAGAAAAATTGTTTGTCATAAAGATTCAAAGCTCTTAAGAAAATCCAAATCAAGACATGTTTTGAAGTAACGTTATTCAAGCTACTGAAGAAAGTTATGTGAATCATTTGTCAATATACTCAAACGTAGTCTAATTTTCTTTCATAATCACACTGAAATTTGTGAAGTTTCTTTGCTTGCACTGTAAACACAGCCATTTGCAGAATGCAGATTAACACATACTGATCAAAATAATGACAAAAGATCGAATGTAAAGATGTTGAAAGTAAGTGCTAGTGATCTGGAAAAAATTAATTGATGTTGTGTTCTGGCATGGTCTGGTTGAGTGGTAGTTTTTAAACTTCCTATCAGAATGTAGTATTTGAAAGACAACAGTGGTATATAGTTCTGTCCGAACATGGACAGTGAACAAGCAGTTGGAAGAAAGAATTGAGGCTCTCAAGATGTGGAAATATAGAAGAATGGGACGTATATCATGGAAAGAAGAAAACAAATAAAGAGGTCCTAGAAAACTTAGAAATGAAAAGAGAATTAATAATGGAGATCACAATTAGGCAGCTAAAATATTTTGGCTGTATAAAAAGACATAACACCTTGCATAATACCATAATAGAAGTAAGAGTTGAAGGCAAACGTGCAAGGGGAAGACAGCGCTATAAGTGGGAAAATAACATCAAGAGATGGACAGGAAAGAGTCTGTCAGAGTGCACCATCCAGACAAGAGACAGAAGATGTTGGAGATCCATTGCAGCTGACCTTCATTGCGCAGATGGCAGCTGAATATGATGAGTTCTGTGTTATTGTGATTTGACAGTTTTGATCATCCTTAACGTTGTCCAATAGTTATTGAGTAGACATAATTAAAGATATTCTTTATTTTCACAGAGAAACCCGACAATAGGAGACAAATTTTCTAGTCGTCATGGCCAGAAGGGAATCTGTAGGTATGTATACCCACATTTAATTATCTACATATTCTTGGCATAGTGTACTTAAAATATTTTATCTTTGTTCTTGTTTGTTTTGTTTTCTTAATACCATTTTACCTTTAAAATAATTTTGCAGATCAATAAGTATATATCAAGATGAATTAATTTAGTTTCCTGTGTATACTTTTATTACATCTGTGTTTACTAGATTTCAGGTTTGTTTAAAATTTGCTCTTGTTCTTTTATTTCTTCATATTTATTCTTACAGTATGTTGTGGCCTACTACGGACATGCCTTTTACAGAAAGTGGGATGGTTCCAGACATAATATTCAATCCTCATGGTTTCCCATCACGTATGACCATAGGTAAATTGAAATAAAAACTGTGACATTGAATCAAACCTTCAACTGTATTAAAATCTTACTTTCTGGGGAATAAGCTCATATAATATTGGTATACAATAGGAAACTGACAAGTAATGAATTTTAAGTCTGAATTTTTAACTATGAACAAAATAAGTTTTTTGCCCGAAATGTGAAATTTTGTATTGGTTGACTTCAGTATGGGCAAAGCAGGAGGACATGATGGTATAACACCAGGAAATAATTAAGTACATGGGAGCAGCAGGCGACCTAATGCTCCCGAGGGTCCTACAGGCAACCTGTTGCCACAAGACCATACCAAAGGATTGGGAGATAGCCATCATAACACCCATATTCAAAAAGGGTGACAACTGACAATCTGGAAATCATGGAGGCACATCTCTTCTCAAAGTCCCTAGTAAAATTTACTCTAGAATCCAGGAGAAGAGATTCAGATGCCTACCTAAGCCACATATGGATGAGGTCCAGTGTGGCTTCCAAGCAAACCGAAGTACTCAAGACCTTATATTCACACTCAGACAATTGAGTGAAAAGGCCCTTGAGTATATAGGTGAGATGCAATTTTGTCTCTTGGATCTGGAAAAGGCATTTGACAAGGTCCCCCTGGAGCAAAGTTTGGCACTGCTTGGCAAAGAAAAACATTCTAACACCTCTGATCCATGCTATACAGAGCTTCTACAAGTCTTGCAGAAATTATGTGAGGACGTCATACTATAAGTCAAAAGAGTTCAGAACCACCATGATGTAAGACAGGGTGATATTCTTTCACCTTATCTTTTCATACTCCTCATGGACGATGTCATCAAAGCATGTAAGGAGAGGAAAAGAAAGTACTCACTGGGGTACTTGATGAGTATTTCAGAGCTGGCATTTGCCGACGACGTTGCCCTGATTGCTAAATAAGAGGCACATCTTCAATCCAACTTGCAAGTCTGGAGGGAAGAGCTGCAGAAGAGAGAAATGGTCATCAGCAAAGAAGAGTTGCCTACCCAAAGAGCAGCAGCTGGAAGACATGTTCAGGCCATAAATTGAGGGTTCCTCAGTAAAAGATAAGTTGGCAAGAAGACGAAGATGGCTCTATGCCGCTCCACCTATGCTCGTCTTGACCTATGGATGTGAGTCACAGGCAGTGACTACAACCCACAAAAGCCAGCTCCAAGCCTCAAAAATGAGGTATCTGAGGAAGGTGGTTAAAGTAACAAGAGACATGGTCCATAACCAAGTGATACGGCAAGGCCTCAAAACCCAGACCCAAGTAGAACAGTCCCAACTACGATGGTTTGGCCATGTCTGCAGAATGGCAGAAGAACGGCTACCATGACAAGTATGGGAAATTAAGAGCCAGGGATCCAGGATGACCCAGAGTCTGCTGGGAGTGCAACATTAGACTGTCTCTGAATGACTAAGGACTAGAATGGACCTAGGCTAGGAGAAAGACAGCCAACAGGATAGTATGACACTTTCTCTGGCAAATCTCTACACCCCATAGTAGAAGTGAAACAACTAAGCAAGTAAGACTCTGACTTCACATTACAAAAGAGCCTAACTTCTTTACTGTATGGCTTGTTTTAAGTTGTACAATTTATCATTTTCTAGGAAAAAACATCATGTTAATGAAAGAGTATTATTTTCTTCCTTCTTTCATTCTGCGACCTAAGTTGCCAAAGGGGCACCATATTTGTTAATGTGGTATTGGTACAGATGTTTGAGATGACAATAATATAAATGTTACAAAACTTTAAATGATAAAAATAGATCTTGTCAGAATCTTTAAAAATCAAGAAGTACTTCACAAAGTTCCGCAAAAAATAAGTGGTTGTTTGTTGTAAATATTGTTGCTAATGAAACCTAGCTGACAGAATATTATTATTCTTAGCTCCAGTGTGATGTATCAAAGCTCCATTGTTTGTGGTGAACTTATTTTAGTAATTAATATTCTGTCACACTAAATATGAGTTTTTGAGATAAAAAATGTTTTAACTATTTTTTTCCCCCTTTTACATGTAGCGTATGTTTGTCCACTTCCATAGTGAGATTTCACCATATTTTTTTTTCTTTGCTTATTTCCTACTCGTAGGCCTAGTTATCTCAAAATGTTTGGTTCCATCATAATATGTTTATATTTTCATAACTTTGTTGTTCATTATTTAATTATTTGTATATATTTTCTGATACCATGCTTACTGTGACCCCTCTGCACCAAAATTCATTTCTCAGTTCTACTAGAGTTAAAATCTCTGAGTCTCAATGCCATTAATAATTTAATACTCGTAATAATAAAAAAATGTAAAGAAAAAAATTGTATGAAAATTTTAAATATAATTTATAAGGGAAATATCCGTTCATCCTCTGATGGGTTATAATTAAGACATGTAGTGTTTATAACTTTGTATATAAAAATCTCGCAGATTACACATATTATTACACTGTTTGACGATTGACTGTGGAGATGCCGTGGATTAGCGTCTTATTTCTGTGTAAAAGAGCTCTGCCTCTGCTTTTGTAAAGGTAACTCCAGTCTATTTTTAAAGAAAATGGCTAATTAAAGCAATCTTGAAATTATTCTTCTGTTAATAACATAGTAAGTACCCTAATAAAATGATGTTTTCTGCAGGTATGATGATTGAAAGTATGGCAGGTAAAGCAGGAGCTCTTCATGGCTTGTACCTGGATGCTACCCCATTCACATTCTCAGAAAGCCAACCAGCTATAGATTACTTTGGACAGATGTTGACAGCAGGTATATTGTAAGTTTTTACAGTAGTTTTGCAGTTACAGACAGGTATATGAAAGAATAGGTTGAAAGAAGACATTAGGGAGAATGTGGCAAGCATAGATAAGGGAAGTGGTACAAGTAAATATGAAAAAAAAAAGGCAGATGTAGATTAAATGTAACAGGTAAATATGAAAAATATAAATAAATGACAGATGTAGATGAAAAGTAATATGTATATATGAAAAAGATAAATAAAAGACAGATGTACATGAAATGTAACATGTAAATGTTAAAAAAATCAAGACAAATGTAGATGAAATGTAACAAGTAAATATTTTTTTTTAAAATGAGACAGATGTAGAGGAACTGTAACAAGTAAATATGAAAAAAAAATAAAAGACCATTGTAGATGAAATGTAACTGGTAAATATGCACACACCAAAAAAAAAGAATGATGTAGATGAAATGTTGCAGATAAAACATGAGAAAAAAAAAAAATAGACAAATGTAACAAGTAAAATGAAAAAAAAGACGTAGATTAAATGTAACAAGTAAATAAAAAAATAAAATAAAAAAGGCAGATGTAGATAAAACATAACAAGTAAATACTTCAAAAAAAAATTACAGGCAGATGTAGATGAAATGTAACATGAAAATATGAAGAAGAAACATAAAAGATGTAGATGAAACGTGACCGGTAAATATGAGAAAAATAAAAGAAGTAGAAAACTAGACAACAGAAAAATTTGCAGAAGTGATAGGCTTACTGGTGAAATGAACCTAGGACCTCCTGACCAGAACCACTGCCTCGCTGTGAGAGTGAATCGTGACTAACCTCAATTCCAACAAGGCACAAAAAATAGTGCTTTGTGAACAATGGATATTAGCCTGACCACCCAACATAACTACGGAATTTCTGACCGAGGAATTACCCAGACTAATTATAGACACAATGACTGCTAGAGTGTTCCTAGTCACAAGTACAGGCCTGATAACAGAAGACAATAGACCGTAATACTGTGTTAATGATAGAAGAATGAGCTCAGTAAAGAATAGAGGGTAGGCTTGTATGGTATGAACTCTGAAATAAACAAACACGGAAACCTTAGGCCTGTAACTACTTCTTCTTTGGTCCTTGGTCGCTGACTGACAAAGCAATCAGTGACCATCACGCCTAGTGGCGTCTTGTAGGGCAGCAACAAACTGTCTCCACTTTGCTCGGTCGACAGCCATCCTTCGTGTGGTGCCCCAGCTCTGGTTCATGCTTAGCATCTCCACCTCCACTGTTCTCCGCCAAGTGGCTTTTGGCCATCCTTGCTTTCCTTCTGGAGTCCATAGCATGGCAGTTATGGTAATGGTGTCAGGGTCTCTTCTGAGGATGTGGCCGTGTGGACCCAATTCCAGCATCTACCACCTATGATGGTGTGCATGTCCTCTGGGTGACTCGGAGCTAACAGTTCTTCATTGGTGATAGTGTTCGGCCAGAACTTTAGGCAGGTTGTGTAGACAAATTGAACATATTTTGATTTATTTATTTTAAAATGACTACAACCCATAAAAGCTAGCTCCAAACCTCAGAAATTAGGTATCTGAGGAAGGTGGTTGAAAAAACAAGAAGAGACATGGTCTGCACCTAGGCAATACTTCATGGTCTCAAAACATGCAGACCCAAGTGGAACATTCCCTATTACGATGGTTTGGCCATGTCTGCAGAATGGGGGAAGGTTGGCTACCATGACAAATATGGGGAAAAAAGAAGATCCAGGGATCCAGATCTCCACTACGACACAAAGTTCACTGGGAGGACAATATTAGACAATCTCTGAAGGACCGAGGACTAGATTGGAACCAGGCCAGGAGGAAGACAGCCGATAGTCTAGTATGGCACTTTCTCTGGCAAACCTCTACACCTCAGGGTAGAAGAGGAACGACTAAGTAAGTTAGTTTATTTTTTAAAAATTAATGGTTTTGTTGTTGTTGTTTAACTGGGGTCGCTGAGCTTCTCACTCTTTTGCAGCCAATACCAAGTTGAAAACTCCTTGGTATTATCTACACTGTAGATCTAGGTTTTTCCTGTGGCTTTTCTGCCATTCCGAAACATGCTGAGTTGAAGTCATGAGCTCCAGTTTCCCCAGCTTGGCTTGCATTTAAAGCATTGTCTCAACTTGTCCCAAGCTAGGAGTAACAAGTGCATGGTATACTGTGCATTCCCTGCCATCCAAGGGGCTGTCCAACGATGCAGAGCTAAAATACTGTGCTCAGGTTCTGGGGTCTTCAAAGGAATTGTCATGGTCCTGCAGAGAGCCACTTCTCAGCTCCCCATGCCTATCACTGGGTACATAGTAAGATCCTCCTACATGTAGCCAACCAAGTCAAAGCCAAAGAATCATGTCTGGGGCTGCAATGCTGGATTCTCAACAAGTTTCACCACAGGGGGAATTCTTGAAAGTGTGTGGATGATTTCAAGAGTCATTGAGGGTGTAATTAGTCTCACTGACAGAGGTTCACTTCCACATATGTATATTTTAGCATTGTGCAATACTGTAGGTCATATAAAGATGACTCCATATATGCCTCCATGCGTGTAATTAATGGTTTAAAGTACCTTATTCAACCCCTGATCACCCGTGTGTTACCGGGGCCAGAAAGGGGAGCAAAGAATAGTAACACTGTACCCTACCATGCGTGTCGTAAAAAGCGACTAAGGAGGGTTGGGCATGGGGCTGGTTACCCCATACCATAAAAAACTTTTTATCAAAAAACTTCAATAGACATGGACAAGTCAAATACATTCAACCCCTGATGGATTATAATTAGGATATATATTTTACTTACCTTAAAACGTACAGACCAAGTGTGTTCATTATGTACAGTGATTCATTTGTCCAAGACATTGCCAGACCAAGAGAATTGACATCCCAGATAATCACTTTTATGTAGTATTAATGCAGTAGTGAAATAAACCCAATGTATTATGCTAGAACAGCAAAATATAACAATTGAAGCCACTTATTTAAAAAGCCAAGTTGCCACACAAACAAAGATATTTTATTCCCCAATTTTATCTGAGCAGGAGGTTACAACTACTATGGTACAGAGCGCTTGTACAGTGGTATCACAGGCCAGGAGTTGGAAGCAGACATTTATTTTGGAGTTGTGTACTACCAGCGACTTAGGCATATGGTGTCAGACAAATTCCAGGTGTGTTGCTTATTGTTATAAAACTTATTTTAAAAATTGTTTTAAAGTTAATAGATTTTTACACATGGATTTTAAAAAGAAAACAGGTAGCTTTGTAATAATAGTACTAGTTGTTTCAGAGTATTTTTCCCCCTTGTTTAAAGTAATCTTGTTATAAAATGTTTAAGATGTATTTGAAAAATAAGATCCTGGGATAAAAGAGGTTTGCGTGTCGTAAGAGGCAACTAATATTATGTTGTGTATGGGGTCAGCTACGTTTTTAAATATTGCTACAGAAACCACAGCTGCAAGAGCACATGAATGTTTTGATGGATGATGCATCCTGAAAAATGGGTCAGTTGTAGTGTTGGCACCATGCGTCATGGGGAAAGACAACAATTATATACAACATGCGTCATAGGGAAAGACAACAATTATATACACCATGCTTCATAGGGAAAGACAACAATTATATACAGTGCAGTCTGGATAAGGGGAACTCGCGTAAACCAAATTTCGGTTAAGTCTAAAGCAATTTTGCAGGTCCCGGCCAGAAGTTTTCTTATGGTAGAAACTCCTGATAAGCAGAATTTCGGATAAGCCGAAGTATTTTAGATGGCCCAAGTGAATTCTGCTTATCCGGACTGCACTGTAGTTGTCACATTTTACATACTGCGTAATATTCAAGGGGGAAGAATGGTGTATGTCAGATGAGAACTGGAATAACTACCAGCGGGTCATCATCAGCCTTGGGAGAGAGTGTAGAAATTGGGGGAATGGAATAGCAGAACTGGAAATTAATCAACTGATACATGATCATTCCGGGGATGGTGATGCCATTGTGTATACAGATGGGTCGGTGATCCGTGGTGAGAAATCTGGTTGGGGCTTTTCTGTTCGGGTACAGGGCAGAATCGTCGCCGAACATAGCGGGGCTTACAAGATAACAACTTCCAGCACGAGAATGGAGGTCGAGGCTGTTACTGCAGCCTTAAGGTGGATAACTGAAACTTCATTAACAAAGGCTGTCATTGTGTCCGACTCTCAGTCCATGCTTCGGAAGGTTCAAAGTGGTTGGTTGCGGCATGAATGGAAAACATTCATAGAAGCTTCCAGTCTACAAGAGCTGGTGTGGATATACTGTCCTGGTCATGCTGGGGTATGTGGTAATGAAAGAGCTGACAGACTAGCATCAAGAGCACCCATAGTGGGGACACTGGATATAGATAAGGGAGATATACTGAGAGCAATTAGTGATTGCCTGTTAGAGAATGACACTGCAATAGATGAATCATCAAGGTTAAGACTGTTGGAATTTGGCATCAAACGTATGAGAGGATGCATCCGTCGTGTTTACAACCACCGAGCTACAGGAACAATTAGCATTCACACTCTTCGACATATACTGATGGAGACTGAGCACCTATGGGTTTGCCCGGAGTGCAATGATGTCAATTCTGCATAACAATAACATACTGCGTTGTGAGGTCAGTGTAAAAGGCCAAAAGCACTTATAATGATAATTTCTCTCTAAAATCTCAAAAATCGCACTTGTCAGATGAACTACCAATATACCTTCTCACATTAAAACCCCTTAAGGCCCAAGAGCTTTTATAAATGAATGCTAAATTTTATACTTAACTCATATTTCTCAGACTGAATACGCATTTTAGAATGTAACTTTCTATAAAAATTTGAAGGCCGTTCATTTGCTTATGAAATAACCCATATTTGACCAAGTGGGAATTAATACTTGTTTTATTATAAAACTATTATAGAGTTATGTATGCTGGGTCATATATGGGCCGCTGGGCCTTAAGGGGTTTTAAGCTTGAACAGTTGTATTTCCCTGCAAGATTAGAACAGAACATTGTTTCTTTTCTAATTAAACACCCAGTAATAGTTGGCTTGTTATTTGTGCCATTTATTTTAAAAACGTTCAGCTTTAAAAATACTGGTGACATTCAGCATGGCATGAGGCACTTATAACAGCATATTTGGTGGGAAATTAGGTGCCAAGAATGGTCATTTGGGCTTTTGCTCATTTAATAGTATATTGGCTTGAAAGGCAAAATAGGCAGTGGAGTTTAAATGTATAGTTTTCTCATTTCTGTCTACACATATTTTAATTTGCATAAGTTAAATGCATGTAAGATGCAACACAAATACTGAACATTTTACTGTGTCTGCACTAATGTGCTCAAATGCTGTTAACCTTACACCTCTGTTCATCTTTATGAGGAATGAGGACCTGGCATAAAAACAGTGATAAAAGAGGAAACAAAGGTGTAAAAGATGGATTTTAGAATTTAAAAAACATTTTTTTAAAAGAAGTTCCTAACAGAGAGTTAAACTCATATCTTTAATTTATTTATAAAGGTTCTTGGTTCCATTCTCTTGCTCTGTTGTTGTTTTCTTTGTATTCATTACTCGTTGGGGTATTGTAGCTCAGATGTAGTTGTGAAGTCTAGTATGACAATAAGATCTTCAATGTGAACATGATTAATTTACAAGAATCTTGTGCTTGAGTCTCAATGTCTTATGGACTTTATGGTTTTTTTTCTTCTTTTCCTTTTTGCTTCTTACAGAGCTTGGAGCTAGCACTGCAGCTGGACCTCTTTCAGGAAGCTTGCACCATAGCATTTATGTGTTCTTGCAGCGGCAGTTTCTGTAGCAATGATAAGGTTGCCAGCCTCATTCACACAGCCTCTTATTAGTTGCGTCAAACAACATGCTAGAAAGTTTTATTCTTTCTTTGTCTCCTCACAGACCTGAGGGAACTACATAGGGCTTTATGGGCTTTATACCTTCCTTTGTTTCTTGAATTATTGACAGCTAAAAGATGCAAGACAAATTTATAATGCTGTCATCTTTTTCATTTCAAGGTGAGAACCACTGGTCCTGTGGACCAATTAACACAGCAACCAGTGAAGGGCAGGAAGCGAGCAGGTGGTATTCGATTCGGAGAGATGGAGCGTGATGCACTTATTGCCCATGGCACCAGTTTCTTGCTGCAGGATAGGCTGTTTCACTGTTCTGATAAATCTAAGGTAAGTGACAGGACTGAAACACTTCACAAACAACTGCAGAGCTCTGTCTGTCTGTCTGTGCTTAAAATGCTGCCATTTTTGTAATGCTGAGTCATTTTCCTTTGCACTCCTTACGGAGCATGGAGCCACCACTGTCACTGGTCCTCTTGTAGGAAGCCTGCACAAAGCATTCACATGCTCTTACAGCTGTGGAAATTTGTTTGACATGATCAGGTTGCCAGCCTCATGTTAGTTGCCTTCTACGAGATGCCTGAGGGAGTAGTAGTCCTATTCTGTCTTTGTCTCTTCAGAGTCCCTGGGAACTACATTATTGTAAGTAGTAGCAAGGTTTTTATTGTAAGTAGTAGCAAGGTTTTTATTGTAAGTAGTAGCAAGGTTTTTATTATGAGTAGTAGCAAGGTTTTTATTGTAAGTAGTAGCAAGGTTTTTATTGTAAGTAGTAGCAAGGTTTTTATTGTGAGTAGTAGCAAGGTTTTTATTGTGAGTAGTAGCAAGGTTTTTATTGTAAGTAGTAGCAAGGTTTTTATTGTAAGTAGTAGCAAGGTTTTTATTGTAAGTAGTAGCAAGGTTTTTATTGTAAGTAGTAGCAGCAAGGTTTTTATTGTAAGTAGTAGCAAGGTTTTTATTGTGAGTAGTAGCAAGGTTTTTATTGTGAGTAGTAGCAAGGTTTTTATTGTAAGTAGTAGCAGCAAGGTTTTTATTGTGAGTAGTAGCAAGGTTTTTATTGTAAGTAGTAGCAGCAAGGTTTTTATTGTAAGTAGTAGCAAGGTTTTTATTGTAAGTAGTAGCAGCAAGGTTTTTATTGTAAGTAGTAGCAAGGTTTTTATTGTAAGTAGTAGCAAGGTTTTTATTGTAAGTAGTAGCAAGGTTTTTATTGTAAGTAGTAGCAAGGTTTTTATTGTAAGTAGTAGCAAGGTTTTTATTGTAAGTAGTAGCAAGGTTTTTATTGTAAGTAGTAGCAAGGTTTTTATTGTAAGTAGTAGCAAGGTTTTTATTGTAAGTAGTAGCAGCAAGGTTTTTATTGTAAGTAGTAGCAAGGTTTTTATTGTAAGTAGTAGCAAGGTTTTTATTGTGAGTAGTAGCAAGGTTTTTATTGTGAGTAGTAGCAAGGTTTTTATTGTGAGTAGTAGCAAGGTTTTTATTGTGAGTAGTAGCAAGGTTTTTATTGTAAGTAGTAGTAGCAAGGTTTTTATTGTAAGTAGTAGTAGCAAGGTTTTTATTGTGAGTAGTAGCAAGGTTTTTATTGTGAATATAAAAGCTCCTTATTTGACAAAATATGATTCAAGTGTTTTTTTAAAAATTAAATAATAATCTTTTCGCTTGTTGCTAAGTATAGTAAGGAGATATCCTCCAGTGTGTGTGTCTGTCTGTCATAAATGGGTGCTTGCATAGAAAAGGATTAAAATGATGTGACAAAATCACCAATATGGAATTAATAACAGGAACCAGACAAGGCGCAGTGGATCGAGAAAAGAAGATGCTGGTGATGGATAGGACATACATTGAGGAAATCTGTTTATAGCATTACAAGGCAGTCCTTGTTATGGAATCCTCAGGGTAAGAGAGACAGTAGGAGACTGAAGAACACACGAAGAAGAGAAATGGACATGGGAATGAGGAAGACATGGAAAGACCTTGAGCTGATGGCAAGGGACAAGATGGCTTGGCATAAGTTTGTTGAAGGCCTATGCTCCTTAGGGAGCAGAAGGGTAATGTTGATGATGAATTATGGCTGACTTGCAAGGTCTGTTATTGTTGGCTGCCCAGTGATGGTGACCCCAAGCCATCAAACTGCCATAGTACTGGGAAGCATGTGTGATGAAAACATCCAAAAAGGGGGTGGGGGAGAGGCATGGTCTATATCCAAGCATTACCACTTCATTTCATATACAGTGCTGATGGAAACGTTAGACCATTTACAAATAGACTAATAAAATTGTTATTGAAATTTCAGACACTTATCTGCACCACCTGTCAGACCATATTGTCTCCCTTGCTGGTCCAAAAAGCTGAGGACGAAGGGGACAAAGTTCAGAATACAAAGTTCTGCCACCAGACAATTTGCCAGCACTGCCAGCATCGTGACAACATTCAGCAAATATCTGTCCCATATGTCTTTCGTTACCTTGTGACAGAGTTGGCCAGTATTGGGATCAAGGTCAGCTTGGATGTCAAGCAGAATATATGATAGAAATTATGCAGGAAGGCATCATTTCATGAACAGCACTCAACTGGAAGCCAAAAAAAATATATTTAGTTTTGTTTAATTTTCCCACCTCTGTCAAGTTTTGACTGAACTTTGTAGGCAGAGCTGAAGAATAGACTCAGAATAAAAGATGGTGGCAAGCAGTCATGAAGACCCAGTTTCTGATATCTTCTTAAAAAACTTATGGAGTATTATATATGTCGTGTAAGTTTTAAAGGAGATATTAAAATAATAGCCGTAATGTATATTGTGAAATTATTCTACAAATTCATGTGAGCAATGAGCTGATGTTCGTATATTGGACAAGGTTGTCTTTCAAGTTTGATAACTTCCATTTTTCAAAGATGTGAACTGTATAGAATAAACTGTAATATTATGGGTGTAGTTTGCATGCAGGCTGTCAGCAAATTATTTCCTGAAGGAAAAATGGGATGCACCATAGAATCTCCCAAAAATTCATTAACGCTCAACAGGGGAGGTAAAGGTAAAGGATCCCGTTACATGCCCATTGAGACATATTGGGAATATGGTGTTAAGCCCATATTTTCTTGACCATCGGCACACAAGGGGTGAGTGGTCAGCATCACGCCGGCCGCCTTAACCTTCCCAGAGTTGCTCTGGTACCCAGTTCATGAGGCTGGGTCGACCCCAGAGCCGTTTGCGGTCTAAAAAATCCCACCTCAACTGGGAATCAAACCAGGGACCACCGAGCTAGGAAGCTCCCTAACCCTCTAACAGACCTAGCCTGTTTTTTTTTTTTTTTTTTTTTATGTCCACCCACATCCATCTTATCTGTTCTTTTGAAAGCCTCTGCACTGCAGCATGTTTGCCTGTGTAATATACTATTTTGATGGAAATTTAATACACTTTCATTTTATGTTGCAAATACATTAGTTTACCCAATCAGTTGATGTTTCAGATGTAATTTTCATTATTAAAATTATGAAAAATATACACATTTCAAACTTTTCAATCAATAAAAATAACCCATGTTAAGCAAACAGGACATTAATCACATTTCATGGAGGTAAATTTAATTCTATAACACATTTCTAAATTCAAAGCAAAAAAAAAAAAACCGTACTTTTAATGACAAAAAACATAAATCATAGTTTAAAACAAAAGGGCTTGAGTAAAGTTCTGTGCAAAGAGTGTTAACAGTGTCAGGAAGAATATTAAACAGGTTCATCCTTGAATTAAAGGAGGCCACAGATAGACAGTTGAGAGAAGAACAAGCAGGTTTAGAGCAAAGCAGATCTTGTATGAACTAGATAACCAGACTGTGACTACTCATTGTAGTAGAACGGAACTTGAAATTAAACTCGCCACATTAATTTTTGTGAACTATGAAAAGGTCATTGACATTTCCGACCGTGAATCACTTTGGAAACTGATAAACATTATGGAGTACCCTAAGTTCACTAACCTATAAAATAACATAAAAACACACAAACAAAGTTATAAAGTGCATAATTGTTCATGAAGGATAACTTACAGAAATCTTTGAAATACAAACCAGCATGTCCACCATTTCTCTTCTTACTGGCTACAAATTATGAAAATGAATCAACCAACAGAAATGAAATTCAATAGATCTTGCTGAGGACCTTGCTGTTCAACCAGATAACTCAAATGTCAAAGCAGCTCTTTTGTATGGAGAACAACAAAAACGAAAATCAGGAATTTAAAAGACTTTCATAAATGGGTGCTTATGCTGAATTTATGGATTAAAATGGTATGAAAAGATCACCAGTGTGGAATTGATAGAATGAACCAGAGATACAAAAAATAAATTGGTAATTGATAGAGCATACAGAGACCAGTTGATAGCATTGCAAAGTAGTCTTTTTTTTTTTTTTTTTTTTAGAATCCTCAGGTTTAAGAAATAAAAGGAGATTGAAAAACACATAGAGAAGAGACGTGGAGACAGGCTTATAAAGGTGTGGAGAGAATTTGAACCAGTGGCACAGGACCAAATGAGGTATCTGAGGAAGGTGATTGAAGTAATAAGATGAGACATGGCCTAAAAACCCAACCCCTGCAGACCCAAGTAGAACAATCCGAACTAAGATGGTTTGGCCATGTCTGCAGAACGGGAGATCGGTTATCATGATAAGCATGGGAAACTAAGAGCCAGGGATCCAGACCTCCAAGACAACCCAGAGTCTTCTGGGAGGACAACATTATACAGTCTTTGAAGGACAGAGGACTAGAATGGAACCAGGCCAGGAGGAAGACAGCCGAAAGGATAGTAAGGCGCTCTCTTCCAAACCTCTACTCCTCAGTAGAAGAGGAACGACTAAGTAAGTAAGGCTCATGACCGGAAAGCTTGGGGTGAAGTGACTGAAGTCCTGTGCTTCGATAGGAGCTGAAGCAGAATGATGATACTGACCAATTAAATGATCTAAGATTCCTACAATTTGACCTATAGTGAATTCTGTCCCCTTCTCTCGGTATTATCCACTTCACGGAATGACATTTATTCTTTGTGCACCTTCAGTACTTTCTTTTCACAACTGGTCCCTTTTGAGGTTCACTGTTGCTTGGAGGATGAAGCTGCCGATCACACCAAGTGGCGATGCTCCCTAAAGCACCACCTTGGATTGGGTGAAAAGAAGCTCTCACAATGAGCAAAAGAGAAAAGAACACGCCAAAAGGAACACCAGGAAAATATGCAGCTGAGGGCTATCACTTCATGGGCACATTCCCATAGTCAGTTATGACTAAAGGGGGGGCTATTACCACTACTACTAATACTACTACTACGACTGTTGCCTGTAAACTTCTTAAAGTGTTTACTGATAAAAAATTGTTAGGTCTATTGTTGAACCAATAGAGTTTGATATTTATAAATGGTTGTCATTCTTATAAAATGTATGGAGCTCAAATCTATTGCCAATGATTGAGCAATGGTGAATGTTATTTTATTTTTTTAATAAGGATGTATGAGTAAGCTGAAAAATCTACACACTGACATGTTGTAAGCTAATTGAAAAAAATGTGTTTATGCTATAATAACTTTAAACCAACAATCTTGTAAATAAGGAAAAAATTGCTCCTGCTTTTCATTTATGCAGAAAGATGTCTGTTGTTAATATCTGTAAGTTTTCATCCACAATCATTGTTGTACTTTTTTTTAAATTAAAGAATTGTAAAAGTAGTGTGTCCTTTTTTTCATTAGATTGATTTGATAGTAAAAGAGTGGATATATGTGGTGAAGATGTAGTGATAATGATTGTTTGGTAAATCATTTAAGCGGAATCATTTCAATTTTCTAATTTTTCTTACAAAAATGCACACAACTTGGTTATTCTTCTTCCTAACTGTGTCACAGAACAACAACATCAGTAATATATTAATCTACCTGATGTAGGGCAAACCTTCAGTTTGTTTACAGATTTTATTGTTAGAGTTTTTAAGCATAGAATAATTGATGTTTTTGTGTCCTTGTTTGGTCCGTGTGTTTTCAAGGTGTGATTTAAAAAAAAAAAAATGATAATAGTGTTATCATCATCATTTTCCTTTGTGCTCCTTCTGAAGCATGGAGCCACGTCTGCAGCTAGTCCCCGTCTGCAGCTAGCCTGCACAAAGCATTCTCATACTCTTGCAGTGGTGTTTTATGTGGCAATTAGTTTTACATGATGAGGTTGCCAACCTCATTCACATCCTCATATTATTCACCTTGTACAGCATAGCTGAGTGTGCAGTAGCCCTGTTCTTTCTTTCTCTCTTCAGAAACCCCCAGGAGCTAAACATGGCTGCATATTATCATGCCTACTGAATATAGATTAGCTGCTGTCAAACCAAGAACTGTAGGGGTCTGCTTTAGAAATCCTAAGCTCTCTAACTTAAATTTAAAAAAGGTACCTAAAAATACCACAGAGATACAGTAATTACTTCTCTATAAAACACAATATGGAGCATAAGAAAAATACCCAAGGCATGAAAAGTAGCAATAGATACACCAATACTAAAAACCAGATAAAGACTAAAAGAGGCACATGATGTGAGTTCCCACAGACCAGTAGCACTGAAATGATGAAAACTTCAGTAAACAACAGACTAAAATTCTGTGTAGAAAAAAGCAACATATACAGCCCAATCCAATCTGGTTTCAGGGAAAACAGAAGCATACCAGATGAACTTACCATTCTGGAATATGAGATAAAAAAGAAAAGGATTTAAGTTTAAATCAGAGTTGTACGAACAACAAAATGCAATTCCACAAGGTTCACTAATATTCCTGACATTATTTGCCGTAATGGGTAATGGCCTAGAGAGAGGAATTCAAAGACATAATATAAAAAATACTCACATTTGCAGACAATGCAGCAATCTGGGGAACCAGAAAACAACTCTCCAAGGAATA
Organism: Oreohelix idahoensis; assembly: GCA_024509875.1. NCBI lineage: Eukaryota > Metazoa > Mollusca > Gastropoda > Stylommatophora > Oreohelicidae > Oreohelix > Oreohelix idahoensis. The sequence goes on along the minus strand of JAMPIV010014447.1, from coordinate 76,861 downwards.
TGAAGATCTACAAGTTAAAATAAAGATGGTCTTAGAATGGAAAACAAAATAAAGATGGTCTTAGAATGGAAAACAAAATAAAGATGGTCTTAGAATGGAAAACAAAATGAAGTGTCCAGTTAAATGCCAAAAAAGTAGAGGTAGGTTAAAGACAAATAAGCATTGCCCTTTGTGCCCTGCTTAGAGCCACCACTACAGCTGGTCCTCTTGCAGGAAGCCTGCACCATGTATTCACATGCTCTTGTTGTGGTGGTTTGTGGCAATCTGTTTTACATGATGAAGCTGCCAGCACTATGCAAAAGACGATACAATAGACATAAAGATCCAAGAACATAAAATAAACATAGTAAATACCATCAAGTACTCAGACATGACAATAAACCAACAGTTTAACCGGAATAAACTTGTGGAGAATTGCAGAGGACTCATAAATTTGATAAGATATTTAAATGGTAATGGATTGGTAAGAAGTATAAAGGTAAGGGATACTTGAAAGATGATGAATGGGTAACAAGTATTAAGGTAAAGGATACTTAAAAGGCCATGGATGGGGAACAAGTAAAAAAGTAAGGGATACTTAAAAGACAAAGGATGGGGAACAAGTTTAAAGGTAAAGGATGCTTGAAAGACAGTGTATGGGGAACAAGTATAATGGTAAGGGATACTTGAAAGATAATGGATACTTGAAAGATAATGGATGGGGAATTAGTATAAAGGTAAGTGATACTTGAAAGATAATGGGTGGGGAACAAGTATAAAGGTCAGTAATACTTGAAAGATAATGGGTGGGGGAACAAGTATAAAGGTCAGTAATACATGAAAGATAATGAGTGGGGAATAAGTATAAAGGTAAGTGACACTTGAACGGCAATAGATGTAGAACAAGTATAAAGGTGATGCTTATGTTCTACATATCACTTGTCATAGGGAAAATGGATTATGCAAGTGTAGCATATGACCCAAAAACCAGAAAAATATTAGAATACGGCATCAGGCACTATTCACAATTGCAGGAGCAAGACATTAACATCACAAGAAGAAGTAGAGCTACAATTAGGAATAATGCCTCCAAAGTGGAGAAGAAGAAAACCCAAACTAAGTTATAGGGTCAAAGTTACTCAAAGACAGTCACCAAACATGCATAATCATTTATGAAGAATCAGTGGTCTATAACACCCTGCTAGGATCTGTCAGATGCATGGAAGACATATAAAAACTTCAGACTGTGATTAACGCCCTAAATTGCAGCAGTAAATATAAACCAGTGATACAGCCATGGGAACGAGTTTAAACGCCGACCACCGTCGTTAGAGACAGTTAACAGAGAGGAATGAAAATCCACAGAACGAAAAAGGGGTGTGGGAGGTCATCAGCGCTCTGTCTTGACGGATAAGACGTTAGAAGAACGCAGCCAGGAGTCAATCCACAGTGCTGAGTACATTCAAGTTGATCTGCCAGATGATCTCACACACTTCTTGGACGGGAAGAGAGATGCAATCAAGTTTCCACCTGCCAGTGCAAAAGGGCTTTGGGAACAGCTGGACGAAGCCTTGGCAAAAGAGTTGGATAACAACCTGAAGCAGATAACTTTGGAGAAGAAGCTGGAAATCTTCGGCGACATAATACGATATCTGCGCTGTCGCAAAGTGTTCGGAGTGAGGGAGGCAAGGGAAAGTAACCCACCACGAAAAAGTAGAAGACAAATTAAAATAGGACAAATCAGGAAACAAAAGAAGCATGCCCGAAAACTTTTCAAGAACGCAGTTGCCACAGAGAAAGAAGGGTTACGACAAGTTTGGGAGCACCTGAAAAGCCAACATAGTGCCCTTTGTAGAGCAGAAAGGTTGTGCAGGAAGAGAAGGAAGACTCGAAGGGATAGGGAAAGATTCTTTAGGGAGCCCTTCAAGTTTGCCAAAAAACTGTTTGAGCAGCCACGGTCGGGTACACTAAACATCAGGAAAGAAGACCTGGAAGAACACCCTAGAATGACATATTCAGATGGTCGCAAAGATGAGCCGCTCAGCAGCATGGCAGGCCTTAAATGGCCGAGTAAGCCAGGAGCTGAATTTAACACCAAGCCCCCAACGGTGCAAGAGGTAGAAAGCATTGTCCTGAAAGCTCGGTGCAAGTCAGCTCCAGGTCCTAATGGTGTTCATATGTGATGTATAAGAGATGCTCTGAGGTGCTCAAACAACTGCTCCGTTTACTGAAGAATGCGTGGAAAACCCAGCTTGTAAGCAAGGAATGGAGAAAGGCGAACGGAGTCTACATCCCGAAGGAACAAAATTCCACAGACATCAGTCAGTTCAGGCCAATCTCACTACTCAATGTGGAAGGGAAGATATTCTTCTCAGTGATGGCGAAAAGACTCACTACATACCTCCTGGCAAATGGGTACATTGACACTACCATTCAGAAAGGAGGTATCCCAGGTACACCAGGATGTCTAGAGCATGCCACAATGATCTGGAAAGCAATCCAAAAGGCAAAGTCTGACAGAACAAACCTCCATGTAATCTGGTTGGATCTAGCGAATGCTTATGGATCCGTTCCACACCAGATGTCGTGGCAGGCCCTAGAAATGTATCATGTTCCACAAGAGACTGCAGCAATGCTGAAGCTGTATTTCGCAGTGGATTGGCTTTGAAGTTGGAATTGCGATGGGATGTACCATCTCTCCGATACTATTCGTGATGGCTATGCAGGTAATCCTCAATGCGGCTGAAGGAATGGCTATAGGTCCAAAGCTCGGTGGAATGTGTCACATGCCACCGCTCAAAGCATTCATGGATGACACAACAATTCTGACATCAGATGAACATCAGGCCCGGAGGATGTTAGCACGCCTGGATGAACTAGTCAGCTGGTGCAGAATGAGCTTCAAACCCAAGAAGTCGAGAAGCCTATCAGTCAGGAAAGGGAAGATAGCAGAGGTCATATTCATGGTTTCCAACCAAAGAATCCCTACTGTCATTGAGGAACCTGTTAAAAGTCTTGGCAGGGTGTACGATGCCTCATTAAAAGACTCGAAGGCAGTGCAACAGACAATAGAAATGGCAGACAGAGGACTACAGATCATAGACCAAAGCAGACTCCTGGGAAAGTTCAAACTGTGGTGCCTCCAGTTCATGTTGATACCGAAGTTGCTGTGGCCACTGCTTATATATGAAATAAGCACAAGTACAGTGGAAACTATAGAGCAGAAGGTCAACAAGTTCATGAGAAAATGGCTAGGGGTACCACCAGGTCTGTCAGATGTAGCACTGTACTGCAAAAAGTCAAAACTTCTGCTTCCCTTCAAGTCAGTTGTTGAAGAGTACAAAGTTGGAAAGGCAAGGCTTGCAATGATGCTACGCGAGTCAGCTGATGACGTGGTTAAGTCCATTCAGCCCACACTGAAAACGGGAAGGAAGTGGAGAGTGGAAGAAGCTGTTGATGCTGCCCAAGAGTCACTCAAACTGAGGGAGGTAATCGGATACACACAAACGAATAGACGGGGATTTGGGCATGGAGACATCCGCTGGTGGTCCAAGGCATCAAGCAGGGAGCGCAGAGACATGGTAGTTTAGGAGATACGAGGAGCTGAGAATGATAAGAGGTTTCAAAAAGCAGTGCAGCAGGTCCAACAAGGCCAATGAACTACATGGAAAGGAGCATGCAGAGGTCCTAGACATGGAATGATATATGGCACCTCTTAGGCTCAGCTTCGTTGTTAGATCAATGTATGACCTGCTGCCGTCGGTCACCAACCTTGTGAAATGGGGAAAGTCGGATGATGAGCAGTGCCCCCTGTGCCAGGGAAGGCAGACACGCGAACACGTGCTCTCAGCGTGTAAGGTGTCATTAGGGCAAGGGCGATACACTTGGCGTCATAACAAAGTGCTAAATGAGCTTGCTGCGACAATAGATCTGGCAAGGATGAAGGCGAATAGCAAACCCAGGCCGAGCGCCGCAAATACATACTTTCTGAGGGCAGGAAAGTCAGCACACCCCAAACCGAGTAAACCTGGTAGCAGTTTACCATCTCTTCTTGACTGTGCAAACGACTGGGAGATGGCGGTAGACCTACCTGGACGAGGGGCATATCCAGAGAGTATCAGAAAATCGCGGAGACGGCCGGATATAGTGCTTCATTCTTCAGCAACGCTTCAGATCATACTGATTGAACTGACCGTGCCATTTGAATCCAGATTAGACGAGCAACATTCGTTCAAAGCCGCCAAGTATCGTGATCTGGCCGCGGATCTGAGACACGATGGGTTCACTGCAAGGGTCATGGCTGTTGAAGTGGGCGCAAGAGGGCTTGTGGCTGCATCAGTGTATGATTTATTGAAACTGTTGGGGCTGAGGGGACAGTCGAGAACAAGGGCACTGAAGAGGCTTAGTGAAACTGCCGAAAAGGCATCATGCTGGCTGTGGAACAACCGCAATGGGCAATGGAAATCGTGACAATAAACGCTGCGGTACAGAAAACACCAAAATTTTTCTAAGTCCACAATACGCTGAGTTTTTTGGTGTACTAGTGAAAGGGCCGTGACTGAGGGCAACAGATGGCGTAAATTATATGGGGTGTCAGGCACAGAATTTCCGTGGCTGCGCGCAGTGGCTAGACTCGTCGGCTTCGCGCAGGTGTGTGTCCTTAGGTGTGATGTGCGACGGAACGAACGGAATAATTTGTCTTCTCTTTGTTACTTTCACAATTGCCTCCACGGCTGGCGGAGTTGTGGATTTTAAAGTTGCTACCATAAGTGAAATGGGTTTATTTTCGATACAAGACAACAGGAGGCTGAGACGCTTGGGAGTCATGACCCAAGTGGGCCCCCCTCCCCCCCCCCCCCTTAGAGTGTAAAGGAGTAAATCGGGCCGAAACACTTGTCGGACGGGGGGACTACTTCTGATGATCAGATTGCTTCCTGTTGTACCGCTCTGTAAAGAGTTTCCTATCATCTCAGTTAACAAAAAGACAGAAAAAGATATATCGAAAACATAAGAAACATATATACCAAATAATTAAAGATAGCACCTGTGGTGAAAAAGGACAAGAAATAATTGCAACACCCTTCTTTCCCCATCCCCCCAAAGTATTAATGGACTCGCTCTCGGCAGTCCGAGCGCTCAGAAATACATTTGAATGTAGCCGACCAGACACAGCAAACGAATACTGCAGCTTAAGATATATCTAATTAATTTGGGTTTGCTGTACTATTAGCGTGGTTACAATCACATGTGGTAATATAAGGAAATGAGACTGGAAACGATCAAGTAAATAAGAACACAAACAAACGAAGGAAGGAAGAAGCAGTTCAAACCAAATAAACAAAGGGTTGGGAAAACCAGATATAAAAAATATCATAAACTAACGGGTAGAAGAGGAACCAAAGCCTGAAAGGTAGATGCTGCCCATCAGTTGCTAAAATCTTAAGCGCTGACATTCCAGAGAGACGAAAATACATTGAAATAAGAAACTGCTTAGATTGTAACTAGGAACATGCCATTTTATTAGAGATGAGCCCTACAGCATAACGTGTTTTGGGAAAAACACTATCTGTTAACATGTTTACAAAAATATGAAAACTACCAATGGAATACTAACAAAAATAAAAAATTCCAACCAACACCACCATCACAAACGGCGGTGAAAAGTTCCCCCAACTCCCCACCAGAGTTGCACGGCATAATACAATTTGGTATTACCAAAACAAAGCGTAAGCATATAACAGCGATTTTCAGTCTTTTTGGACACTGAACAGGGCGCTAAAATTGTGAAGGCACACCATAATTTTTTTAAAGAGAGATTTAAAAATTTAAAAATAAACGAGTATATGATTAAACATTATTCAATGATGGCCATATTACAAACAAACCTGCTGAATGCTAGGAGTTGAGCTTTTCAAGTGATGTCAGTTGACACGCCCAACTGGGTGGCAAAAAAATGGGCTTCTTTAATGTTAGCTATCACATGTGTCTCAACGTCTTGAGAAATGCCTCTTATACACCAACCAATAGTGTTATCAGACATAAGGATTGTCAAATATTTTTTTCTCCATATTCCTAGCCAAACATAATGTTTGCATTTTACAGCATTGCTGGTAAAATTACTGACTTATCAATTGTATGTGATTTCATCTTTGTCGTCACGACTGAAGACTGACACTGGTGGCTTGACAAGGGTGAAAGGCGGGGTGTCAAAAGTACATTGCTGTTTGGGATCTGGAACAATAGGAACGGAAGTTCTTGGAATTTTACTATAGTAACTTTTATTATTATTATTATTAAACTGTTATTGTTTTCATTCTTATCAGCCTTTGATGAAATATATACAGTACGTATAGAATTTGCCTCGACGATTTTTTTAAATTCCTCAATTTGTTTTCTCGCGTCTTTTCGACCTTCCTCCAAACTCCAGCGGCACATCTGCGAACCCTTCGCGCACACGGTTGAAAATCGCTGATATGACAGCTTCATGGGCTAATGAAGAAGATCCATCATCATCAGCTGCCATCTTCACATCATAAGTCGGCTGCAGTGGATCTTCATATTTAGGATGCATAGCAACACTAGACAATCAAAGACATCAGTAACAGAATGAATAACGCTAGAATAGACTTTGTAAATCTAAACAACATCAGGTAATCATCCTAGTTAATAGTAAATTTAGATTATACAAGAGTTGCATACTTTACGTACGGTGCGGAACGCTAGAGAGGAACAGATTAGGAATAGTCCTCTTTCCACACAACCTGCCTAAGGAAATCCTCTGAATGTTTTGGCCAAAAACCAACTCCAACTAAAAACCGCTTACTCGGAGCTATTAAAAAGATATGCACACCATCATTGCAGGCAGACAGTAGAAGTTGGTTGGCAATGTCCTTAGAAAAGACTCCGACACCATCACAAGAACTGCTACGCTATCGACCCAAAAGGAAGGCGAAAGAGAGGACGGCCAAAAACAACTTGGTGGAGAACCGTGGAGGCCGAGATGCAAAGCATGAATCAGAATTAAGAATAGCCATCGACAGAGCAATCTTATGTGTCGCCGTAGGGAACACCGCCACTTGGTGCGATCGGCACCTTCAACCTCCCAGGTTGCTGGATTCATGTCCAGTGCATTCATGTCTCTCTTGCACACAATCTTTGAACTTCAGTTGCAGTTGCCCGACTGTTCTTTTGCCATCTGCCAGTTGTAAATAGAAAATATCTTTGGGGATGCAACCATCTTACGTGCCGCGGACATGACCAAGCCAGCGAAGTGTGCTCTTTCTAAGCAGTGTATACATGCACGTGACAGCACCTCGACATTTGTCACTGTAGTGAAATTGACAGAGATACAACGGTAAAATATCTCCAAAGATAACATTTAAGGATAAAAACATAATGCGTAGGCTGCTGATGTACATGATCGCCCAGACCGCGGGTCATCATCCTCCATAATAATTGACTTGCTAGACAGGAGGGGAACGGCGGATCAAAAAGGAAAAAAATATGACTGGAAAGATTGCGTGAGACTAGAAAGGCTAAGGAGACGCAATTGGGGGGGAAACGGAGAAAAGTCACGTTTCCCAAGTTGACATAAAAAGTAAGCAACACGACAGAAGGGACCATAGATATGTTACGCCACAGTCATTTATTGGACGCTTTTGCGATACCAAGCCCTTGATTTGAATTCAGCGGCTAAAACGCAGATGTTTGGAATATTACAAAATTTAAAAAGTACTTTTTTCTTAATATTAATGTTAGGAATATAAAAATTAGCTGGCCGGATGGCCTATTCTGAGCAGTGAACTAATATGTTCTTAATTTTACAGACGGATAGATAATATTGAAGATAATGACAAAAGACAGTGTTGTTCACATCATCGACAGACTGTATTGAATCTAAAAGTGTCGCTATTTGCACAAAAAAACACGACCTCGAGACGCAGGTGTTCAAATTTACTTAGTATGGAGGAGAGGGGACATTGTGGTGGCTGTGTCTAAAAATAACTTTTAACGACAAAATTTTGGAGGGGAGAGAAAGGTTGGTTCAAAAATCAAGTACATTTTTGTAGAAACACAAGTAGAGACGGACAGACTAACAGATAACCATCCATACTTGACTGAAGCATGACTGAAATGACTTTAGTGTAGGAAATTTGAAATTTAAAATAAACCTAGGCAGTGATTGGCCACAGACAATCATATCATTAGCGCTCAGACGCGAAAGTGGGGCCATTCTTCAATAGTTGTTCAGTGATAGACACAGATTTTAAAGTGTGGTGATTTCCATATGAAAGAAAGTGAAATAACTTTAGGGACGCCATACTATAGCCAGCAGCTCAGCTGAGTTTTGCTAGCAATTCTGTGTTATTTATTCATAATCTGGTAAGATTGAAATTATTTCTTTATATATTTTGAATATTGTTTCATGTTCGAGTGATTTGATACTGCCATATCGAAATCTAGCCTTACAAACAAGTAGGGATTTGCTCTAGACCCCCCGCCCTAGTCAGGGTCTAGGGACCAACAATGTACATAAACTCCAGCAAGGGTTAGGCAAGACAGATCAAGTGTTGAGAATAATGAAACATATTACCTATCCTCTTTTAGGGCAGAAAACTAATAAATATTTTTCAGAATCTATAGTCTGGGAGGATCTATCTGATGTAAAACCACCATGGTAAATGTGCTGTTTGGTCAGAGAGATCTGACCTGTCTGTATGATGTGGTTGTTGTGTCAGTGTTGTGTCCAGACGTGGGTAGAGAATAGATTTTGACACATGGCCCATACTTTGATTGCAGAGCTGTGAGTTTCTGTTGTCAACAAAGCAGTGTCTATTCAGTTGGTGACTTTACTCGAGTGTATCTGTGCAGTACTTGTGACAGAGACCACCATTATTGCCCGCCAGCACGGAGAGGTGGGACCACCTGATTTCAGCACCAGAGCTACAACTACAAGATGAGTGAGCCTCTGGTCTGCTGGACATTCACCAACCCTTTAGTTACTAATACCCCCATAAAAATTCCCACCATTTTCTGGACACTGTGTAGTCAATATAGACAGGTGTGATGAGGCCACCCCAACAGCACAAACATTAACTATCCTCCCAAGTAGATGACTACTGGAACATTTTAATAAAACTAACTAGTATAGTACATATATATGTACACTATTGCATTTATGATATAATATTCCATGCATTTCTTTCATAATCTCTAAATCCTTTTAAGTTCTGGTCAACCTAAAAAATTGATCCAGAACAAAATAAATGTAATATAATTCTATCAAAAATTTTACACACGTGAGTTAGTTCAGTGTATTTTAACATTTGTTAATATTATTAGTCTTGTTAAATATCTGTGGGTATATCTATAACCTATTACACCACACTACATATCATTACCCTAGACACTTTACGTAGCCACATTCATTAAAAAAAAATTAAGTGTGAGGTCGTAGTGGTAGCAAGAAAGGCCTTCTGACAATTCACAACTACATTTTATCTCAGGAGCCTTCACAGCTGGCCTCATACAATTACATTTAGTAATATCACCATCATACAATACCATCAAACACCACTACATATATTGGGGTCTTGTCCAGGGATAATTAGCCCAACAGTAATATTAGGATCTCCTGGTGGGAGAAATAAAAGTAGGGAAATAAATTGTAAAATTCCCTTTAAAATTAAAAGTGTCCCTGCAGATAAAAGTTGGTGAATCTTCACAGCCAGTAATAATTAATTAGTTAACTGGTTAGTTAGAATTAGTTAGACTATAGTCATAAGAAGTACTTAGTGTATTTACTGGTTAGAGATTTAGCTTGTATATTATTATATTGTCTAAAAAGTATGGCGGAGCTGGCAAAATTTAGATCAGCTGCTGTGCTCACCGCGAAGGAGATGGGAATGGATGGTCAAATTTTAATTCAATATGTAACGGCTGAATGTGATAAATATATTGAACGGGAAGAAAGGAGATTAGAAAAAGAGGCTGAAAGAAAATTAGAGGCTGAAAGGTTAGCTGAAGAGAAGAGGTTACAAATTGAGGCTGATAGAGAAATTAAGAGGCTGCAGATTGAGGCAGAAGAAAAACGACAGCAAAGGGAGGCAGAAGATAAAAAGGCCGAAAGGGAGGCAGAAGATAAAAAGGCCGAAAGGGAGACAGAAGATAGAAGGTTGCAAAGGGAGCACGAATTACGACTAAGGGAGCTGGAATTACAAGGCCAGGCTCCTGAAAATGGTGCCAGCCCTTTTGCCTCAGATGCTACGCCCAGTCTGGGAGCCTCAAACTCAGCTATGGGGTTTCATTTAGACCATTTTGTTGAAAAAGACGATGACATAGAGGGGTACCTAGGACGTTTTGAGTTATTAGCTACTACATATGGGTTAGAGAGAGAGAGGTGGAGTTTAAAGCTATCACAGGGATTGAGAGGTACTTCTTATGAAGTATTTGCCAAAATGAACAGGGAAGACCAAGACAATTATGACATGTTAAAGCAGGCTTTGTTATTAAGGTACGAGAAGAATGGTGAATTTTATCGTAAGAAATTTAGAAATGCCAAACTGTTGTCTGGGGAGACATACCACCAATTCTCTGCTAGACTAGAAACCTATTTGGAGAAATGGACGGCTCTGGGGAAGACCCAAGATCTTAAAGAAATGATCATGATTGAGCAATTGAGAGAGTCCATGGCTCCAGACATGAGAAAATTTCTCATGGAACAAGGTGCAGAGAAGTTGGGGGAAATTTTAAATGTTGCTGAGAGGTATCAGGCAGCTCAGGCAGAGGTAAGTGGTGCTAAAAAGAAGCACATAGACAATTTTAAAGCTCCACAGCAATTTAATAAATTTGATAATAGAGAGCAGGGAAATAAAGGTAGGACAAACTTTGAGCGGCCAAGAAATGACTATCGCGACAGAAACTCACAGTTCAATGACCAAAAGTTCAATGAAAGAAAACCGTTGAACCAAGGAAAAAGATGGTGTAAATGGTGCAAGAAGGATAACCATAACACCGAATTTTGTAGAAGGAAACCTTCAAACATTGCTGCAATGAAGTCGGGGACGCAAAGATTAAAGGTTAATCCTAAGGGACAACAGGAACCTTATCACCCCCCAGTTTGTGAGGATGTTATTTGTAATGGGGTCACCATAAGGTGCCTTTATGATACAGGTTTGGATTATGATTCAGTTGTGAAGTCTAGCCTAGTGGACCCAAGTCAGTATACCACAGAAACAGTGGAAATACAAGGGGCGACTAAGGACATACCACTCATGACACTTCCCATCGCAAGGATAACGGTGAAAACTCGCTATGTGGAAGGAGAAATCAGAGCAGCAGTGATAGATGAACCAATCTACCCTCTGATATTGGGGTGTAGATACGTCTTCTTGGGGAATCCCGAGAAACCTGTGATCATGGCGACAGTGCAGACCAGGTCACAGAAGAAGGAGGAAGAAGGTGAACCTATAAATGCTCATCCAGAGGAGATGAGGAAGGCGCAGGCTGAGGATAGGACACTCAAGCCCTGTTTTAAAAAATTGCCCAAATGCCACACACCTCCGAGCAAGGGGGAATATTTCATGAAGAACAAACTCTTATACAGGAAGGCCGGAACTGGAACAAATGGTCACAACCAGCTGGTTCTTCCCACTTCATATAGAGATAAAGTGATGGAACTCGGGCATGCGATTCCCTTCAGTGGTCACATGGGGATCAGCGCCACAGGACAGCGTATAGCTTGTCATTACTTCTGGCCAGGGATAACGGAGGATATAAAAAGATATGTCAAATCCTGCCCAGAATGTCAAAGGGTAGCTCCAAAGCACTGGACTGCTCCTGCAACTCTAGGGGAAATGCCCATAGTGGGAACACCTTTTGAGAGGGTTGCAGTGGATATTGTAGGACCTCTCACTCGGACCAAGAGGAGGAACAGTTACATCCTTACTCTGGTGGACACTTGTTCTATGTGGGGAGAGGCGGTAGCCCTGCCATCAATTGATTCAAAACATGTAGCAGAGGCACTACTTACAATATTTACCCGATTAGGATTCCCGCATCAAATCTTGACGGATAATGGTTCTCAGTTCAAGGGGAAACTAACGGAAGAAGTTTTTAAGCTATTTCAAGCCAGGCACTTTCATTGTAGTCCGTACCATCCACAAGGGAACGGCCAGGTAGAGAGGTTCAACGGGACTCTCATTTCTATCCTGAGAAAGCTGGCACACGAAAAACCGGATCTGTGGGATCAATTCCTGCCCGCCGCATTGTTTGCGTACCGGGAGGTACCACATAGTTCAACCGGGATGGCTCCCGCAACTCTGCTATTTGGGAGGCCAATAAAAGGTCCATTAGAAGCCCTATTAAGGACCTGGACAGATGAGAAGGCGGAAGAGACTGTTACCTCATCGTATCAATATGTGAACGAACTGACCACTCGTTTGAAAGCTGGATGGAAACTGGCAAATGATAATTTGAAACAAGCCAGGAAGAAACATGCAGCATATTTTAATAGGAAGGCAAAGGACAGGGAACTGGCAGTCGGAGAGAAGGTGCTGCTTCTACTACCCGGAAGCCAGAATAAATTACAAATTGGTTGGCAAGGTCCATATACGGTTCTAGAGAAGGTGTCTAGAACAAACTATAAAATTGACAAAAAGGGGAAGGAGAAAGTTTATCATGTAAACCTGTTAAAGAAGTATCTGGACAGACCACTCCAGGAAAGCACCCCCTTATTGACCTTGGCTATTGCAACCCAGATGCAAAAAGAACCACTCACCTCACATGAATACCCATTACATCCTTGTGAAACAGCAGCACAGGTAAAAGTCAGTAAGCACCTGACTAAAAACCAGAGGGAGAGAGTTCAACAGGTTCTGGAGGAACATACAGATGTATTAACAGATAAACCAGGCCATACAAATTTGCTACAGTATGACATGAAACTGGTAGACTCAAACCCAATCTGTATGAGAGCCTATTCTATTCCGTTCGCGAAGGAGAAGGCATTGAAGGAAGAAATAGAGTATTTGTTGAAGGAGGGGATTATTTCGCACAGTGAATCATCTTTTAGTTCTAGTGTCGTTTTGTTGAGAAAACCGTCTGGGGAACACAGACTGTGCATAGATTACAGGAAACTGAATGCTGTCACAGAAGGACAAGTGGATCCATTACCAGACACAAAACAGTTATTTGCCAGACTGAACAAGGCAAAATACTTTTCAAAGGTGGATCTTAGTAAAGGCTATTACCAGATCCCAGTGAAGCCTGAAGTGAGACCTTATTTGGCTTTTAGCACTTCGGATGGACATTATGAATTCAATATGCTACCATTCGGACTGAAAAATGCTCCGAGTGTGTTTTCAAGGATGATGCGAAAATTGTTGGATCCCCTGAATAACCCATGTATCACGAATTTCATGGATGATATTCTCGTCGCCACAGAGACATTTGAAGAACACATTGAAGCTCTGGAGATGTTGTTTGATAGACTTCGGGAGGCGAACTTAACTGCTAGGCCAACAAAATGTTGTATTGGATGCAAAGAGTTGGAATTCTTGGGACACACTGTATATCAGGGTAATATGACCCCTGATCCTAAGAACTTGGAAAAACTGCAGAGAGCACCTAGGCCACAAACAAAAAAGGACGTGCGATCATTCGTGTCGTTATGCGGATTTTATCAGAAATACATCAAAAATTTTAACGCTATTTGTGCTCCTCTGACTGATCTGACTCGCAAGGGACTTCCAGATAAAATTATTTGGACTGCACAATGTGAACTAGCGTTCCAAGAGTTAAAGGAAAAACTCACTAGCAAGCCTATTCTCAAACTGCCTGATTTGACACAGGACTTTGTCTTAAGAACCGATGCAAGTAATGTAGGACTCGGAGGGGCTTTGTTGCAAAGATCATCTTCACCTGATGGGGAACTGAAACCAGTCGCTTATGCAAGCCGCAAATTGAATAAGGCGGAACAAGGATACTCCACAAGCGAAAAAGAATGTTTAGCATTAATCTGGGCAATAAAGAAGTTTCAAATCTATCTGTATGGTAGGACTTTTGTGGTGGAGACGGACCATCAGCCTCTCGTGTTCTTGTCTCAGGCTAAGCATGAAAACGCAAGATTGCTGAGGTGGTCTTTATTGCTTCAACCTTATCAGTTTAGTATCCAATATATCCCAGGCAAATTGAATGTCGGTGCAGATTTCCTCAGTCGGCACCCCTGTGATCAAAATTAGAGTAGTGGCAGACGTGAGGAGTAATTTTACCTATGTGTATCGCTGGTTTTGGAACTTGCCATAGGCATGTTTTCAAGTGGGGAGATGTGTAGTGAAATTGACAGAGATACAACGGTAAAATATCTCCAAAGATAACATTTAAGGATAAAAACATAATGCGTAGGCTGCTGATGTACATGATCGCCTAGACCGCGGGTCATCATCCTCCATAATAATTGACTTGCTAGACAGGAGGGGAACGGCGGATCAAAAAGGAAAAAAATATGACTGGAAAGATTGCGTGAGACTAGAAAGGCTAAGGAGACGCAATTGGGGGGGAAACGGAGAAAAGTCACGTTTCCCAAGTTGACATAAAAAGTAAGCAACTCGACAGAAGGGACCATAGATATGTTACGCCACAGTCATTTATTGGACGCTTTTGCGATACCAAGCCCTTGATTTGAATTCAGCGGCTAAAACGCAGATGTTTGGAATATTACAAAATTTAAAAAGTACTTTTTTCTTAATATTAATGTTAGGAATATAAAAATTAGCTGGCCGGATGGCCTATTCTGAGCAGTGAACTAATATGTTCTTAATTTTACAGACGGATAGATAATATTGAAGATAATGACAAAAGACAGTGTTGTTCACATCATCGACAGACTGTATTGAATCTAAAAGTGTCACTATTTGCACACAAAAACACGACCTTGGGACGCAGGTGTTCAAATTTACTTGGTATGGAGGAGAGGGGATATTGTGGTGGCTGTGTCTAAAAATAACTTTTAACGACAAAATTTTGGAGGGGAGAGAAAGGTTGGTTCAAAAATCAAGTACATTTTGTAGAAACACAAGTAGAGACGGACAGACTAACAGATAACCATCCATACTTGACTGAAGCATGACTGAAATGACTTTAGTGTAGGAAATTTGAAATTCAAATAAACCTAGGCAGTGATTGGCCACAGACAATCATATCATTAGCGCTCAGACGCGAAAGTGGGGCCATTCTTCAATAGTTGTTCAGTGATAGACACAGATTTTAAAGTGTGGTGATTTCCATATGAAAGAAAGTGTAAGAAGTTTAGGGACGCCATACTATAGCCAGCAGCTCAGCTGAGTTTTGCTAGCAATTCTGTGTTATTTATTCATAATCTGGTAAGATTGAAATTATTTCCTTATATATTTTGAATATTGTTTCATGTTCGAGTGATTTGATACTGCCATATCGAAATCTAGCCTTACAAACAAGTAGGGATTTGCTCTAGACCCCCCGCCCTAGTCAGGGTCTAGGGACCAACAATGTACATAAACTCCAGCAAGGGTTAGGCAAGACAGATCAAGTGTTGAGAATAATGAAACATATTACCTATCCTCTTTTAGGGCAGCAAACTAATAAATATTTTTCAGAATCTATAGTCTGGGAGGATCTATCTGATGTAAAACCACCATGGTAAATGTGCTGTTTGGTCAGAGAGATCTGACCTGTCTGTATGATGTGGTTGTTGTGTCAGTGTTGTGTCCAGACGTGGGTAGAGAATAGATTTTGACACATGGCCCATACTTTGATTGCAGAGCTGTGAGTTTCTGTTGTCAACAAAGCAGTGTCTATTCAGTTGGTGACTTTACTCGAGTGTATCTGTGCAGTACTTGTGACAGAGACCACCATTATTGCCCGCCAGCACGGAGAGGTGGGACCACCTGATTTCAGCACCAGAGCTACAACTACCAGATGAGTGAGCCTCTGGTCTGCTGGACATTCACCAAAGCCCTTTAGTTACTAATAACCCCATAAAAATTCCCACCATTTTCTGGACACTGTGTAGTCAATATAGACAGGTGTGATGAGGCCACCCCAACAGCACAAACATTAACTATCCTCCCAAGTAGATGACTACTAGAACATTTTAATAAAACTAACTAGTATAGTACATATATATGTACACTATTGCATTTATGATATAATATTCCATGCATTTCTTTCATAATCTCTAAATCCTTTTAAGTTCTGGTCAACCTAAAAATTGATCCAGAACAAAATAAATGTAATATAATTCTAACAAAAATTTTACACACGTGAGTTAGTTCAGTGTATTTTAACATTTGTTAATATTATTAGTCTTCTTAATTATCTGTGGGTGTATTTAGAAACTATCACACCACACTACACATCATTACCCTAGACACTTTACGTAGCCACATTCATTAAAAAAAAATTAAGTGTGAGGTCGTAGTGGTAGCAAGAAAGGCCTTCTGACAATTCACAACTACATTTTATCTCAGGAGCCTTCACAGCTGGCCTCATACAATTACATTTAGTAATATCACCATCATACAATACCATCAAACACCACTACAGTCACCTGGTCCTTCAACGAAATACCAAGGATGTGGCGTAGGCACCGTAGATGGAAGGTAATGAGTATTCTTTCATGATTAGCATAGGTTGTCCGTGCCTCGCTGCCATACAGAATCGTGCTGGTCACGCAGGCATTATATATCGCAGCTTTGGTCTTCATTTTGAGTTTGGAGTTTCCCCAAACACGCGTTGTAAGGCGCGTAGCATTAAACGTATCATGACCAATCAAACAATATTTAACACGAACAAAGGTTAATATACTAACTGGGAATGTGAAGGTCTGACGCTGTTCTTGCAATGCATATGACTTTTAACAGGTGAAAATCAATTAAATATCCGTTAAAGTCAGTTATATAACTGGAACCACCAGGCCTTTACACCTCTCCCCCTTAATATTATGATTGTTTGGAGTTTCTGCTTGATTTTGTACGGTTTTATCTCGTTTTTGTTTGTTTGGGGTTTTTTTAAAAAACATACAAGCATAATTGGTAATTGTGATTTGCCCTATTTACAACGATTTGACAAGTGTGATGCCACTTTCCCATATCGGCAGTTGTTCATATTGTTTGGAATTGAAAACAATATATATCCTAATTATAACCCATCAGAGGTAGAACGGAATATTTTTCATCATTAATATTTTTAAAAGAAAAAACTTATGGTCAATTGACAATGCACATGAAACAAACAGTAAGGCCTGCGTGCTCTTTCTGTAGGTGTTCAATTTAGTTTTTCCTATGCAATGTGTGCCTTTTCACGAACAAGTTAGCGAGAATGTGTCATTGTTTGCGTTATTATATTTATTTCACCAGCGAGCTACAGGAACAGTGTGCATTCACACTCTTCGACATATACTGATGGAGACTGAGCACCTATGGGTTTGCCCGGAGTGCAGTGATGTCAATTCTGTATAACAATAACAATATTTATTTCACTAAGACAATTAGGATATTTGAATTGTTTACGGTATTTTATCATTAAGAATGAATGACGCAATCAATATACGCGTAGATTAATGCGTCACTGGACAATATTGCAATACTTTCTCTGGTAACAAAAGTGTACCTGCGAAGTGTAAAAATAATGTTCCTTAAATTATGGTAGGCGACTATTATATTGAAATATAGTCTGTTGGGAGACGCAGCAAGGATTCTCATCTTTTAAAGCTTCGTCGGATGACCAAGAGCTGTTGAAACAGGCTGAGGGAACGGAGAAAACAGAAGGGAGAGCTGTAGGTTTTGTTTGCGATAAGGAATTTGGTTTTCATAGTCTCTGTTTACAGATTTTGTTGTCTTATACTCAGATACGAATTTCAAGTTAAGGTAGAATAATTAACTGCCAGGTGTTTTTTTTAAATATTTACCTTTTTTATGTAAAACTTTTGCCTCGTTCAACCTAGTCGGTTATATTAGGGCGCATGTCCAAATATAAAAGACCCTTAGGTCTGAGAGACGATAGATAGAAAGATGATAGATAGAAAGATGATAGATAGAACTAAAATAATATTTACCGTTGTTGTTGTTTTGATGAGTTGATGGGTGGAGATCGGGCACTCAACATCTGATCATTGTTGCCTCTTCTCGTTCCATCTTGGTCTACCCTGTTCAACCTGAAAGTTGGTTATAATTGGGGTATTTAGTGTCATTTTATTTACTAATTTTGTATTCAATTTAAATAACTGTTGTCTTTTGCAGTTGCTGATTTTTATTTATATTAGTATTTGTCAATTTTATTTTCTCTTTTGTATTGTTTCTAGATAACTATTGTCCTTTACACTTGGTTTTAATTTGTATTAGTATTTGTTCTTTTTGAGTTGTTGTCACTTTTTTTTTAATACCTTGTCTTTCCTTGTAGTTATTTTTTTTTTGTTAATGCTTTGTTAGTTCTTGCTGCTTAATTTCTATTTAGTTGGATGATTTTCCTGAAGTTCTAACCTTATATTTTTTCCTTTGTTTTATGTATATATCTTTTAATTATTGATTGGGCATCTCTTGGGGCATCTATACTTAAAACCTTATCACCTGTTAAGTCTATATTGTGATTTCTATAGTAAGTTTTTAATTCAAGCCTTTGTTGTTCATACTTTTTACAGTGGATCAGGTAGTGGTCTATGTCATTCTCTTCCTGACATTCTTGGCAGTGTGGTTCTTCTATCATAAAGTATGCTGCACCGAGTCGGAGACGCCACAGTTTTTTGTTCGATGGTATCTTTAATTCTTCTCTGACCTGGCATGTCCTCGTTGGTTCTTTCAGCAGTTTGAACGCGTGTCTGCCTTTTCTACTTTCCTTCCATGTTGTCTTCCATTCCTCGTTTATAGTTTCCTTCACTTGGCTCTTGATCTCTGACCTTCCCAGTCCTGCTTTTATATTGTTTTTACTTGTTCTTCCCTTCTTGGCGTTCTGGTCTGCCAACTCGTTGCCAGCTATACCTATGTGTGCTGGAACCCACACTAGCCTCACACTACATCCTCTGTTCTCTAGTGATGTATTAATTGCTAGAATTTCTTCCTTTATGTCTGGCCGGCTACATTTACCTGGGTGTTCTAGTGCTTGTAGTGATGATAGTGAGTCTGTAAATATCGTAACAGCTTCTGGTGGGTTATCTTCGATTATTTCTAGACTTTTAAGAATTGCTACCATCTCTGCAGTAAAAATCGATGCCCCTTCCGTTACACTGTAGCTCTTTTTTATTCCCCATTGTGGTATTACAACTCCGGCACCTAGTTGCCCACTATCACCCTTGGATCCATCAGTGTAGACGGCCAGACTTTGTTTAGTTAGTTGCTCTATGAACTTTCTACTTATCATTTTGGCTTCCTTATCTTCTATGTTTTGTTTGATCTTTTCAGTAAGTGAGTAGTCTATGATTGGTGTTTTTAGTTCCCATGGTGGTATTTTGCTTCTGTATTTATTACTATTTTCAATTGTGTTTGATAGTTCTTTGAACTGCATTAGGTCTTTGTAGTGAAATTGACAGAGATACAACGGTAAAATCCCTCCAAAGATAACATTTAAGGATAAAAACATAATGCGTAGGCTGCTGATGTACATGATCGCCTAGACCGCGGGTCATCATCCTCCATAATAATTGACTTGCTAGACAGGAGGGGAACGGCGGATCAAAAAAGAAAAAAAAATATGACTGGAAAGGCTAAGGAGACGCAATTGGGGGGGGGGGGGAAACGGAGAAAAGTCACGTTTCCCAAGTTGACATAAAAAGTAAGCAACTCCACAGAAGGGACCCTAGATATGTTACGCCACAGTCATTTATTGGACGCTTTTGCGATACCAGGCTTTTGATTTGAATGGAGCGGTAAAACGCAGATGTTAGGAATATTACAAAAATTAAAAAGTAATTTTTTCTTAATATTAATGTTAGGAATATAAAAATTAGCTGGCCGGATGGCCTATTCTGAGCAGTGAACTAAGATGGTCTTAATTTTACAAAAGGATAGATAATATTGAAGATAATGACAAAAGACAGTGTAGTTCACATCATCGACAGACTGTGTTGAATAAAAAAGTGTCGCAATTTGCACACAAAAACACGACCTTGGACGCAGGTGTTCAAATCTACGTGGTATGGAGGAAAGGGGATATTGTGGTGGCTGTGTCTAAATATAACTTTTAACGACAAAATTTTGGAGGGGAGAGAAAGGTTGGTTCAAAAACCAAGCACATTTTTTTTAGAAACACAAGTAGAGACGGACAGACTAACAGATAAACATCCATACTTGACTGAAGCATGACTGAAATGACTTTAGTGATGGAATTTGAATTTAAAGTAAAACTAGGCAGTGATTGGCCACAGACAATCATATCATTAGCGCTCAGACGCGAAAGTGGGGCCATTCTTCAATAGTTGTTCAGTGATAGACACAGATTTTAAAGTGTGGTGTTTTCCATATGAAGAAAGAGAAAGAAGTTTAGGGACGCCATACTATAGCCAGCAGCTCAGCTGAGTTTTGCTAGCAATTCTGTGTTATTTATTCATAATCTGGTAAGATTGAAATTATTTCCTTATATATTTTGAATATTGTTTCATGTTTGAGTGATTTGATACTGCCATATCGAAATCTAGCCTTACAAACAAGTAGGGATTTGCTCTAGACCCCCCGCCCTAGTCAGGGTCTAGGGACCAACAATGTACATAAACTCCAGCAAGGATTATGCAAGACAGATCAAGTGTTGAGAATAATGATACATATTACCTATCCTCTTTTAGGGCAAACAACTAATAAATATTTTTTCAGAATCAATAGTCTGGGAGGATCTATCTGATGTAAAACCACCATGGTAACTGTGCTGTTTGGTCAGAGAGATCTGACCTGTCTGTATGATGTGGTTGTTGTGTCAGTGTTGTGTCCAGACGTGGGTAGAGAATAGATTTTGACACATGGCCCATACTTTGATTGCAGAGCTGCGAGTTTCTGTCGTCAACAAAGCAGGGTCTATTCAGTTGGTGACTTTACTCGAGTGTATCTGTGCAGTATTTGTGACAGAGACCACCATTATTGCCCGCCAGCACGGAGAGGTGGGACCACCTGATTTCAGCACCAGAGCGACAACTACCAGATGAGTGAGCCTCTGGTCTGCTGGACTTTCACCAACGCCCTTTAGTTACTAAGAACCCCATAAAGATTCCCACCATTTTCTGGACACTGTGTAGTCAATATAGACAGGTGTGATGAGGCCACCCCAACAGCACAAACAGTACATATCCTCCCAAGTAGATGAATACTAGAACATTTTAATAAAACTAACTAGTATAGTACATATATATGTACACTATTGCATTTATGATATACTATTCCATGCATTTCTTTTCATAATCTCTAAATCCTTTTAAGTTCTGGTCAACCTAAAAAATTGACACAGAACAAAATAAATGTAATATACTTATATCAAAAAATTTTACACACGTGAGTTAGTTCAGTGTATTTTAACATTTATTAATATTATTAGTCTTGTTAATATCTGTGGGTATATTTATAATCCATTACACCACACTACATAGCATAACCCTAGACACTTTACGTAGCCACATTCATTAAAAAAAAAAATTAAGTGTGAGGTCGTAGTGGTAGCAAGAAAGGCCTTCTGACAATTCACCACTACATTTTATCTCAGGAGCCTTCACAGCTGGCCTCATACAATTTACATTTAGTAATAACACCATCATACAATACCATCAAACACCACTACAGTCTTCTATAGTTCTCCACCCTGTTGGATATCTATCTTTATTTAAGGGGACGTCCCATACACTTGGTTGGTTTTTGACAAATGCTTTATGTGCTGGGTGGGTCACTTCTTGTGCTACTTTACTCCAATAATTTAATCTCAGTTCTTTCCGTCTTAGACCAAGGGGAGGTATGCCGAGAGCTACTTCTAGAGCTTCTACTGGTGTCGATATAAATGCACCTGTAATGGTTCTCATGGCTGCATTTTGAATCCTGTCCAGTTTTGCTTTGTTAGAAGCTGCAGCTGAGTCATAGACTATGCTGGCATAATCCAGTTTCCCCCTGATGAAGGACTTGTAGAACATAAGCATTATTTTATTGCTGGCCCCTCATCCATTACCTTTTACAATCCTTAGTATATTTAGGGGTCCCCTACAGCTTTCTACCAAATTGTCTATATGTTTATTATAATTTAGTTGTTTATCTAAAGTTATGCCCAGAAATCTTGTTGTTGAGGAGGTACATATTTTCTGTCCTTTAATGGTTATATTGATTTTGTTATTTTTTTTTTAATTTCATTTGCTGAAAATCATACCTACTGTTTTGTTTACATTAATTTGGAAGCCCCAACTTTTCATCCACTCTGAAACTTTGTCTATTTGATTTTGAAGTTTTTTGTAAACATGGTCCAAGTTTTTTCCAGATCGCCAAATGGCACAGTCATCTGCAAATTGTGATACTGCATTCTTTATGTCATTAAATTCATCTGCTAAATCGTTTACAGCTATAGTGAAAATTGAAGGAGAGATCACTGATCCTTGAGGAATCCCATTCTGTTGTTCATATATTTCTGACCTATCATTATTCACCTGTACAGCAAAATACCTGTCCTGTAAAAAGTTTTCTAGATACCTATAGGTTTTACCAGTAATGCCAATCTTTTTCATTTTGTAAAGAGCTCCATCTCGCCAGCATTCATCATATGCTCTAGCTACATCTAGAAAGACTGCCACTGTTTTCTCTTTCCTCTTGAACCCTCGCTTTACATCATGTTCTAATCTTACAAGCTGGTCTACTGTACTTCTGTCTGCTCTAAACCCTGACTGGTTTGGGCTATATAACTGGTTTTTTTCTAGGTAGAATTTAACTCTTTTATTCACAACAGTTTCCAGTATTTTACCTAGTTGTGATGTTAAGGAGATAGGCCTATATGAACTTACATCATGGGCTTCCTTATTGGGTTTTAGAATGGGTACTATCATAGCTACTTTCCATGCTTTTGGTATCTTTCCTAAGTTCCAGATTTTGCTATAAAGTGAAGTTATTATGTTTATAGTTCTTTTGGGTACTTTCTTAAGGATTTCATAACTAAGTATATCTTGCCCTGAGGCAGTATTAGATTTATCTTTTATTGCATTAGTTACTTCTTCCTCTGTTATATCAGCATCTAAATAGTTTGTTTCATCTATCTGGTCTGGTAGTTCTTTTAAAAACTGTATCCTAAGTCTTTCTCTTCTCTCATTTTCTTCCTGTCCAAGACTACTTTTTGCACTGACTTTATAGAAATACTCGGCAAGGGCATTAGCTTTTTCTTTATCTGTTTTTGCTCTCTTTGGTAGTTTGATTGTTGGCATTATTGTTTTCTTATTGTTCCCTTTGATTGCCTTAAGCTTTTTCCATACTTCTCTAATTTGAGTGCTAGGTTTAAGTGACTGACAAAACTCCTTCCAGTTAGTTTCTTTGGCTTTGAATATTATTCTGTTAGATTCATTCCTAATAAGTTTATACTTATCATAGTTTTCTTCTGTTCTGTTATTTCTATATTTTTGTAAGGCCCTTTTTCTTCTCTCGTGAATTTCTGCACAGCTTTTATTCCACCAGGCAACTGGTTCTTTATTCCATTGAGTTTCTCATTTCTTATTAATGTTATTTATTGGTTTAAGGTGTTGTGGCATATTTTTATTTGGTATATACTTTATTGCTATTTTCAGAATTTCATTGGTCAGTGTTTCTGCCCACAAGTCAGTATCATCTGATTCCATGTCTTTATATTCCATCACCTCCAGCTCTGATTGGAAAGCTTCCCAGTTTGCTTTTTTATAGTTGAAGGTAGGTTTCTCTGGTTCTGGGTTTGGAATGACATTTTCATGCATGGTTATTACAATGGGCAGATGATCTGAGTTTGTGTCTTGTAACACTTCCCAATTTACATTCGCTAGGTTGTTAGTTGCTATACTTATGTCTATTGCTGAGTCTGCCCTATTAGCTTGTGGATTAATTCTTGTTGCAGATCCATCATTTAGTATTAGTAGTTCATTGTTTTCTATGAAGTCAAGTAGGTATTTTCCTGCATTATCTGCATGTTGTCCACCCCAAGCACAATGATGGGAATTAAAATCGCCTACTATGATTGTTTTGGGGCCTAGTCTGGTGCTTATGGCTAGTATTTCTTCATCTTTAATTGTGCCATCTTTAGCATATACATTTAGAATTGTTAGATTGTTTGGTTCAGCTGCTATAGTAACCTGGATACCTTCTATATTGGTTGTATTAAATACTTCCCAGTCTATGATTTTAAATTTTTCGCTAACTAATACTGCGACACCTCCTCCTCTACCTTCTTTCCTATCGTGTCTAAGTATCTTAAAGCCCTTACAACTATATCTATTATTTGGGTTTAAATGGGTCTCTTGAAGAGCATATATATCAGTATTTCCTCCAGTCTCTGATAGTAGGGGTGAAAAATTTTTTTTAATACCCCTGCAATTCCACTGGATAATTCTAAATCTTTCTAAATTGAATTTTAACATCATCTAGTGTACCTTTTATTTTGGTAGCTATCAAATTTGCTCTTATTCTGCATTTCCTGTACTTGTGGACCCACTATCCATCAAGTTCTCAAGAAAATCCCTATTTATACTTGTCATTATATCCCTAACTTCTTCCGCTAAGTGTGGTAAATGTGCCTCAAAATGTTTTTTGATAGTTTCTTTGATAGTTTCTTCTAGGTTGCTTTTGTTTTCCTGTTGCCTTTTGTTCTTTTTGACCACTTTCCTATTTTCATCCAATGCTACATTCCCTTCTCTCCCTATGTTAATCTCCTGTTTTTCACTTTCCATTCTTTTTAGTATTATTTCACTTTCTTCTTTTTGTTCGGACAGTTTGACTAGTATCATTTCATTTTCTTCTTTCAGTACAGTCAGTTTAGCTATATCCTGGGAAATTTTGTGCTGTATGGCTTTCACTTCTTGAAGCACTGCCTCTGCACTTTTCAGTGCACTTGTGTCGTTCGAGGATGTAGTTGAATCATCTGACTGGTTTTTTTGGTACTATTTTATTACTTTCTAACTTGTTCTTACTTTCTTTTACCATCTGTGATTTAATCATTTTGACATCTTCTTGCACACTCTTAATTGTTGTTATAACTTTAGTGCTCGTATAGGTATCGTTTTCCTTTAATTCTTTAATGACAGTTTTGAAAGGGGTTTGGGTTGTTATAGCTTCCTTCAGTGCTTTTTTGGTCTGCTGATAAACTGGGCAGCCCTGGAATCTGGCGCTATGGTTTCCTTGGCAATTAATGCATTTCTGTTTGCATTTTCCTTTTTATAGTCAGTATCTGACTTTGCCTTTTCGCATTGTGTGAAAGGGTGTGCCCCCGCACAAAACCTACATACTGCCTTCCCCCTGTAACTTTGTCGGCCATGGCCAAACTTCATGCAGTTGGAGCACTGCAGCACTGGTGGAATGAAGGCTTCTGTGTTTTTTTGTGCTTTCCCAAATAGTACCGTCTTGGGGGGTTCCCTACCTTCTGTTGTAATCACTATCACTGGGGTTACTATACTCCCTTTCACTTTTATACGTTCAACGTGCACCAGCTTTAAATCTGGGTTCATTTTGGACAGATTGTTTAACACTTCCTCCCCTGTCAGGGTTGGGTTTATGCCTTTTATCACAATTTTTCTGGTTTCTTTTAATATCTCTATTTGTATTTTGATGTTGTGGGCCAGTTGAATCATCCTTGGTCTGTCCCGCAGTTCTTGCAGTAAATTTTTAGTTTTTTTCTGTTACATTTAGTGTGAGTATTATCCCACTGTTATGTTTCTGCAATTTGGCAATGGCTTTTTTGTCGATGATTTTTTTCTAGGATTACCAGAATTTTGTCGTCCGGGAGAGATCGAAGCGTGGCTTCCGTTCCAGCTATTTGTGTTATTTTCACTTTTTGGGGGGTTCCCTTTCGGCTGGAGTCTTCTTTGTCCTCTCCTCTGGTTTCATGACTTGTTTTGTCCGCGTTTACCTGGCTGTCCTGATTATCCTTTTCCCTGGGTCCTTTCTTTCCGTTCGCTGCGCTGGTTCCTGATCTTTCTCCTTTGTTGATTCTGCTTTTTGTTGTTTTTCCTTCCGCGCCTCCTTCCCGATTTTCCATTATTGTTTCACTCGTGTCCTTTAGTTCTGTTTTTCTGATTTCAGGGTTCGTGGTCCTGTTTCTTTCTGTCCGGTTTAAAGTTTTGTCTTTTTCTGGAGTTTTGGCCATCGCTTTTCCTTCCCCGGACTGTTTTCTGGTGAATACTACCATTGGTTATTTTCCCTGTCTTTTATTATGCTACTATTTGTTGTCTTTGAATTATATTCTGATGATTGAATATTATTATATGTAATCTTTGGCTTTTGGCTTATTTTGTTATATTTATCTTTTCCCCACTACGATTCTTAAATTAAATAGTCCCCTAATACTTAACCTTAACTACAGTAGGCCTACTCTAATACTAACAACAAAAGTATAAATTATTCACCACTTAAATATGTCTTTCAAGATGGCTGCCTGATCTCACTCAAAGAATTGCCACGTGGCGCTATTTAATTTCTATTATTTTTATTTTCTAAAATTAACTGCAATAATCTAACACTGAAGATGGATAAAAAATATCAACTTATCTGAGAACTTGTGTAGTTCGAAGGATGTCTTCACTGGTGTCTCGTCCTAAAAAGGACGTATCAGGCTTGTGTGGTTTGAGGTAAGCAAAAATGCGTGTTTTTTTTTTTTTTTTTTTACAAAATTATGTATACATGTTACATTCTTCTTCTCTTCTTCCGTCCTTAGCCACCGACCGTCAAAGCAGTCAGTGGCCATTACGCCTAGTGGCGTCTTAGGGCAACAGCAGATAGGTTTTCTTTGCCATTGTTTCCCATCACGCCTAGTGGCGTCTTTAGGGCAACGGCAAATCAACCCATTTGCTGTTGTTTCCGTAATCGAAGTGACTGGCAAACGGGTGATCAGCCCGTTGGTATACATGTTACATAGATAGTACATTTTGGGAAACAAGACTTCCGTGCACTCTCAAAACTTTCGTTCGCACCCTTAGAGGATACATATCTGGGAGAGTAAAAGGTATGAGTATTGTAACCTCAAATCGACAGATGAAAAGGGTTTGAGATTTGGTTGTAGTTGTGTTAAGGAGCTGCACTTGCGCAGATACACACGTGTATATAACGTAATAGTCGAAGAGGGGGCTTCGAACAAAGAAACCTTGAAATTGTCGCCGGGGCGAGGTGGGACTGTGTTCCGAAGGTAAGCCGGTATCAGCTGTTTTACGGACACAAAGAGTGCCTTGGAGGCGTAGCGGGGGAGGAGAGAAACCATTGAAAGACCAAAACTTTATTGTCATTTTTTGCAATTTACAAATGTTACATGTTACAAAAAATTGAAAACAGTACATTAAAAGTTTCATGTATACGCTCATGCGTACTCTCACTTCCGTCTGCATAAATAAACATTTCAATGTACAAAACTTTGTGCATTTTACACACAGCCCATGAATATTTTACAGTGAAAAAAGAAGGAAACAGGTACAAATTATTGTACATGTTACAAAAATTTGAGAACATTGAAAGTACATTTTTAAAGTTTCATATATACACTCATGCGTACTCGTACTTCTATCTGCCTAATTAAACATTTCAATTTACAAAACTATGTGCATTTTACAAACAACTTGTACATTTTATAACAAGAATATGAAACAGAAGCCTGTCATACAATGCTCACTTGCATACATAAATTAAGTCACTTTAAATCATACTTGTGTAAAATGATCATAAAATTTAAACCACAATACATTGGAAGTACTTCTAGCCTCCAGAGCAGAGAGGTGGGTCGGAGATACAAAGGGCTGTCCGGGGAGAAGGGAATCCGTGACGGCCCCGGTTTAAACTAGCGGGCAGTCTGCGTTGTAGAACGCATCCATTTCAGGTGTGAACAGTTTTAACAGTTTGCACACACAAAAGAAAAGCCCTGAGAAAGCTAGCACACAGGAAGGGACGAAGTAGGAGTGAAAAGGGGTAGTATAGTCAGATTCCTATGACATGTCCATATTAAAATTTCAAAACATGTTCATTTTACAGCATACAATAAATTACACATTAAAATCAGGTAGAATTGACATTGCTTTTTGCAAAAAAACTTGTAAAAGTATATGGGGATTAAAAAGGCGGTATTTGAACACTGCTAGATTCCTAAACGTCCAAATGAAATATCTGTATTGAGATAATAACATGAGGAGTTTCGTGTGAGTGTCTTTTGTTGTTCTTGGTACTGTGTTTAAAAAAATAGCTTGGTAAATGTCAACGGGTCTGTCTGTGTGTGAGGCAATGATACTTTGCAATGCTTTTCTCATGGGTATGACTGTATTGCATGTGTAGTAAATGTGATCTTCGGTTTCTTGTATGCGTGTTTTGCACAGCTGGCACTGTGATGTTTGCTTGGATCTGTGAGCTTGTCTTTCTGTTGTGGGTGTCATGTTGTAGATGAGTCTAAAGGTAACTTCTCTCGCCTTGGCAGTGATGTGAGGGTTGTGTAAGTTGGTGAAAGTGTCAGTGTAATTTGTCTTGAAGTATTTCTGTCCTCTTTTAATCCTGAGGTGTAACGGGGGTGCTTGTAGTTTGGCTAAGTGTTTGTAGATTGCATTTGTTTTCTGGTGAATTAAGTTGTCGTGTCCGTGAATGGCTTGTATGCATGACTTGTAAAATGATGGTAGTTGGCCGAAATGGTGCGGTATTGAGTTGTTTAGTGGTCTCAGTCTGGTAAGCCTGAGCCCCATGTAGTAGTGTGCTAGAACGTGTTGATCTGGATGTTTGATGATGCTCCCTACGTGTTTGATTCTAAGTGATTGGATCTTTGTCTGTATGTCCTGGAGTGCAATCCCTCCATGTTTCTTTTCTTGTATGAGTGTCTTGTGTTTTATGCTGTAGATTGTGTGACTAAAAATAAATCTTCTGATCTGTTTGTTTATGTCTGTAATGGTTTGTTTGTTTGTTGGGGTGGGGGGGGGGAGGGTGGGGGGGGGGGTCAAAAACTGTGGCTACGTATAATAATTTAGGAATGACATAAGTGTTTACAATCGTGCTTCGTCCAAAAATTGTTGTAGTTTTGAATTTGTATCTATGTAGCATGTCTGTCATTTGTGTTGCTAGGTTCTGCCATGTGTCTTTGTGTGTGCGGTTTGGGTGTGAAGGAAAAGTGATGCCGTAGATTTTGATGTTGTTTGTTGGTACAAGCCCAAATGGAAAATCTGCTTTGTTTTTCCATTTGCCTATGCCCATTATTGTAGATTTCTGTACGTTGACTTTAGCTCCGCTACCTTTACTAAAGTCTGTGAATGTGTTTAGAATGTTTGCAATAGACCTGTCGTTTGGTGGGAAAAAGGTGGTGTCGTCTGCGTAAGCAATCAGCTTCTGCTCACCTTTCCCTGGTATAAAGGTGCCCTTAATAGAGCTGTCCTTTCTAATTTTTTCCAGCATGGGTTCTAGTGCTAGAACGTAGAGTAGGGGGGAGAGACTACACCCCTGCCTCACGGATCGCGTTAGCCTGAAAGTGTTGGTGAAAGTGTGATTCACCAAAACCTTGCTTTCGGGCTTCGCATAAAGGATTTCAATCCATCTCCTAAAATTTGCACCTATATTGCAATGCAGTAATGTTTTGTGAAGGTATGAGTGTGATATTCGATCAAAAGCTTTCTCTTGATCGAGAGATAGGATTGACGACTGACAGTCTTTCTCGTGTGTGTAGGTGATTATGTCTCTGATGAAATGTGTGTGTTGGTGAATATTCCTGTGTTGAACGCTGCACTGCTGGTCTTCGTGAATGAGGGTGGTCATAAAAGGTTTTAGTTTGTTTGTTAGCGTTTTTGTTAGAATTTTGTAGTCTACGTTTAAGAGAGATATAGGTCTGTAGTTTTTAAGGAGTGTTTTGTCTGAGTTGTCTTTAGGTATGAGAGTGATGTATGACGTGTTCAAGCTTGGTGGGAGTTCTTTGTTCTCAAAAGCTTCTGTGTATACTTTTAATAGAAGGGGGGCCTAAGATGGGAAAAAAGTGTTGATAAAATTCTGCTGTGAGTCCGTCTGGCCCTGGTGATTTGTCTTTTTGCATAGTGTTTATTGCGAGTGTTATGTCTGTAAGTGTCAGCTCGGCGTCTAGACCTTGCTTGTCGTCGTCTGATAGTAGACGGAAGTGTTTTGGTCATAATATTTACCGTTGTTGTTGTTGTTGTTTTCTTCTACTATGTTGCTGTGATACCCTGTTCAACCTGAAATTTGGTTATAATTGGGGTATATAGGGTGTTATCGTCTTCACTGGTATCTCGTTCGTAGTCCTGGAGGTGACTGGTCCTGAAAAGGACCACTTGCTGGCTGTCTGGATTCCTCTTTGTCCGTTTGTGGTGACGTGTCGCTCTCATGGTGTTTTTTATGTCCTGCCTCAACTATCTGGCTCGTTTAGTTTTGTGTGTTTCTACGCTACTAGTTTCTGTTGCTTTTGTCTTCTTGCTCTCCTGTATCTGTGACAGTGCTTTTTCAATTATCGTTGGTAGTAGCTGTTCTAGCGTTTCTGGCTGCTAATGCTCTTTCTTGATTGAGTAACATTTGCTGTACGATGTCGATTTTCATTTTGTCTTTCGTTTCTTTGTTTTGTTCTCTAGTTTTTGTAAGGATATCCTCAACGATCCTTCTCTCTGATTCAATTCTTTTGAGTATTTGTTCATTCTCTGCCTTTAGCTCTGTGAGTTTGGCGATGTCAACTTCTATCTCGTGTTTGATGGTTGTTTCAATTCTTTTGAGTATTTGTTCGTTCTCTGCCTTTAGCTCTGTGAGTTTGGCGATGTCAACTTCTATCTCGTGTTTGATGGATTTTGTTTCCTGTAGCATTGCCTGGGCGCTCTGTAACATTTCTCTGGCGCTCTGCATATCTATTATGTCTTCACCGCTGTCCTTGTCGTCTACGGGATCCTGCTTGTTTCTGCTTTCGTTCTGCTGTTTCCTTTTCATTTCGTTGATTTCAGCGGTCAGCTTGTGTAGCTGTCTTCTGTCAATCGTGCGCTGTTTTTCTGTAGCATCCGCATTCACTCCGTGTTTGGCCTCTTTGAAGGGTATGTTTTTAGACACGGCCTCCTTCAAGATGCTCTTAGTTTCCTGGAACACAGTGCATCCTCTGTACCTTGCCCCGTGGTTTCCGTGGCAGTTTGCACAGATACGGTTTTCGTTAGTTTCTTTGTAGTTGCGGTCCTCCTTTGCCCTGGGGCAGTCGCCATATTGGTGACTACCCGCACAATACCGGCAAACTGCATCTCTCCTGCACGTCTTTTTTGTGTGCGAGAACTGCTGGCAGTTGGAGCACTGCATCACCGGAGGGATATAGGCTTCTGTCTTTTTGGTTGTGGTTTCGAGCGTCAGTCTCTCGGGTCTTGTCGATCCTTCTACCGTGACTATCATCAGATTGGTATCTTTCTTGGCCCAGGTTTTTAGCCTTTCGACCTGCGTGATTTTAAGATTTGTGTTTTCAGCTTGAAGGCGTCTGTGGACCTCGCCTTCGGAACATCTGGTATCCACCCCTCTGATGACCAACTTCTTTGTTGTCTTGTACTTTTCCACCACCACTTTTATTTGGTGGGGCAACTGGATTTCCTTTGGACCGGATTCCAGTTCGATCATCAGCGAGGTTGTTTTGTCTGTGTTGTTGAGAGAAAGCACTACTCCCTTTTCGTGCCTCCCTACTTTGGCGATACCTCTCCGTCCAGTTATCACCTCGAGGATGTTGATCACTTTGTTGTCGGGTAGGGCCCTGAGTGAGACCTCACTTCCTGACGTCTGGGTGATCTTAACAATCCTCTCCTGTATCGTTTCTGAGTTGCTTGTATTTTTAGTGTTTGGTCTTTGTTTCCTTCTACAGGCTTGGTTCGAATCTTGTTCTTGGTTATTCGGTGTGATATCTTGCGTCTGAGCCTTTGAGTTGTCAGCTGTTTTTTCCTCAGGATCAGGAATGGTAGCTTGCTTCTCAGTGGTTTCGATGTCCAGCACGTCTGGAGCTACTTCTACTGTTGCTTCTTGAAGAGCGAGCCTAAGGGACTCGTCTCCGTCTTCAAGTCTTCGAAGTGCATCTAAAATGGTCTCTGCGACATTTTCCTCTTGTACCTGTCTGTGTTGAGGATCTGCCTCTATCACTTCCTTCATAGTGCTTGCAGGTGGGTCGGCTGTCATCTCGGCATCGTGCGGCTTCTCTGTCATAGACCGGGTTACTGCTGACGAGTCGGGTGGGTGCAGCCTGGATAGAAGCGCTTGTTTTCTTTTCTCCAGCTGTCGTAACGCTCTACATATTTCTGTATGTTCTGGGTCTTCTTTATCTAGGCAAGGGGTCGGGCCACTCAGACTCTCAGTCGGGTCGATCCATGTCACAGCTAACTCCGTCGTGTCCGGAGTTATAGAAGGGCCGGTCCCGGCACGAGTACTTGGGGCAGTCTTGCTCTCTGGCTGTCTGTCATTGTTGATTGTGATATTGTGATTACCCTGGCTGATCTGCGCTGGTGGGCTGGTGTAGACCTTCCTCTTTTTAGCGTGTGGCTTATGTCTGGTCATTTTGACGATAACGCGATCTTATCTCGAGTAGTGGCGTCCTGAGAAGGACGTTGGTGTCTTGTGGAACGGTTGTGACGGTTGAACGAACAAAAAAAACCAACGATAATATTTACCAACCTGGTTTGTTTTTGTTATAACTGGGTAGCAAGTAACTAACTATAAGTATTTTATTTTTGCATTAAATAAGGAGATAGAGCAACCAAGTCGCAGAATTATTTGTTTTGCGTTAAATTACAAGACGAACTAAAATTTTTTTTTAATGTGAATAGATGGAGAAACATGTCCTGCTAGTGTCAATCATTTTTTACAGTATAATAAGTTACTGCTACTTGCGTGTGGCATTATCCCCCCTGGGCATTTACTGTGTGCAGTGTCAATTAAAATTTCCAGTTGTGCACGTTTGTGTTTTTTTTAAACATTTAAAATAAAAATCGAAAAAATAGAATAGAAGGTTCTACATACATGTTGTACTGTATTGTACATTTTTGATGTTTACAAAAAAGTGGGGGTGCAAGCTGGGGTATGTAGGCTTATATTTAATTTACTGTTAATTTGATATTTGTAATATGTATTACTGCACCGTGTAGTTCTGGGGGGGGGGGGGGGTGTCTCTGAAGAGATAAAGAAATAATAGGACTACTGCGCCCTCAGATATGTCAAACCAGGTTGCTAATATGAGGTTGTGTATGTGGCTGACAACCTCATCGTGTAAAACGAATTGCCACTCTAACACAAAGTGATGATCTATCAAACACTTACTTACTGCTTACTTAGTCATTCATCTTCTACCCTGGGGTGTAGAGGTTTGTCAGAGAGAGCGCCATGCTATACAACTGGCCGTCCTCCTTTTAGCCTGGTTCCAGTCCAGTCCTCGGTCCTTCAGAGATTGTCTGATGATGTCCTGCCGGCGAACTCTGGGCTGTCCTGGAGGTCTGGATCCTTGGCTCTTTATTTCCCATGTTTGTCATGGTAATCGATCTTCTTCCATTCTGCAGACATGGCCAAATCATTGCAAGTAGACTGTTCCTCTTGGGTTTGCAGGGGCTGGGTTTTGAGGCTATGACGTATTGTCTGATTATGTCCCCTGTCCCTTCTTGTCACTTGGATCACCTTCCTCAAATACCTCATTTCTGTAGTTTGAGGCTGGCTCTTTAGGTTGTAGTCATTGCCCATGACTTGCATCCATACATCAAGACTGTGGCATACATGGAACGGTTTACAGCCATCTTAGTCTTCTTGAAAATGTCTCGTTTTGCTGAGGAATCCTCCATTTATGGTATGGAAAAGTCTACCTGCTGCTGCTTTTCGAGTAGCCAACTCTTCTTTGATGCATCTCTTTCAGTCTATTACAGCACCGAGGTATTAAAACTAGTTGACCTGCTGCAGAGCCTGTTCTCCAATCTATCAAACACAAAAAAGCAGTGATAATAGTTATAAAGCAATGGAAGCACCCTAGGATTAAAAGCACCAGTAATACATTACAGCCTTAGAGATAAGATAAAATGCCCAGTTTAGCTCCCAGGTGTCTCTGCAGGTAAATTGTTTAAACAACTTAACATAGCCTATAATAATATAATGCAGTTTTTTATTGAGCACATTGCTGAAGAATTGTCTGCTTACTTCACATAATTACAGTAACTATTGTGGTATTTATTATAAAGCCACACAATATATGCAACACCATTTACATAGAACTCTGGTTGATGCCTGTTCTTCCAAATGAGATTAGCGTTGTAATGAACTGCTGAGAATATCACTGAGCTGACGTTTCAGTGCCTGAATTGATTTGAGGAATTTTGGACTTCGTCTTAAATGTGACCATTTCTTACCTTAGGTTTTTACGTTTTTTTTTTTCTTTTCAGTTTCTTTTTAAAATGTTCAAATATCTTTAAAGTGTGTACATCACCACATAATTATAATTTACACATGAAGAAAAGTCTTGTTAAGAGCTGACAGTACGCATTTATTTCTGCCTTCAGGTAGAGAAACAGCTACGCATTTTTGTCTGGACAGCAACAGCACAGACTATCAAGGAAGATGACAGAAGGTGACAGCTGGCTGGCAAAAATATTAGGGCGAACTGGTAGAGTTTTTCTGAAGTCTGTCAAGTGAGTTTTTTTTAGATTCAATCATTATTTGTGATGTAGGATTGCATCTTAGAGTATTAAACAAGTTGTATTTAACCAGGCAAGGAAAGATTGAATGTTAGAATGTTAACCAAGTTGTGTATATCCAGGTAAGGTAGGATTGCATGTTAGAGTGTAAACCAAGTTATATTTACCCAGGTGAAGTAGGATTGCATGTTAATGTGTTTAACAAAGGTGTATTTACCCAGTTCGGGTAGGATTACATGTTAGTATGTTAACCAAGGTGTATTTACCTAGGTAAGGTAGGATTGCAAATTAGAATATTAACAAAGGTGTATTTTATCCAGTTAGGGTAGGATTGCATGTTAGTCTGTTAACCAATGTGCATTTATCGAGGTAAGATAGGATTGCAAGTTAGACTGATAAGGAAGAGAGCTAAGACAAAATGTCAGGAATGGCTGCAGGTGGGGTTGATATATGAAGACTATGCCTGAGCAAACCACATAATAAGTGATGTCTAGTCACTCAACTCTACTCCGAACATCATTACTGACTATTTTTTCATCTAATATCTGTTGAAGGCAGCAGAAACTGGACAACTGGAAAACCTAAGCATATAAATCACAGTGTGTTAAATCAATAAATAACAATAGCACAGCTGGAACTCCAGTAGAGTAATATAAAACATAAATAGGTAAGGATTAAATAAATAGCTTTGTGGAAAATGATCACAAAACAAGCCCAGTGTTAAACACACAGGCCATTGTCAAAGGACATGAATATAACAGTGATCAAAGTGATCAAATTAATGAAATAAAGAGAAAAGATTATCATAGGAATCATCGTAATCAGGAAAATACACTAACAAAAATTCACATAAAATTGATAATCTTCTAGCACTTTGTAGAGAAAACATTCAAAGACGTTTGAATGAGACTCTACTGTATGGTATTTCCCCTGCAGAAACTGTTACACTACATGTAAAAACCCTCTCAGCTATGTTTCATCCTCTTTGAATGTTTATCCCAGCACATATCATACAAACACCCACACAAACCATAGAGTAAAAACTAAAATGGAAAAAAAGCATTACACGAATAGCTACAACATAAAGCTTGGAATATTAGTGGGATTGTAGATTTAAAAAAAAAAAAACATCATAGCTGATGAATGTTATGAAAAAAAGTGAAGATAATTATTTGGCCATGTAGGCAACAGGAAGAACTAAAATAATGCCAGCTGACACACAAAAATAGTTTTCATATTAAGCAGCATAAAACTAGGCAGAAAAAACTTTGGTTCTTAATCATGAAAAAGCAAAGTTCAATAATTTATTTTTTTTGCATTTAAAGGCTCATTACATCTAGTCCAAACCTAGGAGGATGAAGCATGTGGCATACTATGTATTTCCCGCCATCCAAGGGGGCTCTCCAAATATGCAGAGCTAAAATACTGTCCTCTGGTTCTGGGCTTTCCCAAGGAATCGTCACGTCCTACATAGAACCACTTCTCAGCTCCTCATGCATATCATGGTGTCCATAGGGAGATCCTCCTGCATTCAGGCAACCAGGTAAAAGCCAGAGTTATGTCTGGGGCTTAAGAGACTCCTCCAAGCTTAGTGTGCAGTGCTGGGTTCTCAACATGTTTCACCACAGGGGGAATCCCTGGAAGTGTGTGGATGATTTCAAGAGTCAATGAAGGTGTAATTAGCCTCACAGACAGAGGTTCACATCCAAATCTACATTGTGCATAGCTGGTGGTCATATAAGGATGACTCAAAGTATGCCTCCATGCAGAGATAGGGAAATAAATGTAGTGGTTTTGATGGCATTGTATGATGGTGATATTACTAAGTGTGATGTATGAGGTCAGCTGTGAAGGCTCCTGAGATAAAATGTAGCTGTGAATTTTCAGAAGGCCTTTCTTGCTACCACTACGACCTCACACCTATCTTTTTTTTTTTTTTACTAATGAATGTGGCTACGTTAAAATCTAGGGTACTGAATGTAATGTGTTGTATTGACATATACAAACACACACACACAGATATTAAATAATATAATATTATCAATAAAATTTAGAACACTTACTTACTTACTTACTTAGTCGTTCCTCTTCTACCGTGAGGTGTAGAGGTTTGGAAGAGAGAGCGCCAGACTATTCTATCAGCTGTCTTCTTCCTGGCCTGGTTCCATTCTAGTCCTCGGTCCTTCAAAGATTGTCTAATGTTGTCCTCCCAGCGAACTCTGGGTCGTCCTGGAGCTCTGGATCCCTGGCTCTTTGTTTCCCATGCTTGTCGTAGAACACAATGAACTAAATTCAGCTGGTGAAATTTTAGAAAGTAAATCTTTTTTTTAAATTTATTTGTTCTGAACCAAGGTTTTATTTTGGCCAGAACATATGAAAGATTTTGAAATTTATGAGTGAATGGCATGAATAAATGGCATGATAAATAAAAGGTGTGTACGTATACAATTTTCACGATTTGTTAATATTTCTACAGTTCATAATTTTATTTTCCCTGGGAGAACGATGAATAGATGTGCTGTTGGGGTGGCTTCATCCCTCCCTGTCTATGCCTACCAAACATTGTCCATTAATGATGGAGGAAAATGGGATGTTTTAGTAGTAATTCACTTTGGGTGCTATGTCTATGAAGTTGGTGTAAATCCAGCAGACCAGCCTGCTTACGTAACTTTGAAAGAGTAGTTCTGGTGCTGGAATCTGGTGACCCCACCTCTCCGTGCTTGGGGGCAATATATCGGGTGGCCCCACCTCTCCGTGCTTGGGGGCAATACAAGGCTGTTCTGCCGAGATGCGACACTGCACGGGTCCTCACTGTCAATTATTTACCCAGCATTTGACACCACCTTTTGGTGTCAACATAAAAAACTCACAGCTCTGAAATAAAGTATTGGTTTAGGTTCAGAACCTTACCTAAGGAGCCACTTCTACACGTAACAATTTACAATAACACCACTTAGACAGGGTCAGATCTCTCTGACCATACAACACATCTTACCAAGTTGGTTTCACATAGGATAAGTTCTCCCAGACTACATATTCCGAAATATGTTTATTAGCTTCCTGCCATAGAATAGGATAGGTGATATGTTCCACTGATCTCAACACTTGATCTGTCCTTCCTAACCCTTGCTGGAGTTTATATATATTGTTTGTCCCTAGACCCTGAACTAGGGCGGGGGGTCTAGAGCAAATCCTTACTTGTTGTAAGGCTAGATTTCGATATGGCAGTATCAAATCACTCGAAACATTAAACAATATTTAAAATATACAAAGAAATAATTTCAATCTTACCAGATTATGAATAAAGAACACAGAAATGCTAGCAAAACTCAGCTGAGCTGCTGGCTATAGTATGGCGTCCCTGAACTTATTTCAATTTACTTCATTGGAAATCACCACACTTAAAATTTACTGTGTCTATCACTGGACAACTATTGAGGAATGGCAAAAAAGCGCGTCTGAGCGCTGATAATATGATTGTCTGTGGCCAATCAATGCCTTGTGTTTTTTCAAATTCAAATTTCCTACACTAAAGTCATTTCAGTCATGCTTCAGTCAAGTATGGATTTTTATCTGTTAGTCCGTCCGTCTCTACTTGCGTTTTCACAAAAACGTACTTGGTTTTTGAACCAACCTATCCGTCCCCTCTACAAATTTTGTCTTTAAAGTTATTTTTAGCCACAGCTCCCACCAATGTCCCTCTCTTTCATTCTAACTAGATTTGAACACTTGAGTCTCAAGGTCGCGGTTTTTGTGCAAATTAGTGACATGTTTGATTCAATGCAGTCTTTCGCTGATGTGAACAACACAGTCTTTTGTCAATGTCTTCATTATTATCTATCCGTCTGTATAAATAAAAGCATATTATTTCACTGCTCAAAATGGGCCATCCGGCCAGCTAATTTTTATATTCCTAACATCATTATTAAGAAAAAGTTACTTTTCAAGGTTAGTTGTTTTTTTTCGAAATATTTTCTAGAATCTTCTGTGAAACGTGTGCCGCTGCATTCAAATAAAGGACAAAATATTGCAAAAGCTTCCAAAAATGACTGTTGCGTATAATAACTATGGTCCCTTTTGTCGATTTCGTTACCTTGTGTCAACTTGGGGACGTGACTTTTCCTCCGTTCCCCCCCCAATTGCATCTTTTTAGCCTTGCTAGTTTCACGCAATTTTTCAGTCATATTTTTTCCTTTTTGATCCGCCGTTCTCATCCCGTTCAAATGGTAACCGTTCTAGCAATTTAATTTCCATGGCGGGTGATGACCCGCGGCGTGGGCGATCATGCCTTCTAGTAACTTACGCATTCTTTTTATCCCTACATTTTATCCTTTGGAGATATTTTTACGTTGTATCACTGTTAATTTTATGACACATCTCCCCACTTGAAAACATGCCTACGGCAAGTTCTAAAACCAGTGATACACATAGATAAAATCTCTCCTCACGCCTGCCATTACTCTAATTTTGATCACAGGGGTGCCGACTGAGGAAATCTGCACCGACATTCAATTTGCCTGGGATATATTGGATACTAAACTGATAAGGTTGAAGCAATAAAGACCACCTCAGCAATCTTGCGTTTTCATGCTTAGCCTGAGATAAGAATACGAGAGGCTGATGATCCGTCTCGACCACAAAAGTCCTACCATACAGATAGATTTGAAACTTCTTTATTGCCCAGATTAACGCTAAACATTCTTTTTCGCTTGTGGAGTATCCTTGTTCCGCCTTATTCAATTTGCGGCTTGCATAAGCGACTGGTTTCAGTTCCCCATCAGGTGAAGATGATCTTTGCAACAAAGCCCCTCCGAGTCCTACATTACTTGCATCGGTTCTTAAGACAAAGTCCTGTGTCAAATCAGGCAGTTTGAGAATAGGCTTGCTAGTGAGTTTTTCCTTTAACTCTTGGAACGCTAGTTCACATTGTGCAGTCCAAATAATTTTATCTGGAAGTCCCTTGCGAGTCAGATCAGTCAGAGGAGCACAAATAGCGTTAAAATTTTTGATGTATTTCTGATAAAATCCGCATAACGACACGAATGATCGCACGTCCTTTTTTGTTTGTGGCCTAGGTGCTCTCTGCAGTTTTTCCAAATTCTTAGGATCAGGGGTCATATTACCCTGATATACAGTGTGCCCCAAGAATTCCAACTCTTTGCATCCAATACAACATTTTGTTGGCCTAGCAGTTAAGTTCGCCTCCCGAAGCCTATTAAACAACATTTTAGAGCGTCAATGTGTTCTTCAAATGTCTCTGTGGCGACGAGAATATCATCCATGAAATTCGTGATACATGGGTTATTCAGGGGATCCAACAATTTGCGCATCATCCTTGAAAACACACTCGGAGCATTTTTCAGTCCGAATGGTAGCATATTGAATTCATAATGTCCATCCGAAGTGCTAAAAGCCAAATAAGGTCTCACTTCAGGCTTCACTGGGATCTGGTAATAGCCTTTACTAAGATCCACCTTTGAAAAGTATTTTGCCTTGTTCAGTCTGGCAAATAACTGTTTTGTGTCTGGTAATGGATCCACTTGTCCTTCTGTGACAGCATTCAGTTTCCTGTAATCTATGCACAGTCTGTGTTCCCCAGACGGTTTTCTCAACAAAACGACACTAGAACTAAAAGATGATTCACTGTGTGAAATAATCCCCTCCTTCAACAAATAATCTATTTCTTCCTTCAATGCCTTCTCCTTCGCGAACGGAATAGAATAGGCTCTCATACAGATTGGGTTTGAGTCTACCAGTTTCATGTCATACTGTGGCAAATTTGTATGGCCTGGTTTATCTGTTAATACATCTGTATGTTCCTCCAGAACCTGTTGAACTCTCTCCCTCTGGTTTTTAGTCAGGTGCTTACTGACTTTTACCTGTGCTGCTGTTTCACAAGGATGTAATGGGTATTCATGTGAGGTGAGTGGTTCCTTTTGCATCTGAGTTGCAATAGCCAAGGTCAATAAGGGGGTGCTTTCCTGGAGTGGTCTGTCCAGATACTTCTTTAATAAGTTTACATGATAAACTTTCTCCTTCCCCTTTTTGTCAATTTTATAGTTTGTTCTAGACACCTTCTCTAGAACCGTATATGGACCTTGCCAACCAATTTGTAATTTATTCTGGCTACCGGGTAGTAGAAGAAGCACCTTCTCTCCCACAGCTAGTTCTCGGTCCTTTGCCTTCCTATTAAAATATGCTGCATGTTTCTTCCTGGCTTGTTTCAAATTATCATTTGCCAGTTTCCATCCAGCTTTCAAACGAGTGGTCAGTTCGTTCACGTATTGATAAGATGAGGTAACAGTCTCTTCCGCCTTCTCATCTGTCCAGGTCCTTAATAGCTACATCTGGATTTTTAATTTATCATACGTATTTTTCATGGAACCCGTCTGGTCCCGTCCATTAGAAGCGCCATAGTGAGGACTTTTCTTCCTAGAATCATCACTCACAAATCGACCACTACCAATTTTTTTCTTGGGTTTATCTCCCCACTTTAGATTGCTTATGAGAGATCTTCGCTCTCTTTTCTGTTCTTCCAGTTTATATAAGTCTGACCGAGGGATTGTCATCTTATCCTGGGTAAAATTTCTTCTTTGTACTCTTCGCATAGTGGCCATGTTAATCCATTCAAGTGAAGACTGGGTGTGAAAAGGGGGCTCCCATTCCACTTTGTGTACCCGAGTATAACTAGTTTTCCTTCCAGGCCTAATTTTGCCCCGTGGCGTTTCTAGGTCCTGCACATATTTTCCCTTTGTGGGTGTTCCCTCATGAAATACGCCACATGCTTCTACAAAGTTTTCAATGTCGACATTTACGTCGGGCCAATAGTATTTTCGAGCAATCTTTTGGCAGATGGTACCGACGTTCTCATAGTCTCCACCCTTTCCCACATGTAAGCTCCTTATTAATTTTGCCCTATATATCTAGTGAAGACCCAACTGTCCGTGACCAGTGGATCTAGTTCCTGTCTTCCTATATAGAATTTGTTCTTCATGAAATATTCCCCTTGCTCGGAGGTGTGTGGCATTTGGGCAATTTTTTAAAACATGGCTTGAGTGTCCTATCCTCAGCCTGCGCCTTCCTCATCTCCTCTGGATGAGCATTTATAGGTTCACCTTCTTCCTCCTTCTTCTGTGACCTGGTCTGCACTGTCGCCATGATCACAGGTTTCTCGGGATTCCCCAAGAAGACGTATCTACACCCCAATATCAGAGGGTAGATTGGTTCATCTATCACTGCTGCTCTGATTTCTCCTTCCACATAGCGAGTTTTCACCGTTATCCTTGCGATGGGAAGTGTCATGAGTGGTATGTCCTTAGTCGCCCCTTGTATTTCCACTGTTTCTGTGGTATACTGACTTGGGTCCACTAGGCTAGACTTCACAACTGAATCATAATCCAAACCTGTATCATAAAGGCACCTTATGGTGACCCCATTACAAATAACATCCTCACAAACTGGGGGGTGATAAGGTTCCTGTTGTCCATTAGTATTAACCTTTAATCTTTGCGTCCCCGACTTCATTGCAGCAATGTTTGAAGGTTTCCTTCTACAAAATTCGGTGTTATGGTTATCTTTCTTGCACCATTTACACCATCTTTTTCCTTGGTTCAACGGTTTTCTTTCATTGAACTTTTGGTCATTGAACTGTGAGTTTCTGTCGCGATAGTCATTTCTTGGCCGCTCAAAGTTTGTCCTACCTTTATTACCCTGCTCTCTATTATCAAATTTATTAAATTGCTGTGGAGCTTTAAAATTGTCTATGTGCTTCTTTTTAGCACCACTTACCTCTGCCTGGGCTGCCTGATACCTCTCAGCGACATTTAAAATTTCCCCCAACTTCTCTGCACCTTGTTCCATGAGAAATTTTCTCATGTCTGGAGCCATGGACTCTCTCAATTGCTCAATCATGATCATTTCTTTAAGATCTTGGGTCTTCCCCAGAGCAGTCCATTTCTCCAAATAGGTTTCCAGTCTAGCAGAGAATTGGTGGTATGTCTCCCCAGACAACAGTTTGGCATTTCTAAATTTCTTACGATAAAATTCACCATTCTTCTCGTACCTTAATAACAAAGCCTGCTTTAACATGTCATAATTGTCTTGGTCTTCCCTGTTCATTTTAGCAAAGACTTCATAAGAAGTACCTCTCAGTCCCTGTGATAGCTTTAAACTCCACCTCTCTCTCTCTAACCCATATGTAGTAGCTAATAACTCAAAACGTCCTAGGTACCCCTCTATGTCATCGTCTTTTTCAACAAAATGGTCTAAATGAAACCCCATAGCTGAGTTTGAGGCTCCCAGACTAGGCGTAGCATCTGAGGCAAAAGGGCTGGCACCATTTTCAGGAGCCTGGCCTTGTAACTCCAGCTCCCTTAGTCGTAATTCGTGCTCCCTTTGCAACCTTCTATCTTCTGCCTCCCTTTCGGCCTTTCTATCTGCTGCCTCCCTTTCGGCAGTCAATCTTTTTTCTTCTGCCTCCCTTTCGGCAGTCAATCTTTTTTCTTCTGCCTCCCTTTGCTGTCGTTTGTCTTCTGCCTCAATCTGCAGCCTCTTAATTTCTCTATCAGCCTCTAACCTCTTCTCTTCAGCCAACCTTTCAGACTCTAATTTTCTTTCAGCCTCTTTTTCTAATCTTCTTTCTTCCCGTTCAATATATTTATCACATTCAGCCGTTACGTATTGAATTAAAATCTGACCATCCATTCCCATCTCCTTTGCGGTCAGCACAGCAGCTGATCTAAATTTTGCCAGCTCCGCCATACTTTTTAAACAAATCTAGCAATAAGCAAAGTAAAATTTCCAACCACTAAAGTACTTATAATTACTCTAGACTAAAATAATTCTAATTAATTAATTAACTAACACTGGCTGTGAAGATTCACCAACTTCTAATTGCCCTTTTAATTTAAAGGGACACTTTTAATTTTAAGGGAATTTTACAATTTTGTTCCCCTAATTTTATTTCTCCCACCAGGAGATCCTTATATTACTGTTTATGCTAATTATCCCTGGACAAGACCCCAATATATGTAGTGGTTTTGATGGTATTGTATGATGGTGATATTACTAAGTGTGATGTATGAGGTCAGCTGTGAAGGCTCCTGAGATAAAATGTAGCTGTGAATTTTCAGAAGGCCTTTCTTGCTACCACTACGACCTCACACCTATCTTTTTTTTCTAATGAATGTGGCTACGTTAAAATCTAGGGTACTGAATGTAATGTGTTGTATTGACATATACAAACACACACACACAGATATTAAATAATATAATATTATCAATAAAATTTAGAACACAATGAACTAAATTCAGCTGGTGAAATTTTAGAAAGTAAATCTTTTTTTAAATTTATTTGTTCTGAACCAAGGTTTTATTTTGGCCAGAACATATGAAAGATTTTGAAATTTATGAGTGAATGGCATGAATAAATGGCATGATAAATAAAAGGTGTGTACGTATACAATTTTCACGATTAGTTAATATTTCTACAGTTCATAATTTTATTTTCCCTGGGAGAACGATGAATAGATGTGCTGTTGGGGTGGCTTCATCCCTCCCTGTCTATGCCTACCAAACATTGTCCATTAATGATGGAAGGAAATGGGATGTTTTAGTAGTAATTCACTTTGGGTGCTATGTCTATGAAGTTGGTGTAAATCCAGCAGACCAGCCTGCTTACGTAACTTTGAAAGAGTAGTTCTGGTGCTGGAATCTGGTGGCCCCACCTCTCCGTGCTTGGGGGCAATATATCGGGTGGCCCCACCTCTCCGTGCTTGGGGGCAATACAAGGCTGTTCTGCCGAGATGCGACACTGCACGGGTCCTC
The DNA here is from genome assembly GCA_024509875.1 of Oreohelix idahoensis. NCBI lineage: Eukaryota > Metazoa > Mollusca > Gastropoda > Stylommatophora > Oreohelicidae > Oreohelix > Oreohelix idahoensis. Next base: position 32,280 of record JAMPIV010014447.1, on the reverse strand, counting down.
ACTGTCAATTATTTACCCAGCATTTGACACCACCTTTTGGTGTCAACATAAAAAACTCACAGCTCTGAAATAAAGTATTGGTTTAGGTTCAGAACCTTACCTAAGGAGCCACTTCTACACGTAACAATTTACAATAACACCACTTAGACAGGGTCAGATCTCTCTGACCATACAACACATCTTACCAAGTTGGTTTCACATAGGATAAGTTCTCCCAGACTACATATTCCGAAATATGTTTATTAGCTTCCTGCCATAGAATAGGATAGGTGATATGTTCCACTGATCTCAACACTTGATCTGTCCTTCCTAATCCTTGCTGGAGTTTATATATATTGTTTGTCCCTAGACCCTGAACTAGGGCGGGGGGTCTAGAGCAAATCCTTACTTGTTGTAAGGCTAGATTTCGATATGGCAGTATCAAATCACTCGAAACATTAAACAATATTTAAAATATACAAAGAAATAATTTCAATCTTACCAGATTATGAATAAAGAACACAGAAATGCTAGCAAAACTCAGCTGAGCTGCTGGCTATAGTATGGCGTCCCTGAACTTATTTCAATTTACTTCATTGGAAATCACCACACTTAAAATTTACTGTGTCTATCACTGGACAACTATTGAGGAATGGCAAAAAAGCGCGTCTGAGCGCTGATAATATGATTGTCTGTGGCCAATCAATGCCTTGTGTTTTTTTCAAATTCAAATTTCCTACACTAAAGTCATTTCAGTCATGCTTCAGTCAAGTATGGATTTTTATCTGTTAGTCCGTCCGTCTCTACTTGCGTTTTCACAAAAACGTACTTGGTTTTTGAACCAACCTATCCGTCCCCTCTACAAATTTTGTCTTTAAAGTTATTTTTAGCCACAGCTCCCACCAATGTCCCTCTCTTTCATTCTAACTAGATTTGAACACTTGAGTCTCAAGGTCGCGGTTTTTGTGCAAATTAGTGACATGTTTGATTCAATGCAGTCTTTCGCTGATGTGAACAACACAGTCTTTTGTCAATGTCTTCATTATTATCTATCCGTCTGTATAAATAAAAGCATATTATTTCACTGCTCAAAATGGGCCATCCGGCCAGCTAATTTTTATATTCCTAACATCATTATTAAGAAAAAGTTACTTTTCAAGGTTAGCTGTTTTTTTTTCGAAATATTTTCTAGAATCTTCTGTGAAACGTGTGCCGCTGCATTCAAATAAAGGACAAAATATTGCAAAAGCGTCCAAAAAATGACTGTTGCGTATAATAACTATGGTCCCTTTTGTCGATTTCGTTACCTTGTGTCAACTTGGGGACGTGACTTTTCCTCCGTTCCCTCCCCAATTGCATCTTTTTAGCCTTGCTAGTTTCACGCAATTTTTCAGTCATATTTTTTCCTTTTTGATCCGCCGTTCTCATCCCGTTCAAATGGTAACCGTTCTAGCAATTTAATTTCCATGGCGGGTGATGACCCGCGGCGTGGGCGATCATACCTTCTAGTAACTTACGCATTCTTTTTATCCCTACATTTTATCCTTTGGAGATATTTTTACGTTGTATCACTGTTAATTTTATGACAATAAACAATCTTGGATATATAAATGATTAAAGAGTCATTACATGGAAGCGATCAAGTACTGCAAGAACAAATAAAATCAGTAAAACAACGAAGCTGTGCTCATTAAAAGTGGGAACACAATAACTGCAATAATTGTCAAGATAACTTGAAATTGAACAAAGAAACAGGTGAGAAATTACAATAAGAAGTTTCAATAGAACAGCGGAAAAAGATCACCCATGGGAAGCATGCATTTGATCATTCAGCAGTACAACAAAATTTAATAGCAATGGAAAAAATTGGACAGTAAGTCATTTAAAAATAAAAAAAGTGGCAGAAACACAAAACAATAGTAAAATGCAGTGAAGTCTCTATCTGAAAGCGATCAGAGCTTTCCAGGTACTTACAGCATATTCTTAGGAAAAAAACGGAGGTGTGGTATGAGAATAGGAGACCTCAGAAGTTAAAATCATTCCTATATTTGTAATTTAATAAATAAATGTTGTCTGTTTATTTCTGTTTTATTTTTGAGTGTTTTTCATTTTGTTTTTTCTTTTAACCTTTTTTAAAAATGCATTCCCAGTTCTGTCATTTTGTGTGTGATATTTTTGCTGTCGTAATCTGTTCTTGTGTTTGTAAAATTGTCAAAAATAATTTTTCATTTTTATCCACTTATTTGTTGTCTTGTTTTCTCTTGTTTGCTCTTTATGGAGCTTGTAGTCACCACTGCAACTGAACCTCTTACAGGAAATTAGCATTGAAGGTTTCATGTAGGCTACAGTGGTGGTTTATGTAGCAACTTTTTGACTTGATGATGTTGCCAGCCTCATGCACAACCTCATATTAGTTGCCTCTTATAGCATACCAGAGAGAGCAATAGCCCTGTACTTTTGTTTTGTCTCCTCAGCACTCCATGAGACATCAGTTTTACAGCAGTGCACATGTTACCATCTCTTCTCTGCCAGCTTGAGCATCAGTATTACTGTATTGATTGTTTCCTGCTTCTTTCTTTACTGGAAGGTCAAAAAAAGTCAAATGGTCAGATGATTCTGCTGTACATCCAGCTTACGATGCCCTCATTCCAGGTGGCAAAATCAGATTTGTCGGTGAAGGACTGGAGTCGAAGGACAGCAAAATGGTTTGTGCTCAGATGTTTTTGTCTCAGTAGTAAAATAGCAGTAGCATATTCATATCAGTACTTTGCTATCAAAGTCAAAAATAGTCCCTGACCAGATCACAAGAGATGAAAATTACATTGTACGAGTTTAAGAGCGGCCATTAATATTACCAGGAAAGTCAAAATGAGAAATGTTGACATAAAGAAAAATTGTGCAAACTACATCCTGCATCAGATATATCGCGATACAGGAAATAAAGTGGTTTGGCTATCTCATGACAATTGAGCCCTGTTGATTACCAGTATGGGCCTACAGCAGTGGAAGATCAGGTTTCATGGCCTGGGGGAAGATGAGGCAGATGGATGGACAATATTACAGAAATCCTACAACAACATTGCTTTCTTAATTTCTTTAGTCCTTGAAGTGTATGCCAACGACTTTAAGAGACTCAAAGAATAGAAAAACAAAGAATGAGTTATTGGCAGTAGTCTTCTCCATCATAACTGACTATGGTGATGATGAACTCTTGAGGTGATAGCTCTCAGCTGCTTTTATTTGCTTGGTGTTCTTTTCTCTTGTGCTTGTTGTAAGATCTCTGTTTGCCCAGTCTGAGGTGGCACCATAGGGAGCATCTCCACTTAATGAAATTGGCAGCTTTGTCCTCTCAGACTGCTGGATTTATCTCCAGTGCCTTCATGTCTCTCTTGCACACATCTTTAAATCTCACTTACCGTTGCCAGGCTATTCTTTTGCAATCTGCCAGTTGTCCCTAGAAAATATCTTTGGTGATGCAACCATCTTCCATGTGGCTGACATGGCCAAGCCAGCATTATGAGTTATGAACTGTCTGATTGACAGATTGGTTAGAGCGCTGGTCTCTTGTGGCAGAGGTGCTGGGTTCGATGCATGGTATCGTCACACACCAGTCTACCTAGCTGTAAATGGATACCTGACTTTGCTTTTAAGTTAGGGAAGGAAAAGGCACCAAGGAAGGGAGCTGGTCACATCCCCTCTCGATACTGGTCCTAGTATAATGAAGCCTCTAACGTTTCACTCCCCTACGGCAATACCTGCAATGGGACTGCCTTTGCCTTTTATTTTGAAATACTCACGTATAAAAAAAACCTTAAATCTCCGTCTATAACTTCCATTAGACTTCAGTTAGACTTTGAAATTCATCCTTAAAAGCTCATTTTTATATGGTTAATGGTTAAATGGGCTACTTGCTTCAGTGGTATACACTCATGCATCATTATCTTATCATCATTCCATTTTATTCTCTAAGTAACGCTGGGCAGTAACAGTTCTTTTTTGTGGTAGCTGTTGATGCCTATTTTGGGATGTCTTTTTCATGTGTAGCCTACACATGAGATTCGTGCTAACTTGGCTTCCTGCATAATATATAATGTAGTTGGTTTTTCAGAAATGATATACTTAATATCTTTATGTTTGTTGTACTGGAGCCGTACTAGAGGGAAGACCAGCAGGGCTATTTGACCCAGACCTCACCTCACAGGGTGGCGCCTCACCTCAGCCGAGGAGGCATAATTCTTCACTTTTCAACTACTCTTCCCAAACAGTGAGGGGCCTGATAATTTAGAAGAGTATTCTTCACACTTCGCTCTTCTCAAAAATCTTAATGATTCATGTCTTTGCTTAACATTTAGTTTTGAAAACAGTTCCTCTTTTAATCTGACACATCAGACAGCAGTTTATTTTTTCTGCATGTTATCCATGTTCTTTCCAGGAGGCTAACTATTTTGTGGTCAGTGATGACAGTCCTGAGTATTTGGACATCATTGCTCTGGACATGGCGGGCAAGTGGGGCTTGAGGACTCCAAAACTGATACTTTCTATTATCTCGAGCTGGGAATACTTTCAGCCTTCCAGCAAACCACAAGATGAGGAGGATTTCCAGGATGGTCTGATGATGGTACGTGTAAAGTAATATTAAAATGGCTTCACCTTTTTTTGTGAGAAAATATGTCTGAAAAAATGTTTCATCATTAACAGTATAGTTTAAATGTTTAGATATGTCATGGTTTGCCTCCCCTTAGCTCTGGAGTAGTGATCCAACAGTGGCCAAAACTCAAGAGTAACTGATGTGGATCTTCAAATGTGTCTACCTTTGCACAAGATTACTCTTGACCGAGTTGTAGATAGAAGGATAATGATGCTTCTACCTCAAGGTAGTATTCACAACATATTCAGAAAAGAGAACAATGCTACATTGGCTAAGCATGTTAACTCTAGGATCTGCTGACAACTTTTGTGAAGGTTATGTAATATAATTTTAGCTCGTACAAGCCCCCAGCTGAGTTAATTCAGCGAATTTCCTCTTATTATTATTTAGTAGCTCTGATTGAGTGTATTTAAGAAATTGTCTGAGACATACGGATACAACACATTCAAAATGATTAAATCAACTTTAAATTTGGATGGATATAAAAAATAAATTTAATAATCACTTAGGTTTTAACAGTTATTAAAAATTGAATATTCTTTAATAAAAATTGATCATCATCATATGATGTTAATGGGGAATTATATAAGGGGAAGTTTCACTTGGCAGCTTTTATTTTACTACTTAGCTGCCAATGAGTTTTCTGCTCCCGCTAGTGTTTTGGGTCTTCGCAGATAGATCTGGATTGCTCACGTTCCTGGTCAAGATTAAGAGTTGCAGCATGTTCCAAGTAGAATCAGGGGGTAACTGCAAAGCTGGACTCGAGTCTCTAAGACCCGTCTGATGATGGTGTCTAGCCTCAACTTCATGCCACTTATACCCTCACTTGTTCCAGAAATAGTACCCTCAACTGGTACCACCAACTAGTATGGCAAAAGAAGAGAAATGAATACCCTCTGAGTATTGAATTTCTCGACACATACTTATGTGTCCCCATCCTCCTATTCCACCATTGCATCTATCTCAGAACTTGTACCCTCTCGGAGAATTAATCTTGATCCCAGTAGGCAAAAAATTATCTTTACATTTAAAATGAATAGTTTTATATTTAACTTTAGTTGAAAATGTTAACAATATAGTTTTAATATGTTTACATTTACATCGGTTGAAAAGGTTGTAAACTTTCATTGCAGTTGGAGTGAATATGTTTTACATTTACACTCGTTGAAAAGGTTAATTATATAACAAGTATGCACATCATATCTTTCATCATTCCATCCCTGCTCCATATGGAACTTATGACGACCTCTGCTTTTGGTTCTTTATAAGAAACTCGCAAAAAAGCAGTCACCAGCCCTGGCAGTTGTGGTTAATGAAATCTTCATTCTATATGCTGAGGTTGCCAGCCTCAAATGACTTGGACATCCACTAGCAATTTTTGCATATTAATATTCACGTGTTAGTACACATGTTAATAATGAAAACATATAAAATTCAAAATGTACAACTTATGCCAATCTTTAGGCTCACAGACTGCTGGCTCAGAGAAATAAAGGCACTTATAGATGCCTCTCACACTTGGTATGGGGTGTTGTTACTATAACAATAAGTTCCCACTTTGACTCCATGTTTCAGTTCCCTCAGATTCCGGTTTTCCATATTAAAATGGTAGAGTTTTTCCTGGGCTTTTAAGTCCCGAGAATGCTCAAACGAGGTCCGGTCTGATAAATGATAGCTGATTTTAGTTAGTCTACTCCGGCAAGGTCTAGTTGTCTTCTTGGCGTGAGTGAATTTTCACAGTGTTTTACTCTGGCTGAAGTGTCAGGTTATGTTGCCTATCTTCCCCCACATTTGTTTGTTACGATTGTCGTGAAATGACGTCTGTCTCACATCACGAATTCTAAATATTCTGACCATACAGCGCGCCATACATTGTAGAAAGATAAAATACACTGACCAATGAAAACGCTTTTTTGGTCCTGTGTTTACTATCGCTGGGAAAAATAAAGATAGCAAGGCCCTATCTGTGTAACCTGATTAACTTCGGAATTTTACTACAGCATTTTAGAAGAAGTACTATTTGAAAGAGGGTACTACACAATATTAGGAATGTTACTCTACCCGTAAGTAATAATACTTTTACTAATACTAATATAGGACGGGAGAAATCTTAGGTTGAATGCACTAGAAGCTTCAGGTTGTCCTAAATTTAGCAGTTTAAACTATGCATAACAGAAAATGCAAGTAGTAACCAAAAAGATTATTACCTAGATATGTAAAGCCTAATTTCAAGTATAATGTAAGCTTTAAATGACTAAAATCACATCAGGAATAACGGAGATAATTAAAAAAGCAGTTTTCCTACATTGTACGATAGGCTAAAAGGTACCCACATTTTCTGATTTTGATTACATTCCTAGAGAGTTCCATCTAGTACGTCCGAGGTCAAACTATAAATAGACTGGCCTAATGAACTAGGTTTAGTCACTATTATTTGAAAGCACAGAAAGCGGGGGAAAGCAGTGCAGATGTTAATGCCAGCGTTTGCCTTCTGCACTTGTTAGCAGACCTTAATCAACCATTGAGGGCTAGTCTGTGTATGCCTGAGGGTAAGAACAAATATATATATATATATATATATATATATATATATATATATATATATATATATATATATATATATATATATATATATATATGTATGTATATATTTATGTGGAATTATATTGATTAATCCATCTGTGCGATACGACGTGTATAAGATGTGTTAGGAATGGACAGTGTGTACTGTTGAAACTTACAGGCTGTTACGGTATATGATATTAACGCCGTCTGCTAAAGGTTATCAGACGTGCAATTGTAAAGGTTAAGACATTTAATATATTGCGATAGATGTTTCAATTATTGAACGCTCCCTACACGATCGATTATGACGTGTCTAGCGTTGTTTGGGTCATAGTCGGTAACTAGGAGACGCTACCCTTTGTTACTTGACCGCCAAGCTGAATAGCTGCGTTTTGTTAACCTTCCAATTCAATGGCATGATATAGCCATTTATATGTGCATTATGATGGACCAGGGTCAGTCCTAGAACTCTACATGAGAGGAAACTTATGGAGGTTAGTGATTAACTAAATCCTTGGAAGGAGAAAGATAATCGTCTACTTTATACGAAGTAATTAGACTCACTGTCGGCAGGTAGCCATTCTATCTGCGCGTGCATATAGCTGTGATGTTCTGACGACAATTACTGCATTGTATCCTTAAACGGACATTGACACGTAAAACAGCAGTCTACGCTATTGATTGATTGATGCATGTACCTCATGTGTGAATTGAACTGTTTATGTATGTGTGTAATCCATATTAAATTGTGAAGGACTCGAACCGGAGGCATTATTCGTTGAATCACGTTACACCATTCAACCTTCTGAATTATGTATTTTATATCAAGTTGCTGAGTTAATAAGATGAACAGTTGTTTACATCTTGATGCCAAGTTCAGGCATTATGATAAACCAAAGGTGAGGTTCACCCCATTCGCGTACGAATATTAGCACGATCAGAATTCAAGCAACACAACCAGTAACCACACACGAAAGTCCTTCAACAAAAGTGGCGGCCGAATGCGGGGAACGACAGAAAAAAGAAACAAACTTCTGTTCCTTACGCACATGTTAACCACAAATATTTACGATCAATTTTCGATCACATGATCCAGTCGAAGATGACGCAGTACTCATTATAATGCCTAACAACGTGACGTCACCGAAAGTCGTGTAGGTGAACTGTCGGAGAGACCAAAGCCGTTTCTAAGTCTAACCAGGGGAAACATGAGCCATTGAAGCAGACACAAGATATGGACTACAGGAGCAGACAGTCAGGGGCATTAGCCTAGCTGTTGACGACCTCTAGCACTGATCTAAGCAACGGAAAAGATAAGTCTAGTTGTTTGAATACTGTCGTCATTGCAAACAGTGCTAACTGAGTCCATGCCCTCTGCCTACATCGGCATGTTTTTACCTATGTTTAATGTACTTTTTGTTGTCTTAATGTGTTGTTAATTAGTGGGTAGTAGGGAGGATGAACCGAAATTAGATTCTGTGGCTCTCACGATGCCTGAATTGATTTCGGTCGTTTCTTAGGGCAGTTAAACGATTGCACTTTTGGAAGCCCCATTGAGGTTTGCCATTGGACTGTCTGTCCAAATCTGCTGTCGTTTGACGATTTGTGTTAGCTGTACCGTTCCGTAGATAACTGGTGTATTTTATTCGTACTCAGTTCACAATTTTATTCAGTTTTGTATCATGTTCGTTAACTATTTCGTCCAGTCTACTCTTACTATCAATTTATTTTATGATTGTTAAATGTTCGTCCGTTATGAGTCCTGTGATGTCATCATTTTTTGCAGTCATTTTTTTTTGTGTGTACTTTGCATATTAAGTTGACCTCGGGTCAATCTTTGACCCTTCGTTTTCCGTGTGACACTTCCGCTTGTTTTATTTAGTTCATAAATTCATTTTTAATTGTGAAAATGTCTTGTTTGCGTCTTGACATTGTTTGTACCCTTTAGTTGCATCATTGTTTTGTTTGTACTCATGATATATATTAAATACTACATTAATACTATAACATTATATTCAATAATACACTTGTAATTTAATTTAATTAATTTTTTCTGATATTTAAGGTTAATATGGGACATTGCATAATTATGCAGTGATAGTCCAAGAAATTAGCACTACAATTTATAAGAGATGCCTAGGGCATAATAATATAATATATATATTGACCAAATAAAATAATCTTATAGTCTACCTTTGAGGTAATAGACCCATTGTATATTATTTAATATACTTTTCTGGTACTAAGAGAGTGACTTAGTACATTGAACAATATAATTACTAGGAATCATACCCAACATTATTGGATATTGAGATTAATTGTGTGATGTAATTACATTATAGTTAACAGATATCATAACTATTTATGATATAGTTATTATTTAGATACAATATTGTTACAAAATATTGTCTATTGGTTGAACTTAGACATAAGAGTTCAGTACTATTGTGATTATTTATATTGAATATTCCTAAGTTGAGTAAGTATAATAATTACTCTGAAGCTGCTATTGACTATTTTAATCAGTAATTATCAATAATTGCTTACCTGATAAAAGTCAAAATGCTTACTATAGACCATTTCGTTAAAATTGGTAAGGAATATGGTTATAAATCTCAAGAACTTCGTCAGTTTGCTGAGGCAGAACTGGAAAAACATAAAGCAGAAATGGAGGAACGTGAAAGAAAAGAAGCAGAGAAAAAGGCTGCATTAAAGAAAGAGGAGGAGGAACGTGAGATGAAGCAAATTGACAAGGAAAATAGATTGAGAGAGATTGCTCAACGTGAAAGAGAAGAGCAAAGAGCAATCGCCAGACAGGAAGAAGAGAATAAATTGAAACGAGAGGAAATTATTTTACAACAAGAAATGGAATTGGCGCGTATTAAATTGGAGACAGCAAGATTACAAGCACAAAGTGCTGATGCAAACCAGAATAATAACGCACAAAATGGATCGTCATCCAGCCAAACTAAACATTTCTACAACTTTAAATTACCCACTCTCAACTTAAACGTGGACGACCTTTCATCGTTCCTGTCACGTTTTGAACAGACTTGCAAAACAAATCATTTGCCTGAAGAGTCATGGGTACTCAAGTTAAATGAATTCTTGGTTGGAGAACCATTGACGGCTTCTCAAAATGCTGACCCATCAATAGCAAATAACTACGGTGCTATTAAGTCCTTGCTTTTACGAAGGTTTCACCTGGACGAGGAACACTGTAGGTTGAAATTTAAGGGAATTTTACCTGAATCTCCAAAAGATTTTGCAGGATTCATTGCGAACATACGCAATACATTTAATAGATGGGTTGAACTGGCAGAAGTCAACAAATCATACGACAAATTAGTTGATTTACTACTACGGGATAAGTTATTATCTTCGGTTAGCCAGCCATTTTTTGCATATTTGCAGGAGTGTAAACCAGGTACTATCGACGAGTTAGAAAAAATTTCTTTAAACTACTGTTCGGCACATCCGAATGCAACCATTTCTAACTCCTCATTAAGAGAACCTCTACCTGTGGCGTCTAATATGGCCTACAATCATAATAACAAACAAAGACATCACAGTGTAGACAGAAGTAGGTTCCAAAGAAATCACAATGTTAACTTTCAGAAGGGACATAATAATGATTTCAACAATAAAAATGAGTTCAACAGAGGTAGATCACGAGATAGAAATTATTCACCTCAAACAAACTACCACAATGGTCAACATAACACTAATTATAATCGATCACATACTCCCAATAATAACAATAACTGGAATGGTAATAATCATGGCTCGAGACATCGAGATAATAGTTACTATAGAGGACGACGAGATAATTCTAACAATTATACTCGGAATCGATCTCATTCTCGGGGATCATCTCATTACAACCATAATACAGGGGCGGCAGTTACAAATAATACTACCCCTATAGCTCAGGTCCCACTTGACAATAATACAACACAGTCTTCTGCTGCATGTTTTGCTATTAATTATAATGTGGCAAATAGTTGCCAACAATGCAATCTTATTTTTCAGAAGGCGAAAGAAACAGTGCTTAACTGCGGACATATTACACCAGAGGTAGGTCTTGCAGTCAACGATGGAACAGGCTTACTAATTTTTAACAGGGGATTAGTTAATGGATCCGTCGTCTCAGTGCTGAGGGATTCAGGATCCACGACGATTGGTATACGTCAGTCGCTGGTACATCCTAGCTGTGCGACAGGAGAATATGTACGCTGCATGACATTTGGTGGAACTATTGAGTTTTACCCCACAGCTCTTGTCCATGTTAATACACCTTTCTTTTCAGGACAAGTTAAGGTATGCATGCTTCAGAATCCAATTGCAGATCTGATGTTGGGACGCATCCATGGTAGTAAGGATTGTTCCCCACAGGAAATTGATGAATGGGAATTAAAGAATGTGCAATCTTATTGCAATGCTAACGCTGTCATTGCAACAGCTACATTACGGGCCAACAAAATAAATACATGTGGCACAGTTTTCTCCAATTTCAGTCTCAGTACCATTCTGGAAATCGATAAGGAGAAGGATAAGACTCTCCTACAGGATAAAAAGTATACTAAACTACCAGTCCATCCTAGGAAGATTAGAAAATCATTTCGAGGCAGATATACCTTTTCTCAAGAGAATACTGCCAAGTCAGAAAATAAATGTTGGCGACAAGATCGTATTAACAGTGATCTGAATGAAATTGTTGAAAATGGGCAAAGAGAAAATATCCCAGACAAAGGTAATGATGGTGAAGTTCTTATGAACTTAACTAATAAAATTAGGACAAATAAATATGTCAATCATTATGAGACATCATCTCATAAGACTACCATATCCAAAAGATTAAATAGAAGAACTATTTATCACGTTAGTGACACTGATCCCACTTACATTGGGAAGGGTGCATATTCTCGCACCGTGTTAGTGCGCAATCTGCCACAAGGTACCAGATGGCAAGCACTTAGCAATTTCTTGAATGACACGGCAGACGTTATGTTTGTACGGTTGTTGTCACCTACCAATGACAGGTATGGTGAAGCGATAGTTACATTTCGTAACAATAGAGATGCTCGAATGGTCATCGAGCATGATAATGGTGCTTACTTTAACCATCATTGTCTACGGTTACAATTAGTACCTAATGCTGCGTCACGCAGATAACATGCTATGGTAATACAATTGTCTCATATCACTAATGACTCATAATAGTCATTCATCATTTCTTTTCTTTACTGGTCCTTACAAAGTCATTGATAAAATTTCCGACGTTGATTACGTCTTAGATATCAAGGGACACAAAAAGATATTTCATATTAACATGCTCAAGCAATTTCATACACGTCCTGAACACTTACAGTCAATTTTTCATGAACTAGATGACAACACAGTATCTACTTGTTATTATTCTAACTTATCCGTCATCCAGGAAGAAGAATCTTCTTTTCCTGAGGTACAGTTACCGTTACCGGTACCAGTAGTTCAACCTACTGAATCTTGGCGGGATGTAACCATCTCTTCAACGGTTACACCGCAACAGCGTCTACAGATTGCTAATCTATTACAATCTTATCCAGATGTGTTGACCGACGTCCCGGGTCGCACATCGGCTATTAGTCATGACATTACTCTCAATGATGATACACCTATTCGTGTACATCCCTATTCGGTTCCTTTACATTTCCTTGCTAAAACTACTAAGGAACTTGAACAGATGTTGTCTCTGGGAATCATTGAGACTAGTAATTCGCCATTCTCTTCTCCATTAGTGATTGTCCGGAAGAAGGACAATAACATCAGACTATGTGTTGATTATAGGAAATTAAATGCTAAGACTATAGTTGACAGCGAACCACATCCACTTATCGACGACTTACTGCCACGTCTATCCAACGCAACTATATTTAGTAAGATAGACTTAACTAAAGGTTATTGGCAGATACCACTGACCGAAAAGGCTAAGTACTACACCGCATTTTCCACTCCACAAGGTCTATACCAGTGGAATGTGATGCCTTTTGGGCTTGTTAATGCGCCAGCTACCTTCATTCGCCTGATGCGACAAATTTTATCAGGTAGACCAGACGTTATTACATATATTGACGACATATGCTTGTTTAGTTCGTCGTTTGAGGAACATGTTTCGGGACTTAGATATGTTTTCGACACTCTAAGGAATTATAATCTAACTGCTAAACCTACAAAGGTTCAGATCGCGTGTAATGAGATAACCTTTTTGGGACATATCATTGGATCGGGATATATCCGAACGTTACCTAGTACAGTCTCCAAAATTCTAAACATAGCAGTTCCTCAGACGAAGAAACAGGTCAGGAGTTTGTTAGGACTTGTTCAATATTACAGTAGATTCATACCAAACTTGTCATCCATCACGGCTGTATTGTCTTCATTGTTAAAAAAAGACATGCCGGTGAAGGTGACATGGACTGGTATATGCAATGAAACTTTCAACAAAATTATAAATTTGTTCTCGCATGAACCAATTTTAAGACTTCCCGATGCTTCCAAAAGATTTTTCTTACGAACAGATGCTAGTAACTACGGCATTGGTGCATGCCTGCTCCAGAACCATGATGGCGTTCTACATCCTACCTTATATATTTCAAGAAAGCTAAAGCCGGCAGAAACAAAGTATTCCACAGTGGACAAGGAACTTTTATCAGTTATATGGGCAATAACTAAACTTGAAAAGTTTTTGCTTGGTGCTCCATTCACCATACAAACTGATCAACGGGCTGTAGCATCTTTGCGTCGATCTAACCACAAGAGCCAAAAACTCGCCAGATATGCAATCATCCTACAGCCATTTGAATTCTCCATTGAACATATTCCTGGCACTGAAAATATTGTGGCGGATGCGTTGTCACGTAATCCTATTGACGACGAATGATCAACATTGACATTCCTAAAACACGTCAATCATCACTACATTGGATATAACGAAGTATCAACTATAAGGGAACTAACCTTGCCTTCAATTTAATATTTATAAACACTATATGCATCACAGAATTGAACTAAAGACAATCAAGGTATACATATTGACATTGAAACTTCGTCTAACGTCCATACACAATATATATGAATATTCGTTGAACAATCATGGAACAATATCTGACGACAAGTCGAACTTATTATCCTATGTGCACTTAATTCTTGGATGCTGGGATAAATGACATTTCTTTCCAACGTAAACGTTTGAACATTTTTGCCTAAAAGAATTCATCAGGATCAAGACTACGGATGGATCATCATATCCTATACTAATTAATTAGTTAACTTAACTTCTTAATTGAATTATTATCAATAAAATGAAATGTGAGAAAAAAATGAAATGAAAGAACAAAAAAAGAGAACGAAATATAAAAAGAAGAAATTATGAAAAGAGAAAATAAATCTCACACAAGTATTAGATTAATATTTTTTTTAATGTACCTATACGTTATTTAGTTAGTTAAATTAGATAGTTATTATTCACTAACACTTAACACACACAATTAAGTTAAAACTTATATTCGAATTTCTTTCTATTTCTTCTCACTTATTTTGTCTTTTCTTCTCTCATAACATCGCGTTACATTAGAATCTTAATAATTTAACTCTTAGTTTAATTAATTAATTTAATTTTAATTAGTCAAATTAATTCCTATATGACATACTAATACGACAGACCTTACTTTAATTTAATTCTATCATTCACTATTAACATTGGACATTTTATTTAGTTGATATAATAATATGTATAATATTGATATATAATGTGATTAATGTTAGATGACTATGACAAATAGTTAGTTGACATGACCGCGACACGGTTCTACTCAGAACATCGTCGGCCATATGTCACGATTGTGTTAAATTTTTTTTTTTTTTTGAAAAATTGTTAAGTCGGATAGATCTTGAAAAAAAATCTATCGATTTTTTTTCCCCGGTGTACAGGGAATTGTTACGGTATATGATATTAACGCCGTCTGCTAAAGGTTATCAGACGTGCAATTGTAAAGGTTAAGACATTTAATATATTGCGATAGATGTTTCAATTATTGAACGCTCCATACACGATCGATTATGACGTGTCTAGCGTTGTTTGGGTCATAGTCGGTAACTAGGAGACGCTACCCTTTGTTACTTGACCGCCAAGCTGAATAGCTGCGTTTTGTTAACCTTCCAATTCAATGGCATGATATAGCCATTTATATGTGCATTATGATGGACCAGGGTCAGTCCTAGAACTCTACATGAGAGGAAACTTATGGAGGTTAGTGATTAACTAAATCCTTGGAAGGAGAAAGATAATCGTCTACTTTATACGAAGTAATTAGACTCACAGTCTCACTGTCGGCAGGTAGCCATCTATCTGCGCGTGCATATAGCTGTGATGCTCTGACGACAATTACTGCATTGTATCCTTAAACGGACATTGACACGTAAAACAGCAGTCTACGCTATTGATTGATTGATGCATGTACCTCATGTGTGAATTGAACTGTTTATGTATGTGTGTAATCCATATTAAATTGTGAAGGACTCGAACCGGAGGCATTATTCGTTGAATCACGTTACACCATTCAACCTTCTGAATTATGTATTTTATATCAAGTTGCTGAGTTAATAAGATGAACAGTTGTTTACATCTTGATGCCAAGTTCAGGCATTATGACAAACCAAAGGTGAGGTTCACCCCATTCGCGTACGAATATTAGCACGATCAGAATTCAAGCAACACAACCAGTAACCACACACGAAAGTCCTTCAACACAGGCTCATGTGTAATTTTAGAGGCAAATCCGCCTTCGGAAATATTTAAAATATTGAGAATGATGGCCAAAGAACGGCTGTAAGTTTGATAAAGTATTTGAAGAAGAATTTCTTGAATGGAATGAGACACCTACCAGGAACATAAGGAAAGATGAAAGGAATTGTAGTACTGTATAATTTGACCTATTAATTAGTAGTTTTATTCGCAACCAAATTATTGTATGGAGGCGAATCATGGGAAACAAATGATGATTAAGAAGATAGAAGAAAATTATGATCACATTGAATTAAAATGATTGTTGCTACTATACTATACCTTGTGCATCTGCTAGCACGCTAGCCTGAAACTGTCTATCGTCCCCATCTGTGTCATAGAGGGATATGGATAGACAAATACAGTGATTGCGTTTAACTTTGTTTCAGGTTTAATCATATAACTTGAAAACCTACAACAAATAAGAAGAGGCTTTTCTTGATGAAGTTGCAACGAATGCAGTGCCAGTCTATGGAAAAGAGCCAGCCATTTCGTGTGTAGCAGTGGGAAGATTTTTCATCTGAAGATTCTATCCAGCATCAGAGGGAGCCATCTGCAGTGACTCAGTTAAGTTGCTCCTCAGGGCAACTGTGTAGCATATGCCGGTTCACCAAGCAAATAACCGCATCCAGTTCATGATGCAAATAACAGTATATAGCTCAATTATATTGTAAAGATAACACTAATAATTCTTAAATGAAAGATCAACCAAGTTAGACTGTCTACCAAAGATAGACATCTTACACAAGAGAAAGACATTTTTGTTAAACTGTTCTTATTTATTTAATGTTATAAAATATTTGATTTTAATGTTTTTCCAAACAGAAAAGAGAAACTGTTTTAATAAATTGTAAATATTTACCAGCAGACTTACTTACATTCTTTAAGTTAAGTTTTTTATTCACTGTTGGTAAATTATAATTAAATAACTTTCCCTAGCAGAGTCAGAAACAACATTATCTACAATAATCACAGAGGCGGATCAGGAGAGGTAGCAGTTAGGGACTCAGAGTACTACATCATCATCTTCTCTGGGAACTTACATAGCTTGACCCTACCTTTGTGTCTATACACCCTTACTCTCTTCAGAGAAGGGGTTATTACTGATAAGACCAGACTCTTATCTGGCACTATCCTGGTATCATCTGATACACCTTTATGTCCAGGATATTTCTTTATTTTAATAACATCTGAACCTCTCGCGACAACGATATTAAGCAGGGCTCCAGTCAGAAGGGGTATTGTGCCTTCATTCTGAGTGTCTGCCAATCGTTTCAAACATGCGTGTTTTGTGGGGTAATTCCAATTATTTCCTTATGGAAATTTCTGCTCGTTACTGTAGAGGTTATGTCTCCCAAATATGAAATGAAAACATCTGATCCTCTCTGGACAATGTTTACAAATAATTTCTTACATCTGCCCAGACTATTACAACATTTCCGCTCAAGTGTGTCCGACTGATAAGTGCGTGTCTGTAATCTGTCCACAGATGGGTTACTTATTGCCCAGCACGCCTTAGGTAAACCGAACGCTCGGTCGCTGACCAGCCCATCTGGGTTCATGACGAATTATCACTGAGAGGAGTGTAAGATGATAGTACGTTGACCGATCACACTAGCCGCTGTCACATCAAGGTTAGCGGAAGCTCTCGTCAACGAATTGGTAGGATGCATGGGTTTACAAAAATGACCACGTTAATAGCATTGAGCATATATTTAAAATAACGATCCAAAATATCTCCTAGCGTTGACTGAACGCACTAACAGCCGACATAGCTGGTCAGGCTGAAGCTTTGCAGTAACGGTACTGGAGAATACATATCTGAGGCTAGATACTTCAACAAGCCGGTTCTGGCTAATTATTGGCGATAAAAGATTCTTGGCATAACTCGCTCAAGAATAACAACATCATCTCTTAGATGATCATAATTAACTTCATGGCCGTGTCTCCCCTAGACTTGGGATGAGACCACGGGCAAAATAACGTCTGCTCTGTGTCGTACGGAAGGTTAATTGTTTTATTTGGCCCGTCTGAGTATATAGAGTGGATGTTGACAGATACGCGAGAAGGTATAGAAATAGATTTTTCACAGGTGGTAGAATTGAGGAAAAAAGATCTGTCTCTGGAGTTATTAGGCAACCTCTTCCAGCCTATCCGTACGACTGTACTTTATTGCAAGACAGCTTTTATCTCCCTATCAAGAATAGATAAGTTTCTCTACACACACACACACACACACACACACACACACACACACACACACACACACACACACACACACACACACACACACACACACACACACACACACACACACACACACACACACACACACACACACACACACACACACACACTCACACACACACACACACACACACACACACACACACACACTCACTCACTCACTCACTCACACACTCACACACACACTCACACACACACTCACACACACACTCACACACACACACACACACACTCACACACACACACAGCTATGTGGCAACAAGACACACAAACGTGAAGAAAAAAAACTACGGATAAATGGGTATGGGTCTGACTAACACACAAAGGTAAGTTTAATTGTAGTGTATTATCATTAAAACTCGACAACATCAAAATATCTAAAGGAAAAGATCAAGGAGTCATTTACATGCATATGAAATAAAGTAGAAAAACGTGCACCCTCCCCAAATGGAGAAAAGAACCCTAAAATTATTAACCCAAAGGTTGAAGGTTAGCACTCTGTTACAGAATGAACAGTATTGGTACTCTATGAGACCCAGTAAAATAAACAAACTTTTAGACAAATCAGATATATGGACAGTTTTCCCTCAAACAAGAAAATACTCGCACAATCTTGCAAACAGTCGCCACTCTCACACTCTTACCTAATTGCCTGGTATGGTAGGTCTGTAATATCCCTTGGTAATAGAATTACTCCATGAATATATTATCTATTTTCATTTAATATTCTGTCACTCCAGTTGTCGCAGATCCAAATTGGCCCCAGTCCATCCCCAGAAATTAGTTAAATGAGGTGAACGCCTAATATGGTGCTTCTCATAGAAGTGTTATTACCAACAGTTAAAACTGTGAGAGTTCTTGAGGTTCACTCTTTAACGGAAAAATACTTTCAGTATTGGGAAACATCTAGTTACTAATAATTAATGTTCATATGATGATGATGGTCTTTCTATCGGCCAACTTGTGACTAGTTAAAAAAAAATAAAAAAAATAAAAAAAAAAATATATATATATATATATATATATATATATATATATATATATATATATATATATATATATATATATATATATATATATATATATATATATATATATATATATATATATATATATATATATATATATATATATATATATACTACTGGACAAAAGTTAAGGGCCGCCATTCAGTTTAGACAAGGTTTATATAATTGATTGGCAAACTGTAAAGACAAGTGGAAATGTCATTAAAACTGAGCTCAGAGAAATGTGTATACATTTCTGTGTGCATTAGGTTAATTTTTTTTAAATGTCCAAAAACTGGGTCACTTTAACCCGCACGTGAAAATTGCCATTGTTGCTGCAAAAACTCGTGGTTTTTGCAACCCGCCCCACTAATTCAAAAGGTGAAAAAGTGAGTTGAATTTGAATGCACGTGGAAAATGATCATCGGTAAAGAGTGTTCACCGTTGGTATGCAATAAATCAGTATGACAAGTGGTCGAAATGATCACTGCATTAGCCATGCCACCAAGGAGAAGTCTCAGCACTGTAGACCATGGTCGAGCCATGGCATGGATTCAGGATGGTCAATATGTTCGTCATGTTGCAAGACGTGTAGCAGTGTCCCACTCTACCATTCAGAGACTTCTTGAGAGATTTCAAGCTACCGGACATTTGGAAAATCGACCCTGCTCAGGAAGAATTATATAAACCTTGTCTAAACTGAATGGCGGCCCTTAACTTTTGTCCAGTAGTATATATCTGGGTTTTGTAACCAAATTTATTGTCCTCCAATACTCTCTGGCGTGTGCCCGTTCACAAATGAAATTTGTGACGCACAGCCAAGAAAAGGAGAAAATAACAAATCCAAAAAAAGGAATAAGAAAAAAAAAGACTGCTGGCCGCTCTTGTGATCAGGTCTGCGAAGAATACAAGAAACATTTATATAAAAAATATGCTAATCCTATATCTACACACACAGACGGGGACAAGACGATCTCTTCTCCACTCCGCCAGTCCTGATTAAATTTAAAAGGCACACGGTGTTTCCTTACTCCTATCAGTTAGCAAATTCTGCTGGCGGCTGAGTTCAGACAGGTCTGAGTTATGTTAGCTCGCCTGCCCCTGCTTGCCGGCGTCAGCGTACAATGAAAATTATTATTTAATCTCTCCATACGCGCTACCTAAACAATGATCGCCTGTCATTAAATAGTTATTAATTGTCGGCTTCTGTTGGCTTTGCCTTATACGATTAAAATAATAGACACTATAACAAATATGCACGAATGAAATATAACGTTGTATTCTATCCTACACTATCAGTTTACTGTCTATACGGGTGGCGTGATTTAACATTTTAATAGAATATCTGGTAGGAAATCGCTACGCGTTACTTTATTTCACTCGTTTTACTAGCGAGAAAATCTAAGTGAAGACTAAATGTTAGAAGGTACCACTTCTTAAAAACATTAGCACTTTTTTTTTTTTTTTTTTTTTTTTTTTGCGTTCGCCCGCTAATACTCGAGGCGAAATCTCAGGTTATTATTTTTTTATGTCTAACCTGACATTGATTTTACGTGAGTATCCCTTTATTTCTTGTACAGAGACAGGTGTCCCTCGCCATTCAGGCAAATACTCGCCGATTTCGGAGGTACCCATTGCAGCTGGGTCGGCTCAGGAGCCGCCAGTCCCTGGTCGACAACACTCCTTCAAATGTCTTCGCCAGGTCTCGAGTTAATCCAGTCCAAATCCCGGTCGACGAAAAATCCTCAAATGCCGTCGCCCGGGTTTGATCCTGTATCACCCGGTCGCCAGAGCGGTGTTGTAACCACTACGCTAGCGCGGCTACATTAGCACTATTATCCTTTACCAGAAAATTTAGAAATGAAATCTCCACGAGAACTAGTAACAAATCCACACAAGGAAATAGTTTAAGGCTGCGTGCTAGATACTTCCGAATTCTGACTGACACTGACAATGGGGTTAAGAAAACAACAGTATATATATATATATATATATATATATATATATATATATATATATATATATATATATATATATATATATATATATATATATATATATATATATATATATATATATATATAATAATAATAAATTCTTTAAGCGCCAAACACGGCGCATAAGGCAGAAACCAGTGCTCTCCAGGTTGTTCGTTGTGACGCCACTCCTCTTAGCTCTTGCACATTATTTAGGCCCAACGTTCTTCCTTCTCTTATTATTGTTCTTCTGAGTGTTTCTTTTGGTCTTCCTTTTTTCCGCTTACCCTCAGGAACCCAAGTGAGCGCCTGTAGTGGTATTCTGTTGTTTTGCATTCGTAGGACATGACCGATATATGACCATCGTCTTTTCCTTATATAGTCGGAGACATATTTCTGCCTAGAGTCTTCTCTTATTTGTCGATTAGTCTTGAATTCTTTCCAACTGATGTTCATGAGTTTTCTAAGACATTTGTTCTCGAATGTATTCAGCTTGTTCTCCAATGATTTTGTTATTTTCCAACTCTCACAGCCGTATGTTAACACTGAGATAACATTTGAATTAAACAGACGAAGCTTGGTATGTATATTCAATGATCGTAATTTCCAAATGTTAGATAATCTATTGAAGGCGCTAGCTGCCAAAGCAATTCTAGTATGGATTTCTCTTGTTGTGTCACCATCCTGAGTCATTTTACTGCCTAAATAATTGAAACTTTCAACTTTCTGTAGTTTTTCCCCGTTCAAGATGATATCAAAGGTCTCGTTAGAAAAGTTCATAGCTTTAGTTTTAGAGGCATTTATTTGGAGACCACTTTTCACCGAGAGATGACACAAATTATTTATTGCTTCTTGGGATTGTCTTGTTATATATATATATATATATATATATATATATATATATATATATATATATATATATATATATATATATATATATATATATATATATATATATATATATATATATATCTTCTTCTTCTTCTTCGTACACTCTCAGACGTCCACTTGAATGTTCTCAAAGAAAGCAGTAGTCAGTTTGAGGCTATTTGAATCCCCGTAAAGCTTTTCCACGAAAGGAGCTGGCGTCGGCCATATGCACTTTCTCTGTACCACATATAAGGGGCAACTTTGAAGCAGATGTTCAGCAGTCATTTTATCAGTGCCACAGTTACACTGATCGGTAGTTCCTATCTTTAGCTTGTTGAATAGATGGTATCTCAATCTGTTGTGGCCAGTGCGGAGTCTGAAGATTACCACTTGTTCTCTTCTGTGGAGCTGGTAGTAAGCATCATTCTGTGTGTGCCCTGGATGTTCTACATTCCATTTGTTTCTGTAACTGATTCTGATAAAACGCTTTGCCTCCTCAAAAGTTATGCTGGCATCAGGCTGAGGTAGATGTGAACCTTCTTTTGCCATTCTGTCAGCCTCTTCATTGCCGGCGATGTTACAATGAGATGGGATCCACTGGATCACAACACTTTTGAATCGTTGACAAAGTTTGTGGAGCACTACTCAGAGATCATCCAGGTCTGTATTATTTTGTCTTTTCAACGTTGCAATTACTGACTGTGCATCAGTAAAGAAAGCAACTTGTCTCTCTGCCGTTTCTTCTGTCAATATAACCTCTGCTGCAGTTTTCAAGGCCTCTGCCTCTGCTCTGAAGTTGCTGGAGAATCGTCCTGTCGCCACTGACAGCCTGTTTTCTGCACCAGTGCTTAAGGTCAGAAAGACACCCCCACCTCCATTTTCTGTTGCATTTGTTGCTGATCCATCTGTGTATGCATGGGTCCAGGTGTTGCGTGGATAATGTTTCTCTATGTATTTTGTCGCTATGGATTTTCTATCTGTTGCAGTTTGGCTCTTTTTACTTTCAATTCCAAGAATGTTTTCTATCATTTTAGGGAAACGATTTTGTTTCCAAACTGGAAGCTTGTGTGCAGTGTAGATGGGTTTAACAGTGGATATTTCATCTATGGATACTGCTCTCATTTGTGGTTTGGTTAATTCTACAAAATTACTTCGTTTGAGTCTTTGCCTTCTAAGAGCATTTATTCTATAGCACATTGGGTGGTCTGTTAGTCTTTTGAATTTTTCGGTCTGTTGTTGAGCCCTGCAGTCTCTTCTATCTGTCATTGGCTGGAGGCGTGTAATCTTTTCGAGTTCTTTTATAGGTGTTGACTTCATGCCTCCCGTTATAATTCTCATTGTTTGATTTTGGAGTCTGCTAATGTTATCGAAGTTTGTCTTAGCTGCTGTTGCCCATGCTGCCATGCCATATTCAAGAACTGGCCTCACTCGCCCTGTGTATAACGTCTTAAGCACTTTCTCATCTGCACCCCAAGTTGTTCCAGCAAGTTTTTTCATAATTGCCATTCTTTGTCTTGCTCTCATTCGATTTCTGTCAACCTGTTTTTTCCAAGTCAGACGGCGATCAAAAATAATGCCTAGGTAGTTCGGATTTTCATTTAAATGAAGATTTACTCCGTTTAGTACTAGTTTGAAGCTCTGAGGTCTAGTTGAGAGGGAAAATACAGTGTACGTTGTTTTCTCTTCATTAATCTTCATGAGCCATGTTTTGGCCCACTCTTCCAGTGATGTTAGTGCTTGCTGCATCAGAATGTTTGCAGTAGTGATACGTTCTTCAGAGATCCACAACGCTAAGTCATCTGCAAAGGAAGCATTGTGTGCTATTTGTTGAATATTGTCAGTTATGTCATTTATGTATAAATGAACAGTGTAGGTGACAGGACTCCCCCTTGTGGGACACCCTGCTCTAATATAAACTTTTTACTAGTCTGTCCTTGCAGCTGTATTCTGGCGGTTCTATTTTCCAGGTAGTGGCCAATCCATTTGTACAATCGCCCACATACACCACTTCTCTGCAGTTTGACTTTCAATCCCTCTTTCCATACTGTATCGAAAGCTTTTCCTAAATCTACCCAAACCACTAGCGTGTGTTTTTTTTTTCGTGGAAGGCATCTTCGATTTCCTGAGCTATATATGTGATTTGATCCTCAGTGGATCTGTGTTGTCTGAATCCTGCTTGTTGATGGTTTAATAGATGTTTGCTTTCCAGGTGCCACATCAGTCTGGTATTTATCATGCGCTCCATCAGTTTTCCTACACAGCTTAGTAGGCTGATCGGTCTGTAACCATTTGGTTCTTTCGGGTCCTTGTCTTTCTTTGGTATAGGTATCAGTATAGCTTCTTTCCATGCCTGCGGGACAATTCTTCTTTTCCAACTGTAGTTAAGTACTGCCAGAAGCTTCTTTTTTGCCCTTGTGCCGAGACCTATTAACATTTCATTGGTTATTCCATCTTTTCCAGGTGACTTCTTTTTCTTTAGTGACTTTATTGCCTCTTCCATTTCTGCCATTGTCAAATTTGTCATCATATGCTCTTCAGGTGCAGTCTGTGTGTTGTCATGAATCAACTGTTCATCTGTGACGATTTTCTTCCTGTCAGCGGGGACATCAATGTGATTTGCGCTAGCAAAGTATTCTATACATGCATTTGCAGCTTTTTTGCCTATCAGCATATTGTCGCCGTGTTTCAGTGCGATTTGTTTGTAATGAGATCCTTCGTTGTTCAAGGCTCTAACTAGTTTCCATAGCTTATTTCCATCTTTATCTAAGTTTAGATTTTCTGTTTTTTCTTTCCAGCAGTCTCTTGTTATTTTATTTAATGTTTTTCGGTATTTTGCAGTGGTGGCTTTGAGTAATATGTTTGCTACAGTTGTTTGTTCTCTTTCTGCTGTGTTTCTGACCTCTGTTACTTCATCTTCAAGCCTTTGAAGTTCTTCAGTCCAGTAAGGTTTGTAATTTTGTCTTGCCCCTCTGGGAATGGAATCAGTGGCTGCTTGTAGTATGGCTCTGTTTAGGCTTTTGACCATCGTTTTCATATTGCCGTGCCGTGTATTAATGGTTTCACAAAACCTGTCTGACAACATTGAAAACTTGTCCCAGTCAGCTCGTTTGTAGTTCCATCGAGGAAGTAGTTTTTCTTCCTGCGGAACAAATTCCATATTTATGTTACCCAGAATTCAGAAACTAAGCGTATCAAGATAAAAGGCTTTACTGTTCCCTATCGGGTTTCTCTGTAAGAATGCCCGCTTCTGAAGATCAAAGAGCCCAGGGGTTTCTAACTTCCTCTGAGCACGAAACTTCAAAGCTGCTTGTCTGGCTGAGAAGTATTGTGATTGACAGATGAGCTTTGCGTGAGTGGATGAGGTAAACACAGCCTTATTTGCTTTCCTGTTATGACTGACAGGTCACGCAGTTTGTAAACATTGCGTTAGCTCGTGTTAAAACAAAGAGGCGGGACGAGAGAGTAATCTTTGTAAATAAAGACAGACTGTATAATGCAGGTTTTTAGCTAGCAAATCAGAGTGCAGCTATTAGGCTGCGATAGGCTGTCGGATTACTGTAGACTCTTTTCCATTACACGTCACACTCTGGACGATGAATCTCTGGACTGCCTCAAGGACATTGATTGTATCTGTTGGGGGTTTTACTTTGTGCTTATTTTTGCTTGTAGCTTTTGCACGATTGTTTTATAAGTATCCACTATTCATATGAAGTTAATCTCCAGGGTTCTTTCTTTATGTGCCTTGCAGACAAACATTAATTTACTTTTGTGCACATATCTCTTTCTCCAACGAAAGTAATAACTGCTGAGTGACGGTTTAAAACTTTAATAAACATGAAGAACTTCACAATAGACCCATTGATGTGGTCAGGCAATTAGAACACACTCAAGATTAATAATAATAATAGTCACTCATTTGTAAGAAACAATCCTTTCAATAGTGAAATATGAAATACAGTTGTATACGCCAATCTACTGCCTATTCTATACATGAATATATCTTATGGGCCATACATACACACACATATACACATCTCCACAAAACGGCTGGTCCCTGAATCCCGCATTTTTCTCCACCCGCTTCGCTGCTACACTCCCTCTCTCTTTTTGCACACGCTTCGTTAGCAATCCTTACCCTGCCAGTCTCATCACATGACATAGTGTCTAGATGACTTGGTTACGAAGTGGTGTTCTATACATTCAAACTAACTGCATTTTCTAACTCCCAACAGTATCCAAACAAATCTATGCATCATACCGCGTCATGCCTAGTTTAATACTAGTGCACGGTCGTATACAAATAACATTTCAAGAAATTATCATTGCTGCACTCAGGTGCATGTCTGAAAATCCCAGTCGTGCATATAAGAGCTTTAAACATCTATCTGACCCTCTATGAAGATAAGGTCTTTAACAAATGAGGATGTCCTGAAAGAAGCCAGTGCACAAAAGACGGCTATAACTCACATTAGAACGAAGCACCCCACTTTCCTTGGACATTTTGTGATAAAAAAAACAAACTGGAATGTATTGTGACAACAGAAAAGATTGAAGGAAGAAGAGACAGAGGACG
Source organism: Oreohelix idahoensis (assembly GCA_024509875.1). Lineage (NCBI taxonomy): Eukaryota > Metazoa > Mollusca > Gastropoda > Stylommatophora > Oreohelicidae > Oreohelix > Oreohelix idahoensis. Next base: position 5,591 of record JAMPIV010014447.1, on the reverse strand, counting down.
GCAAAGAGAGATAATACTGGCATGGAAAGAAGTCAGAATTGATAAACAGCATTGGAGACAAAAAGTTGTGGAGAGACATGATCACTTATGACAACTGCCATGGTACTTGATGATAATGAGTGGTATCTTGTTTTAAACCTGAAGATAAATATACCTACTGACAGTGATTATTGTAAAATTTAGCACCAAAAAAAAAGTCAAATGTGCTCATATTCCTGCAGATGTTCTCGTTTTTTTGTTATAAAATATGCTATGGGGAAAATTTTCACTGTGTGACAACAAGCTCCGTAAAAAATGAGACAAGTAGTCCCATTATATATATATATATATATATATATATATATATATATATATATATATACACACTGTTTGTTATAAAAAACAAAAACATTTTGAGGAGGAATCTGGCATCAATTTCGGTTACTGGGCCAAATATAAAAATAACCTGGGACAGAAAGAGTTAAGATAATTGCACACCAATTAAGTGAAAACTTACCTAACAAAGAGCTTGTTTTATAATAAAAAAATGTAATTCATTTTGTATGTTGAAAAATATTAAAATTTCCTTCATGAAGAGTATGTGTGGAATGACCTATGAAATGGAGTGAAGGGGATATTATTTCCAGCATATATAAAAGAAGTCCAGATGAAAAGCTTTTAAACAAGCCATTTCTGTGATTTACACTTGCGGCAACTGAACCATGTGACAGCAAGCTCTGCTCTCCCCTTATAGCAGGGTTTCTTAACCTTTTTATTTGTGTGCTGCGGGTGCCTTTGGTTGTCCAATGAAGGCTATGGACCTCTTTGATTGTCCAATGAAGGCTATGGACGCCTTATTTTTAAAAATGTACATAAAGCATAATTAAAATTTTACATTTTAAATTTTGTATATGGAATGTTAGAATCCATTCATTGACCCACAAGGTGTCCGTGGGCCACAGGTTAAGAAACCCTTCCCTATAGATGTGCATGATTGAGAAAAAAAGTGTAAGGAGAGATGGGACAGAGGTAGAAGGACAAATGAGAATGAGGCACTTCATAATTTTTAGCTATAATAACAGAAAGAAGCAGCAATGTGATAATCAGAGAAAATATGTTCTCCTAGGCTGCCAGTCTCACAGACATGTGGATTGTGGCAGGAGGGTTAAACAGAGGGGTAGATGCTATGATAGGAAAAGCAGTGGCCACAGAAAGAGCCAGGAGAAAGATTCTGCATGCCGAACAGACTTTGGTACGATTCTTGTCTTCAGAGCGGTTGCCTCGTCTGACGTTGATTGGAGTAGTGACACAACAAGACATAAGCCCAGAATTGGTAGAATTATTGAAAGTCAGAGCTGTAAGTTTAGTCCATGTGCACCTCTTGTCACTTCAGTTCTCGTGCAGTATTTCTTGTTTGCTAGTTTGCTCATTTTAAAAACCGGTTTGTGTGTGTCATTTGTTGCCTGGGACTAAGAAGGGAGCTAGAAAAAGTAACACTGTACATTCTGCTGGTACAATATTTATGATCTAAATTATCATCATTTCCCTTTTTAATTCCCTATGGAGCCTGCATCAAACATTTATGTGCCCTTGTAGCAGATGTTGAGGACTGTTTATTTGGCCCCAATAGATGAAGCAATAAATGCTGAAGTACTTCTTGGTATTTATTAAAGAACGAATATTCTCAACTTTTTCGGGTTCTCACTTTTGTTGTCTTTATATTCTTATTCTTAACGATTTTTTAATTGACCAAGTTTCTTTGTTAATAAACCAAGTGTCATTAGGGGTGTCAATGCATAATATTTTTTCTGATAATCTTTGAATGTCAGTAAGGTCAAATGTTTTTCAACAACTTTGAAACATCTGTGTAACGTAATTCAAGTAATCCATGTAATTTTAAAGAATCCACCACAACTCCATCGAAGACGACTGATTTTAATTTATTACAGTTTTGACAATAGTCAACATGAACTTCATTCTGTTACACAATTATAATGACTCAATTCAATCTTGATTTGATTCAACAACAAGCATAATTATTGTGCCTTCATTACATTATTCTGTTCATGGCCATTAGCATTAATTCTCGGGCTATTATTCGCATGTATTGATAATTGATACAGCTTGTATCTTACACAATGTTAAATTTCATAGTCTAGTGCAACCCTGCACACTTTCCTCTGTCTGCGTGAATTTAATCATAGCTTCGCCAGCATATTATATTTAAATATATTCTTTATTCCATTTTGGCTTGACATGCCATTTAATTCTTAAAATGTTAATTATTGGCCAACCCTGTCATCACACAAATTGACTATTATTGAAAATATCATCTCTCTCTCTCTTTAAAGAATGCATTTAAATCTCTAGACACACAGGTCCGGACGCATACTTATCCATAAATATAAGTGGCAACGGCCACACTCTGGAAGACACATCTGAGTGGTAAATACCACGCTTATAAGGAACACATCCTCCTAGCCCGAAGGCAGGGCGCAGACTATTTTTTAGTTTCTACGTTTCGCATCATCATATGCATATGATGTTATCTTAATGTGTCTCTAGTTGGGGATGCTGAATGGTGCAATAACCCTGGCCAAAACTAAAATAGCCAAGACGATTTCCCACCATAAAGCAATCCTCAACATCAGTGGTCTCTGTAGCAAATTGTTTTACACAATGATGACGTCAGCCCCAACTGCCCGATCTCATATTAGTTGCCTCTTATGACAGGCCTGAAGGAGCAGTATTCATATTCTTTCTTTGTCTCTTAAGAGAGCCCCCACGAACTACATGGGACACAGATTGCTAGCTGTAATTGTTTAATTTGCCACTGGAAGAATGCCTACAATTTGATCTTCACTCACAATGGTACTTGAAATTCAGTATGTTATTTACAGCTCATAATTTGACACACTATGCCAGACATGCCAGTGTATTGACTCTATATTCTATTACTGATATCAAACCTGCTATCTAATCTAACGAGGTGAGATCACACATGGAGGAAGCAAGTTGATAGCAATACAGGGCAATAACTCTGAGACATAAGAAATTTCTTTACTTCACCTGTCGTAGATTTTTTATAGGGGAATTAAGACATAGCTTGGTCCCCTCTGTATAGAGTAGAACAGGTGATAGCTCAGTGGGAGGTAATGTAAAGAAAATAGATTTTCACGAGTGAGATGGTGGAAACTAGTTAGAGTCTGTCCCTGACATCGAGAAACTTCTCTCCTTCAGCCTATCTCTACAACAGAACTTAGTTTGTCAGACAGTCTACTAGAATATATATTTATATATATAGCACCACTCACATACACACACACATAAGTGACGACAGTTAGACGCACAGACGTGAAAACTACAACAATGGAATATGGATTTTTGGGACAAGCTGACCGACACACGTAAATAAAGTTTATGTAAGTTTTATTATCATAAAGAAACTTTACAACAGCAATAATATGACTATCAAATCAAATACAAATACACATAGGTTAATGAATTAATTAAAGAGTTAGACTCATATGTGAAATCCTCCCTCCCTCTGTTGAGACAAGATCCCGTTAGAAGAGAAGTTATTAACCCCCAAAAGAGTCAAAAGGTGTTTACGCTATGGTCTAGAAATTCCCTCTACAGTAAAGAACAGAGTTATACGTTAATCTATTCTGAAAAGGAAACAATATTAGCAAAACTTTGCATCATCAAAATATTACAAAAGTGGGTATATGAATTTATACGATCAAAGAACCACTCATTCCTGCTTTCTTTCTATCCATACAACAGTGGCCACTGACATTCGTTCTTACCTACAACTTGATTTTCACCTTCTGGCGCAAACTTTAGGACACACACATACAGCACATCCAGTGTTCTTTTGGCAAAGAGAACCCCAGCTCTACAGAGATAGGTTAAATCCAATTTTTCCGGGGAGCGTTCTCTTTACGACTGTAGTTTTTTTTCTTCTGGATTTCTCTTTTTGTCACTTCGAATCAGTTCAGGTAATATACGAGGGGCGTTCAGAAAGTAATGCACCGCATCATTTTTCTCAGCTAATAATGAAGATAGAAGCATGCAATTTTGCACACTTCAAATATGGCATGTGCCAATTGTGTGCACCAAATTGCACCGCAACCGGCCAAATAATACGGCTGCCCTAAACCGTTGAAATGGAGCGTGTTAGCAACTTGCGTTATAAACAGCAAATGGTGATAGAATTTCTCGTTGCAGAGAAGGAAACTGTTGTGAATATTCACAAGCGTCTATGTGACGTGTATGGAAGTTTTGCAGTCGACAGGAGTACAGTCAGTCGCTGGGTTCAGAGAATCAAAGAATCAGGTAGTGGAGATACGGAGCTGCTTGATCGGCCGCGCTGTGGACGTCCTGCCACAGCCACCAACGCAAAAATGTTGAAATGCGCTGAGGGCATTATTCTTACTGATAGGCGAATCACTACTCAACAATTGGCCTTACAGCTGTCAGTCAGCATTGGTAGTGCAAATGCAGTTATAAAAACTCTCGGATTTTCTAAGGTTTGCGCAAGATGGGTTCCTCGAAGTCTCACAAATGACCATCGATTGCAAAGGAAAGCAATTTCTTCTGAATTGTTGGAGCGTTTCAATGCTGATAGAGAGAACTTTTGGGCTAAGATCGTTACAGGTGACGAAACCTGGGCACATCATTTTGAACCTGAGACAAAAAGACAGTCAATGGAGTGGCATCATCCGCAATCACCAAGAAGAAAGAAATTCAAGACAATTCCTTCAGCTGGAAAGGTCATGATCACTGTCTTTTGGGACATTGAAGGTGTGATTCTTGTGGACGTTATGGCAAGAGGAGAGACAATCAATTCGCAAGCTTACATTAAGACATTGAAAAAACTCAATCAACGTTTTCGCAGAGTTCGGCCGCACAAGAATCCAGCAGACCTGCTTCTCCTTCACGACAATGCGCGCCCTCACACAAGTCTGGCAACACGGGAAGCAATCACCAAATTGGGTTGGACTGTACTACCCCATCCACCCTATAGTCCCGATTGGCACCCTCTGATTTTCATCTATTTGGTCCACTTAAAGATGCACTCCGTGGGACAAGGTTTGAAGATGATGAAGGAGTGATTCATGCAGCGAAGAAATGGCTACATGATCAAGACAAAATCTGGTACGGCCTAGGAATACGTGCACTTGTTTCGCGCTGGCATAAAGCCGTACAAGTTGATGGGGATTATGTTGAATAATACCGATGTTTACATGACATATCCATGTATATTGTGTATAAATTTCATGCTTTTTGAATAAACAGCTCCTGAGAAAAACGATGTGGTGCATTACTTTCTGAACGCCCCTCGTATGTCACAGTGCTCACAGTGTCAGAATCTTGAGGTTTCCAGTACTTAGGAAATGTCAGGTCAGCAACTTCTCTCAGTATAAAATTCTTGGTCACACCACAAATGATTGGCCGTCGGAAATGTTAATGTTAGTAATTTTTCTGCCACATGGGCTGCAAGTAAATGAGATTTTGGAAAGAAAATATAATCTGGCTCGATAGGCCCAGTTACCGCATTTAGTCTTAATGTCCTTTAGGTTGGTACTCTGTCTATTTCTGGATGCAAA